>CM040191.1:69782512-70010012 GCA_022606455.1 Callitettix versicolor
GAATATATAAGATACCTGTATGTTTACATCTTGTTTTGTTTAAATAAATAAATACGCGAATCTAGCTTAGATATTATTTACTGAAGTTATAGTAAAAGATCAGCTGGTTTATATTAATTCGTAACGATCAGCTGATTTCGTTCAACAGCTGATGGCTGTTTCAGGTTGTGTTGTTAAAAACTAGCAGTATTGACGACAATTATTATAAACGTTTATATTAATTTCGAAATATTATAAACGGTTACAACGTGCACGTGTTCTTCAACTAAGGAAAAATACCGAAACCAGAGCAACACAACGTTTTCTTATAATACACGTGTACTGTTATTTAAACAAAGGAAGAAAAAGGAAGATACAGAAATAGAGAGACGAAATTCGTTTGTTCGTTCGTTCCATATTTCTGTTATATTCTTTCGTTCGGCAAGACTTCTTTTTTCTATTCACTCCTCTCACCGGAGCTAACGTTAAAAGCTTCACTTAAAACTTGAGGGATTGTCACGAACTTTTACACGCATAGACTTTAGGTGCTGTGTTAGGATTTTTGCAATTTTATTCGTCATGTCGAAGTAATGATTGTTTAATTATTGTAATACAGCTGTGTACGGGTAGAAGCTTACAGTGCCTTCTACGTTCTGTCTGCATTAAGCTTACTTTATTGTCAATCAGTCTCCGGTATTCGTAGATCAAAGCTATACGTATTGTATGTTCGTTTTAACTTAACCTCAACATTTTTGTCGGCATTACAGATACTTGTTAAACGTGACATTTAGGTTTTCACACTGTAAAGAAGAGAAACCAGCCAGTTTGATATAAAACAAACTTACGGCTCATAAGTAAATTGAAAAACACGAAACAACTGGGGCCAGGATTTGTGTTTGAGGTTTTTTGGTATAAAGGAGTACCTAAAGCAATCATCTGCCTGGCGTTAGCAACGTACTGTGTGCTCAGTACTGCAGTTGTACTCAGGAACTGCAAGAAGTACGGCAGAGAGTATAAAGTTTTTTTTAAAGATCCACAAAATCGGATGGTCTGCGAACTTTACCATCGTTCAAAACAAATGATTCTTCAAAAACAACAAAGATACAGACCGAGAGAGTGCGTCTGAAATATGTAGAGGTGGACGTTGTTTACCGTAACAGCCAAAATAACAGCGTTCCTGGAGTAACCTGTTACACCGGTTATCTGTTATTTATGTAACAGGCTGTACGTTACACGATGTTAGGCTGATGACAATAGACACTTTGCCATCGAGATCTTCCCTCCATACCATACAATAAACTACAACTGCGCATGCGTGTCCGCTATTTTGGGATTTGAAAAACGATATTGTCACGCTTATATACAAAAATTACAGTTATAGTGTCAGTGCACATTCCATGCCAAACGTTTAGAAGTTTTGTTGGACAGATATTGTGTAATTTTTATTCGTTGGTTTTTATGGTTATATGGTCGCGTTGAGTTTACATGAATAGCTCAATTTTTGTAATTGGTTTGTTGATTATTTTTCCTATGTTGTCCTGTTGTTTTGGTTAATATAGATTTGCAGTTTTTACACAAGTCTTACTTACATGATTGGTAACTCAATACATCTAATGCAAATATCACATTTTGTCTGAATGTCTGTTATGTGTACAGTATTCACTGTAATTATCACTTTAATGACAGTGATGTTACAAATCAATCACTGCAACACATTGTAATGCTGTTATTTTGTAAGAGGGTTTGGAAAGGTACCGTAGGAACCTGTTAAACGTTTCGCCCGCCCCCAGAAGTCACTTGTCTGTCAAAAGTTTCGCCCGCCACCAGAAGTCACTTGTCTGTTAAACGTTTCGCCCGCCACCAGAAGTCACTTGTCTGTTAAACGTTTCGCCCGCCACCAGAAGTCACTCCTCTGTTAAAAGTTTCGCCCGCCACCAGAAGTCACTCGTCTGCCCCCAGAAGTCTCTCGTCTCCTAAACGTTTCGCCCGCCACCAGAAGTCACTCGTCTCTTAAACGTTTCGCCCGCCACTAGAATTCACTCGTCTCTTAAACGTTTCGTCTGCCACCAGACGTCACTCGTCTCTTAAACGTTTCGCCCGCCACCAGAAGTCACTCGTCTCTTAAACGTTTCGTCTGCCACCAGACGTCACTCGTCTCTTAAACGTTTTGCCCGTCACCAGAAGTCACTCGTCTGTTAAACGTTTCGCCCGCCACCAGAAGTCACTCGTCTCTTAAACGTTTTGTCTGCCACCAGACGTCACTCGTGTCTTAAACGTTTCGCCCGCCACCAGAAGTCACTCGCTCAAAACGGATCAGCTCACAACCGAAACAACTCGCGTACGTAACAGCGTTGCTAGGAAACGCCTTTAGTGGTGTTCTTGCAAGGGGCAGGGTATGCAATCTAGCTACAGCTGTGTATGGTTGGTTACATATTCACAATACGACGAAGTATTTTATTTATCAAAAATATATTTAGCAATAAATATAAGTTATAGCATTATAATTTTAACTAATAACAACCTAGATCGTATTATCTTTCACGAAATAATGTTTTAGCAGTTATAAACAAACAAAAAATTAAAAATACAGTAAGCTACAATAAAACAAAAACTTATTTTTCCCAAAATCGGTTATTTTTAGTAACAAACTTGAGTACGGTATATTTACTATTACCCCCCCACAAACTCTCAAATTTAAACCGGAAAATCGGTATAACTTCTCAAAATCGGTTCACCCTGACTTGGAGTTACGAAAAGCCGATTTTTCACACATATGTTTTACGTTTTTCATAAAATCTATTTGAAATGAATAATTGCCGCGCGCATCTGTCTCGCTGACGCGATGGAAGCGTATTTTCAACAAATTCATTTTTATTTTGCCCTTTTTTGAAATTCTAATTCCGCCATCATAATCATCGTTGAAATCTGAAAATATTAGCATTTAAAACGTCGGCATTCCGGCCCACAATTTGAATTCCTTAATTTCAACGGTTTTTGAAATTTGTAAATCCCAGTATATACAGCTTTAAACGTTGATTTTCAATAATGATATAAGTTGTTTTAAGCAATACAAGGCAAACAAGCTGCGATTCTTAAAAGACTTTATACAGGCGTCTCGGGTCTGGGACTTACTGTAATGGTTGCTCCAACGTGCGTAGTGCGGGAATTAATTGCGGTGTTTCATCTGACTCGCGGCGAGAAAATATCGTTAATGAAAGTAAAAATGTAGGGCTATCATGTCCGGTCCTGGCGCTGAAGCAGGTCAGAGACCAGTACCGCTGGCCCCGTTGTTACATCCTGCAAGGCCGTTCATCGACCTTCAAAGCACATACAGCAGCACAAAACTGTCTCACTGACGTGATAGAAGCGAATTTCGTAAAGTACTTTATTATCTTAAATCATTTTTTGAAATTAACATGTATCGTGTTTTAGGACTGGTTGCGATGTTGGATTTTTTGTAATGCGAGAGCACAAAAGTTTCCGTATATTAAGTAATTATAATTAAAAGAAATTGCCTATGTTTCCGGCCGGGATCGAACCGGTGGCCTTATGCGTGTGAGCGCACGTGATAACCACTACACTACGGAAACTGCGAAGACGTTTAACCGATGTAAATATATGAAATGAATTGTTAATTTAATTTTGATAAATATTTAATAGTAAAAGACTATTTGTTTTATATTAAGTCGTAATGATCAGCTGATTTCATTGAACATCTGATAAGTGTTATAAGTGTCAGGTTATGTTGTTAAAAAGTAGCTATGTTAATTTGTGGTTTTTTAAACAAATTATCGTAATTAAAATAAAAACGAAAACATGATACATGATTTTTATTTTTCGTTCAATAATAGAAATTTTTTTTCTAATTCCGACATTTTAGGTTAGAAAAATCTTGAAAATTTATAAATCTAAATTGGACGAAAAATCAAAACAAAATAAACTATTTTCAGAAATTTCGATTCTTTTATGTTTTTTGTATTTATGGATTTCAATGAAAACGTGTTGTGAAAGTGTGTTCAAAAAATTTTTTTTGTAGAGTAATTAAAATTAGATTCAAAAGTCACTGAAAGACGCACGGTCGAGTCCGCATCGTGGTAGTGTAGACGACACGGAAGAAGCTGAACAATTTTTGATAAAATATTTACTGAAAGTTACATTTCAACAGAAATATTTCAAACATTTCAAACTTACATTTATTGTTTTGTTATGACGGAAATAGCCAACCAATGCCTCTTTGATTGTAAGAAAGTTTGTATAATGTTTTTTTTTTAAAGTTAACAAAAATGTTGATTTCAATGGCGCTTAAAAATTATGAGATATTTGACTTGCGAAAATATAAATTTCTTCTTGCGATGACAAATTTTAACAAAAGAAATGTTTTTGAAATTTTTCTTACCCGCGAAGGTGTTTCAATAGCAGCGGACCAGTTCTCCAATTTTAACTAAAACTTGTATCAAATATACTAGAAAAATCTTCGGAGACATTGAAATCAATAACTTAGGCCTTACATACAAACACAATGGCGGCGCTCGTTAATAGTGTGAAGGTTACTTAATTTGTACTTTTATGAATGTTTTTGTCATTTTACTTTAGGTTTATCCTCCAACAGGGGGAGCAGCTGACAGGAGTTAGACATGGATACACACACACACACACACACACACACACACACACACACACACGCACACGCACGCACGCACGCACGCACGCACGCACACACACACACACACACACACACACACACACACAACTTGTCGTGTATTCAGCGACTCTACAGATCTACTACTTGTATGGAAATCTATACGGCCTATAATGCACCTGGTAAGCAGTATTATAGTATGTATGGACATTAAGTTATGTATGTCGGAGCCGAAACTGGATTTACCGTGAATGCGACAAATACCTATGAGTAAATAAGGTGGAGGGATTCAGTAGTCCCTGGTGTCCAGGAACCGAATAGTTTTTTCGGATGTCATATAAGTGGTAGGATTCAGTAGTCCCTGGGGTCGAGGAACCGAAACGTTTTTTCGGATGTCATATAAGTGGTAGGATTCAGTAGTCCCTGGGGTCGAGGAACCGAAACGTTTTTTCGGATGTCATATAAGTGGTAGGATTCAGTAGTCCCTGGGGTCGAGGAACCAAAACGTTTTTAGGATGTGAATTCAGTAGTCCCTGGAGTCCAGGAACCGAATAGTTTTTTCGGGTGTCATATAAGTGGTAGGATTCAGTAGTCCCTGGGGTCGAGGAACCGAAACGTTTTTTCGGATGTCATATAAGTGGTAGGATTCAGTAGTCCCTGGGGTCGAGGAACCGAAACGTTTTTCGGATGGAACAGTAGTCCCTGGGGTCGAGGAACCGAAACGTTTTTTCGGATGTCATATAAGTGGTAGGATTCAGTAGTCCCTGGGGTCGAGGAACCGAAACGTTTTTTCGGATGTCATATAAGTGGTAGGATTCAGTAGTCCCTGGGGTCGAAGAACCGAAACGTTTTTTCGGATGTTATATAAGTGGTAGGATTCAGTAGTCCCTGGGGTCGAGGAACCGAAACGTTTTTTCGGATGTCATATAAGTGGTAGGATTCAGTAGTCCCTGGGGTCGAGGAACCGAAACGTTTTTTCGGATGTCATATAAGTGGTAGGATTCAGTAGTCCCGTTTTTTCGGGGTCGATATAAGTGAACAGTAGTCCCTGGGGTCGAGAACCGAATAGTTTTTTCGGATGTCATATAAGTGGTAGGATTCAGTAGTCCCTGGGGTCGAGGATGTCCCTGGGATTCAGTCCCTGGGGTCGAACCGAAACGTTTTTTCGGATGTCATATAAGTGGTAGGATTCAGTAGTCCCTGGGATCGAAGAACCGAAACGTTTTTTCGGATGTCATATAAGTGGTAGGATTCAGTAGTCCCTGGGGTCGAGGAACCGAAACGTTTTTTCGGATGTCATATAAGTGGTAGGATTCAGTAATCCCTGGGGTCGAGGAACCGAATCGTTTTTTCGGATGTAATATAAGTGGTAGGATTCAGTAGTCCCTGGAGGTCAGCACCGTAACTATTTTCCGGAAACCACTCCTGAGTATCAGAGGGTATGCTAACAATACACTGGAGTTGTATGTTATACGAAGACATATTTAAGCATATTTAAAGCTTTTAACCAGATCGTTTTGATAACTTATATCTTCAACAGTTAAGCTGTTTCCACGGCTATTCAAAACACTGTATTAGCGGGATTGCTTATAAAGTAACTATGAATAGTACAGTAACGGTTATGGATATTTGTATTGTTTGAATACGGAATAAATTCATCAGCAGATTTATTGAATATTGTGACACGCGCGCACGCATAACAGTACGGTGTGAAGCTGCTTAAGTGCACGATCACTTTCTCCCTTCAGTATTGATTGCTCGTCACTTTCTCCCATGTCAAGTGATATAATCTGCATGTCCTGACATGTCTTGTCTGAGGATTCCAAAATAAATTGCATTAATCCTGACTTTCTGTACCCATATCCTTAGCCTAACAGTGTAAATTCGGTTGTAAAGGGGGCATTTTTGTCGACAAAACGGAAGAGTGTAGCGAAAGAACAGAGGAGTGTAGCAACAGAACGGAAGAGTGTAGTGACACAACGGAATAGTGTAGTTACAGAACGGAAGAGTGTAGTGATACAACGGAATAGTGTAGTTACAAAACGGAAGAGTGTAGTGACAGAACGGAAGAGTGTAGCGACAGAACGGAAGAGTGTAGTTACAGAATGGAAGAGTGTATTGATAGAACGGAAGAGTGTAGCGACAGAACGGAAGAGTGTAGTTACAGAATGGAAGAGTGTAGTTACAGAATGGAAGAGTGTATTGACAGAACGGAAGAGTGTAGCGACAGAACGGAAGAGTGTAGCGACAGAACGGAAGAGTGTAGTTACAGAATGGAAGAGTGTAGTTACAGAATGGAAGAGTGTATTGACATAATGGAAGAGTGTATTGACAGAACGGAAGAGTGTAGCGACAGAACGGAAGAGTGTAGTGACAGAACGGAAGAGTGTAGCGACAGAACGGAAGAGTGTAGTTACAGAATGGAAGAGTGTAGTTACAGAATGGAAGAGTGTAGTTACAGAATGGAAGAGTGTATTGACAGAATGGAAGAGTGTATTGACAGAACGGAAGAGTGTAGCGACAGAACGGAAGAGTGTATTGACAGAATGGAAGAGTGTATTGACAGAATGGAAGAGTGTATTGCCAGAACGGAAGAGTGTAGCGACAGATCGGAAGAGTGTAGCGACAGAACGGAAGAGTGTAGCGACAGAACGGAAGAGTGTAGCGACAGAACGGAAGAGTGTAGCGACAGATCGGAAGAGTGTAGTGACAGAACGGAAGAGTGTAGCGACAGAACGGAAGAGTGTAGCGACAGAACGGAAGAGTGTAGTTACAGAATAGAATAGTGTATTGACAGAACGGAAGAGTGTAGCGACAGAACGGAAGAGTGTAGCGACAGAACGGAAGAGTAGTTACAGAATGGAAGAGTGTAGTTACAGAATGGAAGAGTGTATTGACAGAACGGAAGAGTGTAGCGACAGAACGGAAGAGTGTAGCGACAGAACGGAAGAGTGTAGTTACAGAATGGAAGAGTGTATTGACAGAACGGAAGAGTGTATTTACAGAGTGGAAGAGTGTATTGACAGAACGGAAGAGTGTAGTAGCAGTACGGAAGAGTGTAGTTACAGAATGGAAGAGTGTAGTTACAGAATGGAAGAGTGTAGTTACAGAATGGAAGAGTGTAGTTACAGAATGGAAGAGTGTAGTTACAGAACAGAAGAGTGTATTGACAGAACAGAAGAGTGTATTGACAGAACGGAAGAGTGTAGTGGCAGAACGGAAGAGTGTAGCGACAGAATGGAAGAGTGTAGTTACAGAATGGAAGAGTGTAATGGCAGAACGGAAGAGTGTAGCGACAGATCGGAAGAGTGTAGTGACAGAACGGAAGAGTGTAGCGACAGAACGGAAGAGTGTAGCGACAGAACGGAAGAGTGTAGTTACAGAATAGAATAGTGTATTGACAGAACGGAAGAGTGTAGCGACAGAACGGAAGAGTGTAGTTACAGAACGGAAGAGTGTATTGACAGAACGGAAGAGTGTAGCGACAGAACGGAAGAGTGTAGCGACAGAACGGAAGAGTGTAGTTACAGAATGGAAGAGTATAGTTACAGAATGGAAGAGTGTAGTTACAGAATGGAAGAGTGTATTGACAGAATGGAAGAGTGTATTGACAGAACGGAAGAGTGTAGCGACAGAACGGAAGAGTGTAGCGACAGAACGGAAGAGTGTAGTTACAGAATGGAAGAGTGTATTGACAGAACGGAAGAATGTATTTACAGAGTGGAAGAGTGTATTAACAGAACGGACGAGTGTAGTAGCAGTACGGAAGAGTGTAGTTACAGAATGGAAGAGTGTAGTTACAGAATGGAAGAGTGTAGTTACAGAATGGAAGAGTGTAGTTACAGAATGGAAGAGTGTATTGACAGAACAGAAGAGTGTAGTGGCAGAACGGAAGAGTGTAGTTACAGAATGGAAGAGTGTAGTTACAGAACGTAAGAGTGTAGTTACAGAACGGAAGATTGTAGTTACAGAATGGAAGAGTGTAGCGACAGAACGGAAGAGTGTAGTTACAGAATGGAAGAGTGTATTGACAGAACGGAAGAGTGTAGTGGCAGAACGGAAGAGTGTAGCGACAGAATGGAAGAGTGTAGTTACAGAATGGAAGAGTGTAGTGGCAGAACGGAAGAGTGTAGCGACAGAACGGAAGAGTGTAGTTACAGAATGGAAGAGTGTAGTGGCAGAACGGAAGAGTGTAGTTACAGAACGGAAGAGTGTAGTTACAGAATGGAAGAGTGTAGTGGCAGAACGGAAGAGTGTAGCGACAGAACGGAAGAGTGTAGTTACAGAATGGAAGAGTGTAGTGGCAGAACGGAAGAGTGTAGTTACAGAACGGAAGAGTGTATTGACAGAACGGAAGAGTGTAGTTACAGAATGGAAGAGTGTAGTTACAGAATGGAAGAGTGTATTGACAGAACGGAAGAGTGTAGTGGCAGAACGGAAGAGTGTAGCGACAGAATGGAAGAGTGTAGTGGCAGAACGGAAGAGTGTATTGACAGAACGGAAGAGTGTAGTGGCAGAACGGAAGAGTGTAGCGACAGAATGGAAGAGTGTAGTGGCAGAACGGAAGAGTGTAGCGACAGAACTGAGTATGGCTAAGTATAAGGCATTTCATCTCAGCTGCTTTGCGAGTTACCTAATAAAAAAGTGACAAAAACGTACTTTCTAAAAACTGTTTTGAAGATTTTGATCAAATTTAGCTTAAATATAGACATTAAAATGCCAATGAAAATAGGTTGAAAAATGTTTGTAGAAAAGCCTAAAATCTAAGGAAAATTGAAGGAGGCCTACTGAAACAAAACGAGTAAGTTACTTCTACTCTGATACAACTAATAACTCTGATCAGACACGAGTGTTTGTTGTCTTTGCTATTTACTCTGCAGCCGTTAATTTATTTTACTTAACCGTGGCCTCGATGTGTGACTGTAAGTATCGCAATATTCCCAGCAGCTCGTAGCTAAGCAAGGCACGGACCGGTAGACACAGAAAAGTGGAGGTTTACAAGTTGACTGATTTACAAGATTTTGTTTTCGCTTCGCTGCTGCTACGTGTATGGGACATTGTATGAACGCACGAGGACTTTTTGTACAAACTGTTATTCCTTTAGCGACAGCAATCTTCACTTTCTTCAGCTCTGCAAGTCGCTAACGGCCGTATCCTCGTGTAGCGTGGGCGAGCGTTATAATAGAATCTGCCCGTCGTGGGAGAGCCATCCGCCCGAGATCAAGGACAATACGTGGCCGACATATTTACGTCAATATTAATCAGGCACTGGCAGTGGCTTTCCCTCGCAGTTCGTGCGTTACCTGCTTTCAATACCGCTCGACTTTGCCAAAAAAATTCTTTTTGAAAACTTTTAACAAATAGTGCCAGACTCAAATCAAATTTAAAGATTACATAATGTGTCCGTCTCACTACTCTAGAAGTAAAAATTAATTATTGCAATAGCTTAAAAGTTTCTAATGCGGTTAATTACAACAAATCTTTATATCTGATGTCTCTTAAAGTAAAAGGAGACATGACGTCACTTGGTTGTATGTTTGTCTATGACGTGATATGTCCTTGAACAAACACTCCCTTCTACATTGGGCATTTTTACTTGTGATGAACCATACTGATTACCCACCAACCACTAATACCTTCCTAGTGATTTCCGTATCCCCACCCACCCCTGTTTGCTGCGCTAGCATCTCCGGATTTTATTAAATGTAAGATTATAAATTAAATGTCATAATAAATAATATTATAACAGTAATATTAATAATAAACATAACCATAAAGTTAATGTAACATCTAGTGGACCTAGCAATGCCACCGTACCTCTAGCTCATTCTACCCTCATCTACTCAAGACACACGCGCGCGCGCGCGCGCACTTTTTCCGTATAGCTGCAAACTAACGAATTACTACTATGTTCAGTATAATGATCTGCCTTCCCTAGCTTCGTCAATTCTATTTTCGTTGACGCGTTTCGGAGAACCTCCATCTTCAAAAACTATATCTAAACTCAATAGATCCTGTATAGAGTATAGATATAGTTTTTGAAGATAGAGGTTCTCCGAAACGCGTCAACGAAAGTAGAATTGACGAAGCTAGGGTAGGCAGATCATTATACTGAACATAGTGACAATAATCCTAGCAGAAAAGAAGAAGAAGAATATAAAAAGAATTTTAACGAATTACTAGTTGCTATTAAATTTTGCTTGCATTAGGAATATTTTTCTAATTTTCTTTAAAAATCATGGTTTTTATAAAAACGTAAAAGAATAACTAAAAATTAAATTTTTAAACAATCCACTTTCATGATTTTTTTTTAAATTGGGGAATTTACCAGGGAATCCTGTATAGTAGCGATATACCGAACAATGGAATAAACTTCTGTCAGTTTATTGGTTTCAGTCATGTTCAACATAGCGTTTCGTAACTGAAAACAGTATTTTAAAAATGCGAGGTTTGGGAGTAACTTGAAAAATAAAAATAAACATTAAATAGATACCGTATTTAGGTGTGAACGACGTTCAAAGTCCTGCCAGAATTTGAAATAAATAATATTCTTTGATACTTGATTGGAGAAAATTTCTAATTAATTTTAAAATGTTCGCTCGTCCTTAACGTTTAAAGATCATTATTTTGAGTTGATGATCAACAAACGCGGTTCTACTCTCTGTTACGTAGTCATGCTTTTACTGTAAGGATTAGCCTCCGTCTGTCTAGACCAGTGGTTCCCGGAATTCTGAGGCATTCCCTTTGCGTTCCTGTACAGCATGTCCCTAAACTACTGTACGGAATTTTATGTTATTGTCCTTCGGGTCAGGCTAGAGAAAACATAAGAATAAAACTTCCCGAAACACACACACACACACACACACACACACACACACACACACACACACAAACTTTGGCAATAGAAAAGATAAGTTTAAATTTTGTATAATCGTTTCGCGTGTTTTGTTTTCTATGTGTACAGAAATTAAAACTTATTTTTCATATTTTCAAAATAAAAAAAATATTTAATATTGAATATCTCGAAAATCTTTTACTTTACAAAATATTTACAAAAAACAAAAACGTGTCCACTTTTAAATACAAATATAATTAGGGTTGTGATTTCAATTTTTCCTGTAAATCAAAGAGCTATTGTTTTTTTGTTATTTTAAGGTGAAAAACACATTGAGGCTATTATCGTCTCCCTAAATGTAACTGTGAGTGTAAAGTGTTAAAGTTGTAAGTGTAGTGTTACAAGTGTAAGTGTGTGTTAGACTCGGGTACCGCGAGGGACGTCTAAATCCTCTCAATAGATGCAGCTAATCTGCACCCCCTGCGGGGAAAGGAGCTATTGACAAACAGAAAATGCTAATCTCACGCGTTGTGGACAACTATAAAGGAATAATGTTCTTTCGGTATCCTTTTACATACAGGTAAAATAGAAAAAATAATTTTATTTATCATTAAAAAATAAAACTTTTTGTTTTCGTAAAATGTTTCAGTGGTTTTCGTGATTATAAATATCACAAACGAATGTTATTTTGAAAACGTACAGATATTTTTAAATTTTTTATTACATTTATTACACGTAACGTATAAAAAATCTATACCAAATCAAAAAGCGATATATTTTCTATTTTTAAAAAATTGTAAAAAATGGCGGATTTTATAAAAAACTGAGGATTTTCTTCTGAAAGCTTTTATTCTTTTCACTGGCCAAAGAATTATATCCTAAAGTTTTGACACGTGTAAATATTTACTTGTATTTACTCTATGATTTTATTGTTACAGTCACTAGTAAGGTAAAATTGTAAAATTTTACTACGTAATATATAACAAACAGATAGCGCGTACTGTAACACCCCCCACCTTGAGGGATGGATAACTTGTGAATTACCGCTCAGTACAACTTGTCCACTTACCGTCAGACATGTTTTGCTAATCACACACAGAACCATAGCACTAACTGATTAACACACGAGTATCCACCTAGCGCACCTGTCTAGCGAGCACTCAGCACTGGCGAGCGGCGGCCAAACCGTGTTGCACTACTTTCCAACTCCCTCCTACTCCCTCTCGCCCATCTCCTGTCCGAAGCCTTGTCCACGATAACATCTTATCATGAATATGAAACGGAAATTTTAAAGCTTAATTATTTTACTTTTTTCACTGTTAAGATTTTGGTGACAATGAAAAAATATATCTTAAGATATGCGGCTCTGTGAATCACTTCGCTGAAGAGTAATTGCCCGGTATATGAAGTGTTTATATGTAAAACTAATTTATCCGTGCTTCGGGGTCCTGAGTTGTAATGATTTACATTATTGTAACATAGCCACCGGACTACATATTCAAATAATTAGGATTATGACCTATTCTTCCCGTCAGTACTCTATCCACTCACCTCGTAAAGGCTACAGCGGTTTCGAAACTCTATCGTTTCATCTTCAGGCCGTTATACAAAATGTTAAATCCATCTGTCGAGGTCGTCACAAAGTCAAACAACGCATTAAAAACATACGTCACAAACACTGAGCACAATTACACGTTTAAAATATTTACCATGAAATGCGGCTTGGCCAAGCTACATTAAGTCCGGAATGTAACGACGTACGAGTCGCGTGTGTAGCTTGGCCAAGCCGAATTTCATCGTACATATTTTAATCATGTAATTGTGCTCAGTGTTTGTGACGTATGTTTTAATGTTTTGTTTGACTTTGTGACGACCTCGACAGATGGATTTAACAACGGTCTGAAGATGAAATGATAAGAGTTTCGAAACCGCGGTAGCCTTTACGAGGTGAGTGGATAGACGGGAAGAATAGGTCGTAATCCTAATTATTTACAGTCACTGGCCAATTTATTGGCAACGCTAAATCAAACAAAACAAAACTCTTGTGCAGTCACCGTAACCATGCTTGCAGAATAATTACAAACACATTCTTGAAGATTTTATTAGTAATTAACAAGATTGTCAAGTGTATTTTCTCCGGCGGTAGTTTGCGTTCATTTTCTATAACGCATTGACAGATTAATGCAATGGGCGGGGGGTTTGAATGAATCAGCTTACAAGAGGACCTCCCTGGGGATGCAAATTTTTGAAATAATACTTTTAAAACTAGCACTGTTAAGCTTTTTTGAGACTTAAAATAAATATGAAATAAGTGAAATAATTAGGATTATGACTATTCTTCCCGTCAGTGGTCTATCCACTCACCTCGTAAAGGCTACCGCGGTTTCGAAATTCAATCGTTTCATCTTCAGGCCGTTATACAAAATGTTAAGTCCCTCTGTCGAGGTCGTCACAAAGTCAAACAAAACATTAAAACATACATCACAAACACTGAGCACAATTACACTTTTAAAATATTCACCATGAAATTCGGCGTGGCCAAGCTACACACGCGACTCGTACGTCGTTTGTGACGACCTCGACAGACGGATTTAACATTTTGTATAACGGCCTGAAGATGAAACGATAGAGTTTCGAAACAGCGCTAGCCTTTATGAGGTGAGTGGATAGACCACTGACGGAAAGAATAGTCATAATCCTAATTATTTGAATATGTGGTCTGGTGGCTATGTTACAATAATAAAATAAGTGTAAAAATATACTCCATTTTAGTCAAAAAAATCACTTAATTTTTTTTTAGATTGCTAGTATACGCTCTCTATTATTATTTACAATGCCACTCGTTTTGAAACACAAGTTGTACTAAAGGAACATACTTTTTCTTCTTCCCTTCTTAATATATCTAATCTATAATTTTTATATAAAGCCGCAGTTACTCCAGTTGCTTTAGCCTTAGCGTTAACGCTGATCCTCGTCCTCATTAGCCTGAGCAAGTCCAGTCAAGCGTTGCAACAGTTACTCAAGTAAGTTTTGATCAGTCTTAGAGTCGACAAAGGAAGAGAAGAGAGAACCAACATAAAATATCTAATTGATTAACCCCGTTCTAACCCTCAGTATAAGCGTTAGTATCGAAGCTAAAATACTTCCATTTTAAAGAAGTAATTAGGGTCTTTTATATTTTTTATTTTATTTCTTTTGTCTCGGAAGGGGCGCCCCCCCCTTTAATCCGTCCGTACTATAATGCAGTAAAACTGATCGGAACATTGTCCGATCCGAAGAAAAGAGTGCTATCTGGTGGTGAAAGTTGTAACTCGTGGAAGAAAGTGTGATTCATGATCAGCAGATTGTAGTGTATTGATCAGTGATCGGATAGGCAGGGCCGTAATGAAAACTTTTAAGGCCTAATGCACCGCGTACCGCACCACCGGGGGGGGGGCGTTGGTTACTGCTTCCAGAGCACATCACGCTTTCCTGTATTTGCTGTGAATGCTCGGCAATTGTTAAAAGGACTGTTTGAAAAGCTTTACGCGATGACAGCTTTGCTCGTGTCTAGCCTCTCGGTAGGCTATGTTTACACTTTGTTATGTGGGTCATCGTACAATCAACGAAATTGAAAAACAAAATGTCAACTTAAGCTTGAATATTTTTCCTTAGACATGTTTAAAGAACGCGATAAATCTTGAAACTGGAGAACGGATATTGTTGAAAATGTTTGAGCTAGAGGGAAATCAATTTTTGTTTCCTAAGTAGGATGTATGTCCGTTTCCATCACTTCAGCCAGACTGGTTAAGAATGCTAACAATTACAAATTTATTTTTCTTCAAAAGTTATTTGCCGCACCGGTAAAAGAATATGGGTTTCAAGTTTTGAAAAGGTTGACATAATTACTTCGAACCTAAAGCTAGAGTTGCCATATGCCTCGGTTTGACCGGGACAGTCCCAGTGTCCCGGCTGGATTTGTGAATGTCCAGGTAACAGTCAAAAATATCAGTAAAATAAAACTGTTAAACTTATAAACTGTTGCGCAGATATCCGAGATTATTGAGGCCGGTTATTAATAGTAATATGCGAGGTGTGTTCAGAAAGTAACGAACATTTTTTAATTTCGCGGGTTTGGAGAGTCCGATTGTCAAACATTTTTTTTATTATGTTGGTATACATGCCCTTGAAGTATGATAAAACTTACAGCCGTTTTCATTGTTAACTTTGTCTGTGACAGCCACTAAGCTTAGACATGTTTTTATGAGCTCGGCTATTTTCGTTTGTTAAAAGAAATGGATCAAAGAAATTGTATCAAATTTTGCGTAAAAAATGGAATAAAGTGTAACAAAGTGTGTGAAATGTTAACGGCCTTCGGTGAGTCTGCTACGAGTAAAATAAGAGTTTACGAGTGGTATAAGCGTTTCCAAGAAGGCCGTGAAGACGTTGAAGATGACGAACGCCCTGGACGCCCCAGCACATCAACAACCGATGAAACGTGGAAAAAGTGAAAGAAATGGTTATAAACAATCGCCGAATCACAATTAGAGATGTCGCTGATGATTTTGGCATATCGATTGGATCATGTCATGACATTGTTTCCAGTGTTTTGTGTATGAAACGCGTGGCAGCAATATTCGTTCCGAAATTGTTGAATTTTGAACAAAAACAGCGGCGAATGGAAGTTGTTCAGGAGTCACTAAATGAAGTCAACGACGATGCAGAATTACTGAAACGTATTATAACAGGTGACGAAACATGGGTTTACGGATTGTCGTCGAAAGTAAGGCTCAATCATCCCAGTGGAGGCATTCTGGCTCGCCAAGACCGAAAAAGGCTCAACAAGTGCGGTGGAACGTAAAGGTTCGATCTTCCTTAAAGTAAATTCACGGAATGGCCCGAACATTCTGAATCCGTCGACCCGAGTTATCTCTGCCGAACACGGACACGATAAATGCTTGAGCTAATGGAAAGAAGCTACACTGTTTAGTTTGACCTTGTGTTTACCCTGCTGAAGGAAATATCCATGCTACGAATAATCTCTATATATTATATCTCTTAAGGTGTTTTTGTCGGTATGAAATATCTCCTTTAATATTGTATCACAATTAATGCTTGACAGGCCATTTTGAAGGTTATTTCCCCCTCTAATGACATCCCTGAAAAGATGGAAGCTTATCAGGTTCTGTTTTTTCACGAGTCCGTAAGTGTACAGATATTTGTGTTTGTGTTGAAGTTTCATACGGGCAAAAGTGAACGATGATCACGTCATAACCTCCAACACTGTTTTTAAAGAATTTTGTTTAATTAATCAAAAAGAAAAGAAAAATACTGAATATAATGCTATCATTTACAATAACAATAAAAATTACTATACAATTGCCACTGCCGGGCGAAGCATTCGTACAGGTCACCTAGTTTTTTAAAAATAACATCACACCATTATGTTGTTAATTTAGTATAATTATTTCCAATATTTCATACTTGTATATTTATGATATAACCAATATATATATATATATATATATATATATATATATATATATATATATATATATATATATATATAATATAACCAATATTTATTAATATAATTATGATATCAATAAGCACTGTGCCGTGATTTTCCAGAATATGACATTAAGATTATTACTAGAAGAAGGGATAATTCAACCCCAGGCACTGCGATCGATTGACCTATTGTGCAAAGCATCTTTTAAAATACCTAGTTCAGCAGATTGGTGCCCCTAATAAGTTCCAACAACCCCACTGATTATCTCACTCTGCTGAAGATCCCCAGGGTCTTGGAAACCAAAAACCCCTAGCCTCCTACTTGCAAGAGCCTCATAAATTATGTGACCTGCAGTTTCCTCCTCCTTCCTGCACAATCTACACACGGTTTCTCCGTGATACACACCTATCCTGTTCATGTGCACCCTCAGACCACAGTGCCCTGTTATGAGCCCCATGATCCTCCTGAGTTGAGTTCTGCCCAGGACATCTGCTGCCCCTTTGATTCCTCCAGAAGGAACTTTGCTTAAGAAACGTTTACTATGGGAATGCCCATGAAGGTTGTCCCATCTTACCTGGTGTTGGCATGTAATCCACCCACTAATAGGACTTGGCCAACGATAGAGAAATCCCTAAAGTCGGCTCAGGTCCGATAAATTCAGATGCAGATCCAAGTCCAGCCAGTCGGTCTGCCTCCTCATTACCCTCAACTCCCCTATGCCTCGGGATCCAGTGAAGAGTTATCCGGTTATCCCGGACAAAACGTCAAGGTTCTTCCAACACTTCCAGACCAGCTTGGACTGTATTATAGGACCCGCAAGTGCTTTTATTGTTGCCTGACTATCGTTATGAATATGAATAAGTGACTTCTTGAAGCCCCGACACAGTCATTAATGGCCATCAGTTCAGCCTGAAATACTGTTGTATGCTGTCCCAGGGTAATTACTTTCTTTAACCCCGGTCTCAGACCGTACACCCCAGCACCAGTGCCTGACTTTGTCTTGGAGCCATCTGTATACTATACTATGTCTCCAGGTTTTTCCAGAATATGACATTACTGGAAGGTACATTTACCAGAAATCAATTCTCGTAGATTAGACCAACCATTGCCAACTCGTGGAAAAGTTAATACGGTTCACCGTAAAATTATATTTCAAGGAATCCCGTGCTCGTGTTTAAGCAGGAAGTCTCCGCGCAAGCATTGTTTAACGCTCCTCAAGTGGAAATCACCAGATTAATCATTAGATAACATAAGCCAGACGACACTTCCATCCTATTATATTGGTATTACTTTTCTACAAACAATAGTAATTGTTTTATAACCAGCTTTCGCTCAGATTTTGCGCCAGTTTTAATGAGTACTTAAGTACCCTACGGCTTTCCCCAACTCTTAACCTTTATCACAGTTATTTGCATTATTCTTGGCGCTAATGCTCAATGATCGGACATCCAAGGCAGAGTACACGTGAAGTAATCAAATACTGGGCCGCCTTGTTTCAAATACGTATTAACTTGAATGTATGATTCGCGTGTCGTCTGCATCGCCACGACGCGGACTTTACCGCTTATTTAGGAGAGTAATCGATAAACATGACTTTAGAATCGTGTTGGTAAATAAAAGTTGGTGAATGTTTTACGAAAATTTGTAAAACATCGAAAAATCGATAAACCGTTTTTTTTTGTTTCTAACCAAATTAGGTATATACATTTGTGGAGACTTTTTTGACTTTAACATGTCGAAATTAGAGGGGGGCGTGATGAGGGGCGGGAAGCACCAGTTAACGCTTCCGATATCGAGGTTCGATTTTTGATCTGTCGATTCTCTCTAGACTTAAATTTATTGTTAATGTTGGGGGAAACGAATGTAATAAGAGCGTTGTTTCTGATCGTAAAATATAAATATTTTTGAAAAATATAAGATATTTCAATGGCATTATTTTGTGAAAGCGTAAAGTCTTCGAGTAACGATTTTATAGTAAAATCAGCCCCGCAGGGGGGTGTAGACTAGCTGCACCTATTGAGAGGATTTAGACGTTCCTCGCGGTACCTGAGTCTAACACACACTTACACTTACACAACACTACACTCACGACTTTACACACTTATACTCGCTTATCACTTTACAACACTTTACACTCACACTTATATTTAGGGTGCCTATAGGGCCTAATAGCCTCAATGTGATTTTCGCCTTAAAATAACAACAAATATTTGGAATCAGTTTCAGTTATAATTCCTAATTAAATCCCCCCCACTAAGTGAATAAACATAAAATATATTTTTACCCTTAAGATTTTACCCCTTGACTATTTTTTTTAATTGCATGCTGTACATTTTCACGAGTTCGGGCCGCAACAAAGTTCAAATTTTTAGTGATCGGTCTCATTATTTAAGAGTCAGAGCTGCGTGGTTCCCGACAGGCTGCTGACACTGAAAACCATGTTGTTTTCCTAAATAATAGTTTGTTACCGTGGCAACAACTAACAGTAGTGGACACACACCGCGTGTTGTGAACCCTCCCACATGTACGGTGGACTCGTATATAGTGAGCACAGTTTAGTGGATATGTACGAGTATATGGTGAATACGGTAAGGGTACAGTGGACAAAATAGACATAATGTACGCAGTCCTATAAGCTGGTATCAAAAAGTAACATTTCATTTACACAAGTGCGTTACATAACCTAACCCAACATCTTGCTGTGCAGACGGTGTTCCGTGGTTTTTAACCTCGAGTTAGGTCGAGCGTTAATTTTTTTTTAATGTTCACTTTCCATTCACGGCTTCCTGAATCCTCTATTTCTACTGACTGATTCCTTCGCTTACTTATGCAAATCTAGCTGGTCATCCTGATTTCACACAGAGTGTTAAGAAACATAAAACGAATGGTTACTAAAACAATGCGCAAACTTTTTAAAAGAAAAGCTAAAATCGACTTAATTACGCAAACAGATTAATCGGATTTCGATCGAATTTTGTTTTCGTATGACGTAGTTCTGTGTAGAGCTACCAGAGTAAAGCTTTATAAATCACTTGCCAGACCCGCCGTTTGCTATGGCGCAGAAAGTCACTGGGGGTGTTTGAAACGAAGAACCTATTGACCGGTTTGCGTCCAGAGTTGTATGGCGCATTAGAAATAATCAGGCACTGAATTTATTAGAACAATAGAAGTGGAATAGAATAATAGAAACAAGGAAATTTTTCCTTCTAATAATAGAAACAATGGATAATTTCCTTCTAATAATTTCTCATTCCATAATAGAAACAATGGATAAAGAATGAGAGCATATTGCGTTCCATTAAAAGCACTAAGGATCAGCTGGCTCGGTCATGTACAGAGGGTGGAAGGTGGTAGGATGACAGAGGAAATAATGGGAGAGATCTTGTACCGGCTGGAAGACCTGAAGGATGATCTTCAGTCCACCTCGGACTGTAGTGCTGGCGGAAGAAAGAAAGATGAAGTAATTTTGCATATTTTTAAACACTTTTTTCCTTTCGAAAGTAAATCAAAAGTTTATTGTTTTTATCTGTTCTCCAACCCAACCAATTGTTAACGTTTTCCCACCTGGAGACGTGAAACTTTATAAACGACCAAAATCTGAATAAAATCTCCTGAAGATGCCATATCAGACTTCACTGTTAGGTAAAGGATTTATTTGATCTAGGAACGCGGCAACGTTCCGCTTCGCTAAGTACGTAAAGCGTGATCTATGTTGCACAACATACTCGTTATTGTATTATTGATGTAACAGCATAACATTAACAGTAACAGTAGCGAATGATATAAGTGTGTTTTTTATGTAAAATACGTAACACTACAGGTAGTACTGGGCCTAACAAGTCCGTAAGCGTCTTGAGGCTAGAGTACTAGCTGCACCTATTGAGAGGATTTACACGTCCCTCGCGGTACCCGAGTCTAACACACTTACATTTACAATACTTTACACTCACACTTACATTTAGCGAGGCGATAATAGCCTTAATGTGCTTTTCGCCATAAAATAAAAAATATATATAAAAAGAGAGTACTAACAATAATGGATCAGCTGACTTCCATGTCATCTCCTCTGAGGACATTAGGACTGCAATGGGGTGCCGAAACATAAAAATGAATTTTGAGTGGTATTCGACTCACTTTTACTCGTACTGCGATAGGTCAAACGGCGCAAAAAAAAGCTGTTAAAGTTTTTGGCGGATTTTTCAAAACATGTCTTTGTTAAATTCCGTAAATAAAAAAATACGCAATACAAAAAAATTCTGAAAAACCAATTCTTTTTTTATTTCGATGCGTAATATGTTCATAAATGTTACGAGTTTTTTATCTAGCATGTCGAAATTAGAGGAGGGGGTCTCTTTATGTGAAAAAAACTGCATACGTTCTGAAACAATATCACTTTTAACGTCGAATGATATTCCAACGCTGCATAAATACGAATAAAAAATATTGTTGACCTTGAGATTTTACCCCTTAACTACCCGTAAATATTTTCTTAACGTGTATCATGTTCTAAGGGTGGTTGCCATGTTGGCTTTTGCGCGATGCAAGTGCACAAATTTATATTGATATAGGCCTATATAATTTGTGCGTCCTAGTCATATTAAATTAATTATAATTAACATTTTGTTGTTTTTCCGCCCGGGGTCAAACCGCGGTTCTTGCGCGTGTGAGCAACACAGAAACTACAAAGGATTTTGACCGATGTAAATATGTGAAATGAATCGTTAATTTAATTTTTATATGGGTCGTTGTAGTAAAAGATCAGCTGTTTTGTAATAATTCGTAACGATCAGCTGATTTCATTCAACAGCTGATGGGGTGTAATAAGTTTTAGATTACGTGGTGTGTCGAACAAATTATAATAAATAGGAAGAGAAAACATAGTACTAGTTTTTTACTTTTGTTCAGAATACAAATATATTCGTCAAACCTTATATTCTTGCTGAGTTTGAACAGTTACGAAAGTTCGTTTTCATCAAACTTGACAGTGATCGGTCACCATCGTTCACATGTAAGAGGTGCATTACCAACAGACAGACAGACAGACGGACGGACGCGCGAGCGAATTTACTCCGCAGTTAGCTGACGAACATTAATTGTTTTAAAAGATCTACCAGTTCATTTTCCTTTTTTTGCTTTTGCTAAAGGACTTTATTCCAGTATTAGGGGCCTATAAGAAAATGCGTGTAATGTTTTTCCACCATTATGCTTGAATCTGTTGTGAATATGGCCATGTGAAGTTGGAATGCCATCGCCAGTCCTTGCTTCTGTTCTGTCTTATCTTAGTGTGGAATTTCAAACGACATTTCCAGACAGACAGACAGACAGACAGAGAGGTTAATCTGTTCGGGTCTGGTCGTGTCGGCAGTGAAAGTAACGGAGTAATGCACGACGAAGGTTAACCATTATCAAGTGAGCTGTGAGCTGTGAGTTCTGAAGAAAAAACTGTTTGATTTTCATGGCTCGTTCGGTTTATGTAACGCGTTACTGAGTGGAGCCGATTGGGTATCGGTTAACAGTTTACGGAGGCCCAAATCTGATACTATTTATCGTATATAGGCGATTGGGACTCTTCTCCCAGCTTTATTCAATTTATTTCTTATTCGATTCCTTTGAATAAAATATTTTGTTTTAATAAAAACGTCTTTAAGCGCACTTCTTTTCGTCTGGGTGAGGAGTAAGTATAATTTTTTGAGTTCGAAAGTGAAGCGCTCATTCGGGTATTTCCGGAAGAAGTGACAAATACGAGATGTGTTCAGAAAGTAACGAGAATTTTAATTTTTTGAACAAAATATTTATTTATTCTTCTACATTGATGTTGTCGCTTTCAAAATAGTCCCCATTGGAGATTACGCACTTGTGCCAGCGCTTCTTCCAATCCTCGAAACACTTCTCAAACTCGATCTTTGAGATAGCCTTTAGTTCTTTCAGCGATGTGCTTTTAATGTCATCTACGGCTGTTAACTAGTAAAATTAAATTAAAGATTCATTTCATATATTTAAATCAGTGTAGTTATTATTATGGACGCTTGATGTGAGGAACATGTGTTTATATATATATATATATATATATATATATATATATATATATATATATATATATATATATATATATATATATATATATATATATATATATATATATATATATATATATATATATATATATATATATATATATATATTCTTTTATATTCTTCTTCTATTCTGCTAGGATTATTGTCACTATGTTCAGTATAATGATCTGCCTTCCCTACATTCGTCAATTCTACTTTCGTTGACGCGTTTCGGAGAACCTCCATCTTCAAAAACTACATCTATACTGGTCACCAATATTACGGCCCGTCCTATTTATAACTTTTTATCTCCACCTCGTACCCCTCCTCTATACAACAAGTGTACATTAAACTTGACGTGCTCGCTTCTGATTGGCTATATGAGGATATATATGTATATATACATACATATATATATATATATATATATATATATATATATATATATATATATATATATATATATATATATATATATATATATATATATATATATATATAAACATGTTCCTCGCAACAAGCGTTCAGCAAAATGCAACATCACGACCAGTCCTAAAAACATGATACATGTTTGACAGGAAATGAATGTGCGGAACGGAAATGCAATTGGAAATCGTGAAGGAAATGTGGAGTGTTGAGAAAAACAAGGAGAGGAAATAAATGCAAATGTGAAGGAAGTGAGAGAGGTGATAACGTGTGCAATGAAAGGTAACGGTGTTAGGGACATGCCTCGTTGTCCAGCAGTGCGTGGTGTCGTCTACTGGGATATTTTAAAAATATTAGAAAAACAATTTTAAGATCTCTGCCTCTTGTGAAATTTAAATAATAGCGCGAGGCTGTCTTGCTGACGGGATGGAAGCGAATTTCCAAACAAAATTTATAATTTTGCATAAATAAATGAAACAGGATTATTGCCCATTACGTGGTCCAAGATCTTAACGTAATGGATACTTGATTGCTCATTTCCAAATAAAATTTGCTATGTTGCCGAGTCGAAAGAATGTATTTTGTATTACATAATTTTATGCTACTACTTTTCCTAAAAACGTAAGGTAACGAAATCATTGAAACGTAAAAAACTTCAGATAACTACGGGAAATTGTTGAATAAGCAAATATATTTACCAATACATTTAGTTGTGTTTCTGAAATCTACTTTCTCACGAAATGTTCAACACAAATATCTAACTACGCGCGCTATTTTTTTTTTTCATTTCGAATTTGGTAGTACTGACTTGTGTGGCCAAAACCAGTCGAAGCGACAGAAATTAAACCGGTTTCCCAGTTTTTCGTTTTTAGCTTACGCGCCAGGTTTTGTGGTAGATGTAATTTATGGTTTGCTCAAAGTATTTTTAACAAATGTAGAGAGAAATATTGTGTGACGCTTAAAAATGGTTTTATTATTTTTAAGTTGAAAAAATAATTACAGTTTAGCAATATTTATTGGGAAGAGGTCTTAAAAGGTGATAAACAGTAGATAAAAAAGATACCAAGGGGTCCGTTTACACTAAATACTTTTAATGGGGGGGGGGTAGTCAGCACGTAGGCTACTTACGTGAGAATATGTAAGACTTTTAAGAGGTACTTAGTGACCCGGTAAACTGGAGTCAAATAAAATCCGAAATTAATTGGCAGAGTTACACGTGTGTAGTGTAGTGTGGGATCGTGACTTACAGATGTGGAATAGAAAGCCGAGCGGAGGGAACAAGCATCCTGCTCACTTCAAGGTCAGTGGGTGAGCAACACGAGACCATAGGCCGCTCAATATTAGCTGCCGCTTAGTCCGTTGCCTAGCTAAAATATCTACATTGATGGATTTAATTTTTAAATTGAGCGACTATCATAGTAACATCCAGACACGATATATTGAGACCTCTAGATCACTTTTTGAGCGGTCGTAAAGAATTTTAAATTTTGGCCCGATGTGATTCAAACTTGGCACAAAAATCGTTTTAGGCACCGTAATGGCGTTCGATTGTTACGCAGCGAAATCCGTAAAATTAAAGACATTTTAAATATTTTAAAATATATAACATTTTTTGTTTTAAATTAGTTTGAAAACCTGATTTCCCCATGTTCAACGTTAACAATTGCATATATTAGAATTTTGAATATTCAAAATTTGTTGAAATTAAGAAATTTAATTTGATAGCGGTCAGGGTTCATTTTCGTTACTATGTTCAGTATAATTATCTGCCTTCCCTAGCTTCGTCAATTCTACTTTTGACGCGTTTCGGAGAACCTCCATCTTCAAAAACTATATCTATACTCTATAGATATTATTCTAATACTCTATAGATATACTCTAATAAAAATGGTTTTATTATTTTTATATTAAAAAAATGAATTACAGTTTAGCAATATTTATTGGGAAGAGGTCTTAAAAGTTTACGAACAGTAGATAAAAAAGATACCAAGGGGTCCGCTTACTTTTAATGGGGGGGGGATAATTCGGTCTGTTGGATATTCAGCACGTAGGCTACGTACGTGAGTGACCTCTTAAATTCGACTCTTCTTCTTAAATATAAAGAGTATATCTACACTCTATAGTATAGTTATAGTTTTTGAAGATGGAGGTTTTCCGAAACGCGTCAACGAAAGTAGAATTGACGAAGCTAGGGAAGGCAGATCATTATACTGAACATAGTGATAATAATCCTAGCAGAAAAGAAGAAGAATATATAAAAAAGTTCATTTTCGTATTTTCAAAAAAAAAAATGTAATATTGGAATAAATCTAAAAGAATCGTTGTCGGGTTTGTTTAGTTTTCTAACCTTAATTTTTTTCAGTTTTGGTATAATATTATAGTTATCGAATTCGTACATGACCACATACAGAGAGAAAAAAGTACTGATTTTCCTGGTTTTTCCAAACGGAATTTTTAGAGAAATTGTTGAACGGATGTAAATATTTTTGCAGCGTTTACGTGTATAAAGGTGATGTACCGACACATTGTTTTGTTACACTGCTTTTGTGTGCAAGCAAGAACCTGACAAACAGGACGTGTAGCATGTAAAGTTGTCTTATTATATAAGTTCTTGGTATACGTACCGGAAGTACACAACAGTACGGAAACGTCTGCACCGTACAGCTGATATCATTAGATCACGACGGCTGAACATAACTATACGAATAATGTAGTAAGCCTATACGTAATTGTAAATTCTGGTATAGTGTAGAGCGATGTATACTACTCGCATTCTAATCAGAATTATTTTTAACATGTAGCATGTTTCAGGGCTGGTTGTGTGATGTTAGATTTTGCTGATGAGTGCGCACAAATTTATATTTGACATGCAGTATATTTATCGCGTCACAAGTCCCATATTAAAGTAATTATAACTAAAATTATATTTCCGATGTAAATAAATGAAATTGAGAATTAATTTAATTTTGATAAATACAAGGTATGTTCAGAAAGTAACAAGAATTTTAATTTTTTGAACAAAATATTTATTTATTCAATATTTACATTGATGTTGTCGTCTCCAAAATAGTCCCCATTGGAGATTATGCACTTGTGCCAGCGCTTCTTCCAATCCTCGAAACACTTCTCAAACTCGATCTTTGAGATAGCCTTTAGTTCTTTCAGCGATGCACTTTTAATGTCATCTACGGCTGTGAAACGACGGCCCTTTAAGGTTCTCTTTATTTTTGGAAATAGGAAAACGTCACACTTGAGCCATGTCTGGCGAATATGAAGGCTGGGGCATCGTTACAGTACTGTTTTTGGCCAAAAATTTACGAACAAGCGATGAAGTGTGAGCTGGTGCATTATCGTGGTGCAAAAGCCATGAATTGTTTTTCCACAGATCCGGGCGTTTTATTCGGATTGCTTCACGCAAACGGCGTTGAACTTGTAGGTAGTACTCCTTATTGACCGTTTCACCTGGTGGCAGGAATTCATGATGCACTATGCCATTAATATCGAAGAACACAGTGAGCATAACCTTCACGTTCGACCGCACTTGTCGAGCCTTTTTCGGTCTTGGAGAGCCAGAATGCCTCCACTGGGATGATTGAGCCTTAGTTTCGACGTCATATCCGTAAACCCATGTTTCGTCACCTGTTATAATACGTTTCAGTAATTCTGCATCGTCGTTGACTTCATTTAATGACTCCTGAGCAACTTCAATTCACCGCTGTTTGTGTTCAAAAATAAACAGTTTTGGAACGAATTTTGCTACCACGCGTTTCATACACAAAACATTGGAAACAATGTCATGACATGATCCAATCGATATGCCAACATCATCAGCGATCTCTCTAATTGTGATTCGGCGATTGTTCATAACCATTTCTTTCACTTTTTCCACGTTTTCATCGGTTGTTGATGTGCTGGGGCGTCCAGGGCGTTCGTCATCTTCAACGTCTTTACGGCCTTCTTAGAAACGCTTATACCACTCGTAAACTCTTGCTTTATTTATAGCAGACTCATCATAGGCCTTTGTTAACATTTCACACACTTTGTTACACAAAATTTGATACAAATTCTTTGATCCATTTCTTTTAACAAACGAAAATCGCCGAGCTCATAAAAATACGTCTAACCTTAGTGGCTGTCAGACAAAGTCAACAATGAAAACAGCTGAAAGTTTTATCATACTTCAAGGGCATGTATACCAACATAATAAAAAAAACTGTTTGACAATCGGACTCACCAAGCTCACGAAATTTTAAAATTCTCGTTACTTTCTGAACACACCTCGTATGTAATAGTAAAAGATCAGCTGTTTTATATTAATTCGTAACGATCAGCTGATTTCATTGAACAGCTGATAGGTTTTATAAGTGTCAGGTTATGTTGTTAAAAAGTAGCTATGTTAACTTGTCATGTTTTCGAAAAAAATATCGTAATAAAAATAAAAGGAAGAGAACACATGATGCATGATTTTTATTTTTGGTTCAATAACAGAGATTATTTTTTGCTCAGGAAACATAAACACATCAGCGAAACAGCTGGTGCTACGCTACGATTATTAAACTTTAAATATGTTATTTAACGAATTTTACTGTTCGATACTTAAAGAACTGCAATATCAATATAAGACAAGTCTAGTTTGACTCTATCTTCTCTAGATAGAACAGTAGTAGACTGTTATACCTTTTGTATGTTTTTTCCTTCTGCCTTTGATTTTCTTCTTTGGTACCCGACTTTTCCTTCATCCTTTTCTTTATCCTAGTTCTGTTTCTTATACTTCGTTTTGCTCCCGGCCAGGGCTTAGGCATTTTCATACGCTATAAATCATCCCATCGTCTGCATTAGCCGTGTGCACAATAGTCAGACGTTAAAAAAAAAAAAATACTTCGTTTTGCATACTTGACAACCGTGTTATGAACACCTTCTCGTGACGTCATCTCCAGGCACTGATACCCCTCACACATCACGTGACTCGTACAGTTACAGTGCTCAACATATGCTTACCTAAAGGTAGGCAACCGTTAACATTTCTTTCAGTGTTGTTATAAGCAGCACAAAGTAACAAGTGCTGCACGTTTCGACGCAATCATACCAACCTGACAAAAATTTTGTATGCAGCACAAACAGTGGCCGGAGAAAGGCTTCGTTGTGTCATGTTGGTATTCCTGATCCGGTGCCAAATAACAGTTAGGATTCATAACGCACTCTGGTGGGAATATTTGGTATGATGTAACCGTAATAAGTATTTCGCCCGAATAGATGTACGCAACACAATGGGTTTGTGCAACACCTGACAAAACATTAGCTTATGATGCAAGGGTGTTCTTTAGTGCATCTTGTTTGCGTCTTTATCAAGTGATTTTAGGTTGGAATTATACGTTCGTAATAATAACTGCTTGAAAAATCTTCTTTGAAGTTACATTAGGTTTATAAACTTTCTTTGTATTTCCCTCGAGCTACGGGAGACGTTAATCGAAAGGAACCTTGCAGTAATCAAAATAGACGTTGCTCTTAAACTTGAGATCTTCATCTTGGTGTGTGAGGCGGTTATCAAGGCAATTTTGACTTTTTCCGCTTGATTTCCTACTACTAGTTTGAAAAAACTTTTACTGACACAAATCGCGGCGAAGAAACCCACGTGATCTAGTTGGCACAGTTTGACAGCGGCTCTTCACGCACATTAATACCGAATTTCATGCCGACACTTGCGCTGTCACTCAGTTTTACATACTCGATTAGTCGCGCACGGACATATACATTTATTTGTACACGTATTGGACGTATCGCAACAGCACAGGTGACAGTCGTTCTTCGATAATTGGCAATCGATTCTTTTGAAATGTAAATTCTTACGTTGACCTCGATGCTAATAAGTTTGACGTAGATTTCGTTCAGTGAAATGCAACAGTATGAACAAACTGTGTTAGAATGTCGCTGCGTCAAATGTGGTTTTGTTGTCAGCTGTGTGTGACGTCACCGCTTTGTAATTCTGTACACTATGTGTACGAGGTGTGTTCAGAAAGTAACGAGGATTTTTGAATTTCGCGGGTTTGGAGAGTCCGATTGTCAAAATTTTTTTTATTATGTTGGTATACATGCCCTTGAAGTATGATAAAACTTTCAGCTGTTTTCATTGTTGACTTTGTCTGTGACAGCCACTAAGGTTAGACGTTTTTATGAGCCCGGCGATTTTCGTTTGTTAAAAGAGATGGATCAACGAATTTGTATCAAATTTTGCGTAAAAATGGAATAAAGTATAACAAAGTGTGTTAAATGTTAACAAAGGCCTACGATGAGTCTGCTATGAGTAAAGCAAGAGTTTACGAGTGGTATAAGCGTTTCCAAGAAGGCCGTGAAGACGTTGACGACGCCCTGGACGCCCCAGCACATCAACAACCTATGAAAACGTGGAAAAAGTGAAAGAAATGGTTATGAACAATCGCCGAATCACAATTAGAGAGGTCGCTGCTGATATTGGCATATTGGATCATGTCATGACATTGTTTCCAATGTTTTGTGTATGAAACGCGTGGCAGGAAAATTCGTTCCAAAATTGTTGAATTTTGAACAAAAACAGCGGCGAATGGAAGTTGCTCAGGAGTCACTAAATGAAGTCAACGACGAAGCAGAATTAATGAAACGTATTATAACATGTGACGAAACATGGGTTTACGGATATGACGTCGAAACTAAGGCTCAATCATCCCAGTGGAGGCATTCTGGCTCGCCAAGACCGAAAAAGGCTCGACAAGTGCGGTCGAAAGTGAAGGTTATGCTCACTGTGTTCTTCGATATTAATGGCATAGTGCATCATGAATTCCTGCCACCAGGTGAAACGGTCAATAAGGAGTACTACCTACAAGTTCAACGCCGTTTGCGTGAAGCAATCCGAAAAAACGTCCGGATCTGTGGAAAAACAATTCATGGCTTTTGCACTACGATAATGCACCAGCTCACACTTCATCGCTTGTCCGTGAATTTTTGGCCAAAAACAGTACTGTAACGACTGTATTCGCCTCCATATTCGCCAGACATGGTTCCGTGTGACTTTTTCCTATTTCCAAAAATAAAGAGAACCTTAAAGAGCCGTCGTTTTACAGCCGTAAATGACATTAAAAGCGCATCGCTGAAAGAACTAAAGGCTATCTCAAAGATCGAGTTTGAGAAGTGTTTCGAGGATTGGAATAAGCGCTGGCACAAGTGCATAATCTCCAATGGGGACTATTTTGAAAGCGACAACATCAATGTAGAAGAATAAATAAATATTTTGTTCAAAAATTTAAAATTCTCGTTACTTTCTGAACATACCTCGTAAATGTAACGGTGAAGAAGACTGCTTATTTATTGAGCGGTAAAACTGTAAGGATGTTGGACATTAGCTAGTTGTGAACTGTTAAGTCAGGGCGTGCATAATTTAATGTTCGTAGTGTCTTTGAAGGAAATTTTTGATGTTCAGCGTTGTAAAATGTGACATACAGCCTAAACATAAGACATTTTATATTATCGCTTGTAAACAGGACAACACAGAGTGACGTTAGGCCTGCGTGTATCGTCAGAACCTAAAACCTGGCAAACACTGTTGGCTTCACTTGACGTCAACGCAGTTTTGTAACATCAGACGTGTTGGCCAATCCAATTGGAATCTAGTAAATTAGAAAACAAATCCGTTAAAATTAAATTAAAGAAACGTGATTTATATAACCTTGTATTGCGTTAAAACCTGATTGGTTGCCAACGCTGGCTTTTATAATTAAATGAGTATTAGGAATTCTACTAGTATTTAGTTCAGCAAACATTTGATTGGATGAATTTCAAAACGCCGTTTACTTTAACGAAACGCTTTTTAAAATAAGAAATTTTGTTTGTATACCGAAAATCTCAACGGACATTATTTTCCATTCTGCTTCCTATATGTGCTGATCTATGTTACGAAACCTGCTGCCACTGTTCGATCTGTATGCCTGCATAAACCTGTTTATTTTTTTTGTACACCCATCAAGATAAACGCTTCCACTGTTAGGTGCCTTTCACTGGCCGAGAAGCCTTTCATAAAACTCGCTTGCCTACGCCGTGTTCGTGTAGTCCGTAAATACATAAATATAGAAAATAACTGCGACTGACGTGATGGGCTCGAATTTCTTAAAATATTTTTTAAAACCTTTGTTTTTGAAGATTTGATTTTATGATCATGATCAGCTATGCTGATTTAGCGTGTTGCGTTTTGGAGTATATCGAACATTTAAAATTACATTGAAAATAAGAAAATGAATCACTGTCAAATTTATTTCATTAATTTCAATCTATTTTGAAAAATTAAAAATATTCAGCTTTAATTACGATAGTGGAATTATAGATTTTTTTTAAAACGCTTCCATTTTTGAAACGGTTGAACGGATTTTGACGGCATTGAACTTGTTCAAGTTGTATCAAATCGGCATCAATTAGACTTCCAGATTACAATGCCTTTAGAATTTTATTTTCTTAATTTCAATGGTGTTTTACATAAAAGCTCAAAATGTTAATTTATGTAGGCTGTGACGCTACGAATGGTGGAATAAGATTTTAAAAAATGAACGATTTTAAATATTTGAAATGGCCTCCATTTTGAAACTGTTTAACGGATTGTTCTGAGTTGAACGAACAAATAACTTGTTCAAACTGTTACTAAAATCGATTTTTGTGTTAAGCTTGCATTGAACATGACCAACATTGAAAAAGATCTAGGCATCAGTATCGGTGCTCATTTCAAGGTCTGGGTACTGCTCCTTACAATAAACAATTACGTTGTACAGTTTATTTTTCCGTAAGGCTGTAATGCTTTTAACGTAACACTTCTTGGATTACTCGGTGAAACAAGCCACCGACAAACCCGACTTGACGGAGGCCCAAGCTCAGATTACGTTCTGTCCAATTTACGTGACTGGACTGGACGTGTGTTACAGTTTCCTGTATTATTGGTCACAGATAGGTTACAATGTACACCGTGGTCTGCCGTCGACGTGCACATTCAATCTGTGGTTACATAAGGACGAAGCGCCGGCCGCACTTTCACCTGCAGCATCTTTCTGTGGAGTCCTCCTGGAAAAATATTTTCAAACATTTTTGTGTACAAGCTTCCCGTTGTACGTGATTAACAATTCTGCACACAAACATTGTTAGGAGAATCATTAGCGAAAATGAGCTAAGGTAAGTCCCAGACTGGGAACTTGAAATGAGCACCGATCCTGATCACTTTTTGAGGAGTTGTTAAAATTTATATACGTATAAATTTTAAACATACAAACAATGTGTGTGTGTGTGTGCGCGCGCGCGCGCGCGCTGACGTTCCACAATTTTTGCTCCGAGACGTGGCACAATTTTGGTTTGATTCAAATTTGGCACAAAAATCGTTTATGTAAATAATAGCTTCGACAAGTTCGTTAACCAGAAAAATTTGTTCAACAGTTTAAAAATGGCAGCAATTTAAAATCTCATAAAAATTTATATTTTTCGTCTTAAATGTTTTTGAAAATCCGAGTTCACTATTGTAATTGGCGTAAATTAACATTTTGAGCTTTCAAATTCAGTTTAAGTTAAGGAATGTTTTGAAGGCGGTCAGGGTTCATTTTCGTATTTTCAATGTAATTTCAAAGTTTAGCATTTTAATGATCATTAAGGTGGTGAATGAGGAATTTCAAAGGGAGTAAAATAATGAAAACTACTTTTGAAAAAATTCGCTTATGTCAGAGAAACAGCTGCTTGCCGCGATTTTATTCGATGGAAGTATTAAAAAAATTCATTTTTCGTAAGAAATAACAGTTTTTTTTTTAAATTATCATACTTCCCTTCTAAACGATACATGTAAATATGTACAAGGTACTGTAGCAGGTTAGCTGATTGTGATGGATATATCAGTTGTCAGGTCCATTTCAGGTACTTGAGTTGTTTTTATTTGAACATATTTGTCCGTCTATATTCTTTTGCATATTGATTGCTTTCGGTGAACATTTTGGTTCAATCATATTTCAGGACATTTTTTATTTAGAAATAAATTGTTTTCAAACGGAAACTAGCAAAAAACCACGAATATTCTAAAAAAACCTTTCCAAAACGTGAAAATCGTTTAATAAGATTTAGCTAAAATTTGTTCAAATACAGATTGATAACTCTAATTAGTTTACTGGATTTGTTCAAAAACAGGTTTATAACCCAAGTTAGTGTACTGAATTTGTTCAAAAACAAATTGATAATCCAAGTTAGTATACTGAATTTGTTCAAATACAGATTTATAACCCAAGTTAGTGTACTGAATTTGTTCAAATACAGATTTATAACTCTAATTAGTGTACTGAATTTGTTCAAATACAGATTTATAACCCAAGTTAGTGTACTGAATTTGTTCAAATACAGATTTATAACTCGAATTAGTGTACTGGATTTGTTCAAAAACAGATTTACAACCCAAGTTAGTGTACTGAATTTGTTAAAAAACAGATTTATAACTCGAGTTAGTGTACTGAATTTGTTCAAAAACAGATTTATAATTCGAGTTAGTGTACTGAATTTGTTAAAAAACAGATTTATAACTCGAGTTAGTGTACTGAATTTGTTCAAAAACAGATTTATAATTCGAGTTAGTGTACTGAATTTGTTCAAAAACAGATTTATAATTCGAGTTAGTGTACTGAATTTGTTCAAAAACAGATTTATAATTCGAGTTAGTGTACTGAATTTGTTCAAAAACAGATTTATAACTCGATTTAGTGTACTAAATTTGTAATAAGAGAAATATTGAGTAAACCGGGAAAAGAACTGAAATGAACAATGACAGAGCGGTGACTTTTTTCTGATTTCAAATTCGTTTAACTGATTTCAGTTATGTATGTTGTTGATGTGCAAGTAAACGTTTAGACAAAAAAAAAACGAAAAAAATAATACGTGAATTTGTTGATTTTTCTATTTTTTAAATCTTCAAAACTTGAGAAAGTTCGTGCAATGTTTATGTTCGATTTAATTTTGCAGTTGGTAGTTTAATTTGTTTCTGTGGTGGGGAAGGTCGTTAATTAGTCGATAAACTTTCTACAATACACCACAAGTGCGTGTAGCGACTCGTGACCCTCGGCATTTTATCGCCTCCTCAACGAAAACATTTCCAGAAGAAAGCGCCGCGGTTAAAGTTTTAACGAAAATAAAACCCAGACGACGGCAACACCAGTGTGGAGAACAGAGACTTTTACCGAAGATGTTCTGAGGATGTGTGAAGACTTTCTCCGGGCCAAGGTCGCATCCCGCGGCCTTTCTTTGGTGAAAACTGGACACAACGGATGGCGAGTCTTCACTTTCTGTCCGGGGTTGCCTAATTTTACTTATGTGAGGATTTTATTAAGATTGCGTGGTTTTTTGGACATTTCTGGAAAGGTTTAAACCATTTGTTCCACTTGTTCAACGTCTTCATTATCTAAAAATAAATTAAAATCGTTAACAGAAATTCGTTAACACTTTTCGTTTTTCTAACTTTTAAAAACCAAAACTTTGGCCTAAAATTTATATACATTCTGACTTGAGTTGTATTCTTTGCGTGTAATTAAAATTTGAATAAAATATGTCGTCTAGATTTTAAGAAATGAATGGATCTGCTTTCGAAATATAATATATACGGACACAGTGCGGCTGTTAACGTTTGTTTTACGGTGTTGTCGAGTCGGTGACGCGGTGTACAGTGAAACTGTTCTTTGAAACTAGACTTGATGTTTTGATAGTAACAGCGGCCGCAGCTGATTCGCTGACGTAACGGAACGAATTTCCTAAAGTTATTTTAGAACCAGTCCAGTCATGTCTGGACATAAATCTGCATATACTGGATATTTACATTCAAAGTGTGAACACGTAAAAACAGTGTTTTTGTTTTCAGTGACAATTTAAAATGCCAATTCGTGCAGTAATTGTGCAGTGATTGTGAAATGGGATTTGCACTTTTAGACTTTCAAATACCGGAATACATCGCCGGATGTAAAATAAAATGGTTACCCACTCGCTCTGCTATTTGCCCAAATAATGGCATTATTTAGCTTCTTTTCTCTTCCCTAATGGCAATGTTCGCAACGCCTCTCTCTACTTGGCAGCTACCTGCACCAGTAATGTTCTTGTAATTTAAATGACATTACCTAAAAGTTGTTTAAATTCACAGTTCCGTAAATTGAAGTTCTGTAAATGCTGTAATTTACACGAATGATGTTACTGCGATATTTACCATTGTCTGTGTGCAAAGAACAGTAAGTGACTTCTAAGTGCGTTCTAATGTGCGTCACGTTAAAACATGATTTGGTTTTAGGGAAGCTATTTGAGAGCGAGAGTTAATATGCAATTTCCAAATACACCTCGCAGGGGTGCCAGGTTAGCTTCCTTCACGGTACCCGTGACTAAAACACACACACACACACACAAACATATTCTTTTAAGGGTGTATTTTGCTGTATTTATCCGAATGCTAGAAGTTTGGAATGCTAAAAGTACCGTGATGTTAAATTTCTCCAAAATCGGTTATTCGTTTAGTTTTATTGATAAGTGTACATTCACGAGCGAAATTGAAAACGAAAATAATTGAAAAATTAAAAAATGGGCCCGTAATATAAGTAACTGCACTTACATTACTCGTGTAATCTTCAACTATATTTACAATCAAATAGACGGAAAAATAAACTGCACTTACATTACTCGTGTAATTCTCAACTGTATTTACAATCAAATAGACGGAAAAGTAAACTGCACTTACATTACTCGTGCAATTCTCAACTGTATTTACAATCAAATAGACGGAAAAGTGAACTGCACTTACATTACTCGTGCAATTCTCAACTGTATTTACAATCAAATAGACGGAAAAGTGAACTGCACTTACATTACTCATGTAATTCTCAACTGTATTTACAATCAAATAGACGGAAAAGTGAACTGCACTTACATTACTCGTGCAATTCTCAACTGTATTTACAATCAAATAGACGGAAAAGTGAACTGCACTTACATTACTCATGTAATTCTCAACTGTATTTACAATCAAATAGACGGAAAAGTGAACTGCACTTACATTACTCATGTAATTTCAACTGTATTTACAATCAAATAGACGGAAAAGTGAACTGCACTTACATTACTCGTGCAATTCTCAACTGTATTTACAATCAAATAGACGGAAAAGTGAACTGCACTTACATTACTCATGTAATTCTCAACTGTATTTACAATCAAATAGACGGAAAAGTGAACTGCACTTACATTACTCATGTAATTCTCAACTGTATTTACAATCAAATAGACGGAAAAGTGAACTGCACTTACATTACTCATGTAATTCTCAACTGTATTTACAATCAAATAGACGGAAAAGTGAACTGCACTTACATTACTCATGTAATTCTCAACTGTATTTACAATCAAATAGACGGAAAAGTGAACTGCACTTACATTACTCGTGCAATTCTCAACTGTATTTACAATCAAATAGACGGAAAAGTGAACTGCACTTACATTACTCGTGCAATTCTCAACTGTATTTACAATCAAATAGACGGAAAAGTGAACTGCACTTACATTACTCGTGTAATTCTCAACTGTATTTACAATCAAATAGACGGAAAAGTGAACTGCACTTACATTACTCATGTAATTCTCAACTGTATTTACAATCAAATAGACGGAAAAGTGAACTGCACTTACATTACTCGTGCAATTCTCAACTGTATTTACAATCAAATAGACGGAAAAGTGAACTGCACTTACATTACTCGTGCAATTCTCAACTGTATTTACAATCAAATAGACGGAAAAGTGAACTGCACTTACATTACTCGTGTAATTCTCAACCGTATTTACAATCAAATAGACGGAAAAGTGAACTGCACTTACATTACTCGTGTAATCTTCAACTATATTTACAATCAAATAGACGGAAAAGTAAACTGCACTTACATTACTCGTGTAATCTTCAACTATATTTACAATCAAATAGACGGAAAAGTAAACTGCACTTACATTACTCGTGTAATTTTCAACTATATTTACAATCAAATAGACGGAAAAGTAAACTGCACTTACATTACTCGTGTAATTCTCAACTATATTTACAATCAAATAGACGGAAAAGTGAACTGCACTTACATTACTCGTGTAATTCTCAACTGTATTTACAATCAAATAGACGGAAAAGTGAACTGCACTTACATTACTCGTGTAATTCTCAACTATATTTACAATCAAATAGACGGAAAAGTAAACTGCACTTACATTACTCGTGTAATTCTCAACTGTATTTACAATCAAATAGACGGAAAAGTGAACTGCACTTACATTACTCATGTAATTCTCAACTATATTTACAATCAAATAGACGGAAAAGTAAACTGCACTTACATTACTCGTGTAATTCTCAACTATATTTACAATCAAATAGACGGAAAAGTGAACTGCACTTACATTACTCTTGTAATTCTCAACTGTATTTACAATCAAATAGACGGAAAAGTGAACTGCACTTACATTACTCGTATAATTCTCAACTATATTTACAATCAAATAGACGGAAAAGTAAACTGCACTTACATTACTCGTGTAATTCTCAACTATATTTACAATCAAATAGACGGAAAAGTAAACTGCACTTACATTACTCGTGTAATTCTCAACTGTATTTACAATCAAATAGACGGAAAAGTAAACTGCACTTACATACTCGTGTAATCTTCAACTATATTTACAATCAAATAGACGGAAAAATAAACTGCACTTATATTACTCGTGTAATTTTCAACTGTATTTACAATCAAATAGACGGAAAAGTAAAGTTCACTTACATTATTCGTTTAATTTTCAAATGTATATACAATCAAATAGACGGAAAAGTAAACTGCATTTACTTTACTCGTGTAATCTTCAACTATATTTACAATCAAATAGACTGAAAAATAAACTGCACTTACATTACTCGTGTAATTTTCAACTGTATTTACAATCAAATAGATGGAAAAGTGAACTGCACTTACATTATCCGTTTAATTTTCAATTGTATTTACAAAGAAATAGACGGAAAATCTTCAACTATAATTATTCATAGTTGTCAACAACTATTTTTTTTTTTATTTATTTTTTTTTTTTTTTGTATATTGACAACAGCGCATTGTAGCCCACTCAAGTTGTTGGCGGTAGAATAATTAATTATAACACCGACTTTCGTCATCGTTGTAACCCGTGCTCATATAATTGCCCAAATTAAATTCATTACATAACATTTTTTGACGATTTCCCACCCGATGCAATTCCACGCAAGGAATTGAGTCATTCCAATTATATCTAGACAACACACTTGTTCGATGCAGTCTCTGGAACTTCTAGAAATGACGTAACCATGTACACGAGCGTGTGCGAAATGTGTGCGTGCGTGAAATGGCGCAGCCGTAATGCAACGAGTCTCAGTAATGCAGTAGTTGTGTCAGAATTAGCACGTATGGATGTGTGTGTGTGTGTTTCCGCACGCGCTCTTTTCCTTTCTGAAGTAAATTTAATACACATTCACTCTAGTAAGGGAATGCCTACTAAACAGTGTTCTATTCGCCTACTAAAAGTGACCTCCGTCGGATTCGGTATTTTTTTAAAACGCCGTTTACAGCAACAATTCCTTTACCAGATCATCTAGAATGGGTAATAAAATCAAAACATACCGTCCTGGAACACCTGAAATCAAAGTAAGAAAAAAAAATCACGAAATTCAGTTCTGACTTCATTTAAAAAACCTTTAAATTTTTCTAGAATTGTAGTTTTAATAAATTGTGCAAATACACAACACAGACTTAATTATTCCTCCAAAAATTTCTTCACGCAAGCTTAAAAAATAAAATCAAGAAAATCGGTTTGGCTCAAATTTTTTTAGTTCATTGCTGCCAGTCAGACGAGGACTACCGGATGTTAAATAAGAGAATTTCACAATCAAGAATAAATCGACGGAGCTGCTATCCTGAAAGCACAAACAGGTTTTTTTTTTTTAATTTTGTATGACACCATTTTTATTTGTTTAATTTGACAGATTTTTATATAGAGCGCTTTACGGTGTTTGTAAGGTTTTTGTCACAATTTGTCAGTCATCTTGAAGCACTGTGCATTTCTGCTAATCATGTAGAAAGTATGTTGTGATTGGTAGGCCTATAGACTGGTCACTGTTCACTCTACACAATTTTAACATCTGTAAACACTACAGTGACACTGAATTTCTGATGCGCAGTTTAATTGTTGTAAACACAAGTGTATTCTCAATAAATACGTGTTTACCCACAGATCCTGAGCCTAATTTATTTGAAATAAATTTTTCTTTAAATAAAAAAATGCTTCCGAGTATGGATAAACCGCACCAACATACACACACCCACACCCATCCACCCACACACAAACCCACACCCACCCACACACACACACACACATACATACCCACACACGCACACACACACTACACACACCCACTCCATACACGCGCACACACACACACACACACACACACACACCACCCACACCACACACCACCCACACACACACACACACACACACCCACACACACACTTACACACACACACACACACACACACACACACACACACACACACACACACACACACACACACACACACACACACACACACACACACACACGTTGTTACTTGCATTGAAATCAGTTATTTCGGTTAGATTCTATGCAAAAACTACTTTTTGGACCCTGGACAAAAACTGATACATGCATAAAGATCTATCACAATAACAAGGAAATAAATTTAATCTAAATCCATTCTAATCGGGTGTAAATTAAAATCAGCTGGTAATTGATATTATCATTAAGTATTTGATATAATTTTAATGTGTCGTGTAGTTTTGCAATTAATTTTGCCGTAAATAATTCATTCCGAGAAAGTACTTCAAGTATTCTAGAGCTTTAATATTTTCTTGCACATCGATGCGTAAACTGAAATTAGTTGCACATATTTGCATTTTACGATAAACAAAACGTATTCAGGCCGCCTCGAGAGGTCCGTAAATATCCGCGGAACAGGATAAGTTTATCGACTTTACGAAAGAGAGCAAAGTTAACTTTCACCACTGACTGATGCCCAGTGCAGTGCTAACTGGTTTAACGTCATGCCATGACACAAAACAACAATGTGACCTTGATATCGTCGACAGTGCTCTTCCATTTGTGGTGGCAGTGAAAGGAACCATTTAATCTTTAATTAAGTCAGCGGTGAGCGAGTATTGTAGTTTTAGATGAATTGCACTCGACGAACGCCGAATGGACTTGACTGTTGGACTGTTGGTCGGGTATATCACGCACTGTCACGGCTCTTGGAAGAGGGTCATTAATAAAATATTGCAACGTGAATTTATTGCCGAGGCCATGAAGTATGTTTAGTGGAAAGACAATGCAGTATTTCTTAAGAGTGATACGTTATTTTAAAATGACGTAAAACTGTTTAAGAAAAGAAACGCCGCGCATTTTGTAACTGTTCCACTAGTCTTAAAGTTGCTGTGAAAACTAATCACAAACATTTTGAATTTTAGAAAATCTGATCGGGTTCATTAATTAACTGATTTTTTTAATCTTTTTAATTTATTTTAGAATTACAACTGGTCTAAGACCAACAAATAATTTTACTCTAACAAATACATCTACCAATAATTTATCAACTTAGTCCATCCATTGATATCTTAAGTTTTTCTTCTTTGAATTACTCCTTTAAACAATCTCTAACACCGCATTACATCAGCTCAAAAGGTTTAGTCTCTTCAATCGTCGAACCAAGTTCCGATTGTTTAGCAGTTGCCTAGCTGCACTGTTCACATGTTGCTGCAGTCTCTTCTTCCACTGCTGGAATGCTAAGGTCTGTCTCTACGGATATCCCGGTTACGAACGTACCATGGAGCATTCACCATATTTCTTAAAACCTTATTTTGGAATGTCTGTATCGTTCTGACGTTAGCTTGTTTAGCACAACTTCACAGCTGTATCCAGTACAGCTGATTATATATCAAAATCTTATTATCTATTGATAACTTGCAATTTCTTCCTAAAAGCCAGTAGTGCTGTTTATACTTCAAACCTAGCCATCGCGGTGGCGTAGTTGATAGCGTACTGGGCTTTCACCCCGAGGACCCGGGTTCGATTCCCGGCTCTGGCATTTTCATACGCTATAAATCATCTCATCGTCTGCATTAGCCCAAGTGTGCACAATACAGACGTTAAACACAAAAAAAAAAACAAACAAAAAATACTTCAAACCCAGTTGGGTTTTTTTTGTCCTGATATGATCTCTCCAGTTAAGTCTAGAGTCCACAATAATTCCGAAGTATTTAGCTTTATCTTCATAAACTTTATCTTCATAAACATTTTTATGGATTGCAAAGTGAAGAAGACTGTAAAGTCTACCTTAGCAACTGAAGATACATGATGACCTAAAAGTCAGTTGACAGGATTGTAATATTATTCAAACAGGTTTACTTTCACAAAAGCACAGCGCACAGATACAATGTACTATGACTGGATACATATAGTAACACTGACTTACTGTAATTAAATCTGATGCCCACGTTCCCTACGCAATCATGGCGGGCGAAGTATTTCCCTTCAACGTTCCACATCACGACTTACTAATGAATTAACGGTTTTAGTGTTATTCTGACATAATGGATAGTCAGAAAACGCAAGAGGTAACCTACGTTACCTACGTTTGTGTGAATGCATTTTGCATGCTGAGAACATAGCATGTTTAGCTTTTAGGGCTGGTTGCGAGTGCACAAATTTATATCGGTAGTTATAGTAAAAGATCAGTTGTTTTATATTAACTGTATATATTATATTATGTTAATTCGTAACGTCATACGGTTACATTGATCAGCTGCATAGGCTATAATAAGTTTTAGGTTATGCTATTAAAAAAACTAGCTATGTTTATTTGTCGTGTTTTCGAACAAATTATCGTACCTATGTTGGGTATAATGATCTGCCTTCCCTAGCTTCGTCAATCCTACTTTTGTTGACGCGTTTCGGAGAACCTCCATCTTCAAAAACTATATCTATACTGGTCACCAACATTATGGCCCGTCCTATTTATAATTTTCTACCTCCACCTCGTACCCCTTCTCTATTCAACACGTGTACATTAAACCTGACGTGCTCGCTTCTGACTGCGTTTTCGCTCGCTTCTGATTGGCTCCTTTCAAACTTTCTCTTCAACGGTCGTCCCTCCTGTTAATTTTTGGAATGTTTAGATTTTTCAAAAATTAACAGGAGGGACAACTGTTGAAGAGGAAGTTTGAAAGGAGCCAATCAGAAGCGAGCGAAAACGTATGATTTTGAAGAGCCAATCAGAAGCGAGCACGTCGGGTTTAATGTACACGTGTTGAATAGAGGAGGGGTACCAGGTGGAGATAGAAAATTATAAATAGGACGGGCCATAATATTGGTGACCAGTATAGATATAGTTTATGAAGATGGAGGTTCTCCGAAACGAGTTAACAAAAATAGAATTAACGAAGCTAGGGAAGGCAGATCATTATACTCAACATAGTGACAATAATCCTAACAGAAAAGAAGAAGGATATAAAAAGAAATTATCGTAATTAAAATAAAACGGAAGAGAAAACATGATACATGATTTTTATTTTTGGTTCAGTAAGACATTTTTTAGAGATTATTTGTTTGTAGGCCTGTATAATTACTAATTTATTTTTCTGTATTCAGGACTTACAACAGCTGATTGAAGGTGGAAGAAACGTGAGGCTGTACTCATGAAGTTGTGTGTATCCTGCACCGCGACACTGCCGTAGAAGCGGACTACGAATCTAAGGAAGTCACTGTAAGTGATTCTGTTTTTGTTTATTTGTCGCACAATTTTGATTAATTTTTACTCAATTATACCCTCCAACCCCTAGACAAATAATAGAAGTCGCTGTCACCCACAAGTTGTGTCACTGAACGCTTTTCTTCTAAAACCTCATTCCAGGAATCTTTATTGCTTTTATCTTGCACCTCTACGTTGTCACTATAGCCTGTTTTCTACATTATCTTCTTTTTGTAACTTATCCTTCTTGTTATTAGTGCTCTCGTGAAACATAACATTTGACAGGCAGTATATGTAAAATACAGCCAAGTGTAAGAGTTTAGCAGTAACATTATAATTACTAACGTTATCTTTGTGTTCAGGCAAAGCATGTACGAGGTGTGTTCAGAAAGTAACGAGAATTTTTCGCAGGAGAATTTTAAATTTCGCGGGCTTGCAGAGTCCGATTGTCAAACATTTTCTTTTATTATGTTGGTATATTTGCCCTTGAAGTTTGATAAAACTTTCAGCTGTTTTCATTGTTAACTTTGTCTGTGACAGCCGCTAAGGTTAGATGTGTTTTTATGAGCTCGGCGATTTTCGTTTGTTAAAAGAAATGGATCAAAGAATTTGTATCAAATTTTGCGTAAAAAATGGAATAAAGTGTATGAAATGTTAACAAAGGCCTATGGTGAGTCTGCTATGAGTAAATCAAGAGTTTACGAGTGGTATAAGCGTTTCCAAGAAGGCCGTGAGACGTTGAAGGTGATAAACGCCCTGGACACCGCAGCACATCAACAACCGATGAAAACGTGGAGAAAGTGAAAGAAATGGTTATAAACAATCGCCGTATCACAATTAGAGAGGTCGCTGATGATGTTGGCATATCGATTGGATCATGTCATGACATTGTTTCCAATGTTTTGTGTATGAAGAGCTTGGCAGCAAAATTCGTTCCAAAATTGTTGAATTTTGAACACAAAAAGCGGTGAATGGAAGTTACTCAGGAGTCACTAAATGAAGTCAACGGAGATGCAGAGTTACTGAAATGTATTATAACAGGTGACGAAACATGGGTTTACATCGAAAGTAAGGTTTAATTATCCCAGTGGAGGCATTCTGGCTCGCCAAGACCGAAAAAGGCTTGACAAGTGCGGCAGAATGTGAAGGTTATGCTAACTGTGTTCTTCGATATTAATAGCATAGTGCATCATGAATTCCTGCCACCAGGTGAAACGGTCAATAAGGAGTACTACCTAAGGTTCAACGCCGTTTGCGTGAAGCAATCCGAAAAAACTTCCGGTTCTGTGGAAAAAAAATTCATGGCTTTTGCACTACGATAATGCACCAGCTCACACATCATTGCTTGTTCGTGAATTTTTGGCCGGAAACAGTACTGTAAATCGTGTGCCCAAGCCTCCATATTCGCCAGGCATGGCTCCGTGTGACTTTTTCCTATTTCCAAAAATAAAGAGAACCTTAAAGGCCGTCGTTTCACAGCCGTAGATGACATTAAAAGCGCATCGCTGAAAGAACTAAAGGCTATCTCAAAGTTCAAGTTTGAGAAGTGTTTCGAGGATTGGAAGAAGCGCTGGCACAAGTGTATAATCTCAAATGGGGACTATTTTGAAGGCGACAACATCAATGTAGAAGAATAAATAAATATTTTGTTCAAAAAATTAAAATTCTCGTTACTTTCTGAACACACCTCGTATAAGCAAGCCTTCACAGTATTAGGTTCTGTATGCTTGGCCAACTTAAACAACCAAAACAGGCCGGGGTCCCACCAAAATCCCCGTAACAAAAACCAGAGTATTTAATTTCGGTTTACCCCTTTACATTTGATACGCTTATTTTCGTTATGCATTTTATATGTGTGGCTAAACTTTTTAGTTTTTTTTTTTTTTTTATTTGGTTAGTAATTCTGGAATCCGATTTTTCGTGGAGTTACGGATTCGTTTTGTTTGTTAGTGGTATTCAAGGACTACATTTGTGCTAAATTTGATAAAAATAGAACCGATTTCTGGCAAATCCGATATTTTTTTGTTAAAATGTTAAATTTTTTGGTATTTGAAAAATTACAATCGATTTCGTTTGATCGAGATTGTTTAGGCTCAATAGATGTGCACAGATACACACGTAAAAACCATTTATTTTGAATCAAGGGCACTGATTACTGATCTATTCATCCAAATATTAAAATTTGTTTTTCTCACGATAACCAGTGCTTCTATATGTACTGTATACTAGAAACATGCATGTCAGAAAAACATGCTTTACCATTACCGTTATATGCAAAGATTTATGTTTAGTTACCTTGTGCAATACAGTTAATCAGCGTCTTTCTAAAATCACCCAATGGCGGGAAGCATCAGTTAACGCTTCTGATCCCTATTAACTAGCTGCACCTATTGAGAGGATTTAGGCGTCCCTCGCGGTACCCGAGTCTAACACACACTTACATTTACAACACTAGACTTGCGACTTTAACACTTTACACTCACATTTACATTTAGGGAGATGAAAATAGCCTCAATGTGCTTTTCGCCTTAAAATAACAAAAAAAAAAAAAAAAAAAAACGCTTCTGATATCGAGGTTCGACTTTTGATCTGCCGATTCTCTCTAGACTTAAATTTATTGTTAACGTTGGGGGAAACGAATGTAATAAGAGCGTTGTTTCTGATCGTAAAATATAAATATTTTTGAAAAATTTAAGATATTTCAATGGCACCGAGTAATGATTTTATAGTTAAATCAATTCCACGTTGAACACATACATTAATTACATTCTCGTGGTGGTTACTGTACTAAAAACAGAATTATCTGCTTCATAGCATTAAGGGACTGATTGGATCACTTCTGACGGTATGTATGTACTCTTAATTCGTAGATTTCTGGATTATTTAAACGTTCTGATAGCCACATCATTTACCACTGTTTTTATAAAGCTGATTTGAAAACGTAATTTATGCAAAAAAATTACGCCGTACAGCTGTTGACGGTGGTCAGGGATTATTTCCGTGTACAGCTGTTGACGGCGGTCAGGGATTATTTCCGTGTACAGCTGTGGGTCAGGGATTATTTCCGTATACAGCTGTTGACGGCGGTCAGGGATTATTTCCGTGTACAGCTGTTGACGGCGGTCAGGGATTATTTTCGTGTAGAGCTGTTGACGGCTGTCAGGGATTATTTCCGTGTACAGCTGTTGACGGCGGTCAGGGATTATTTCCGTATACAGCTGTTGACGGCGGTCAGGGATTATTTTCGTGTAGAGCTGTTGACGGCTGTCAGGATTATTTCCGTGTACAGCTGTTGACGGCGGTCAGGATTATTTCCGTATACAGCTGTTGACGGCGGTCAGGATTATTTCCGTGTACAGCTGTTGACGGCGGTCAGGATTATTTTCGTGTAGAGCTGTTGACGGCTGTCAGGATTATTTCCGTGTACAGCTGTTGACGGCGGTCAGGGATTATTTCCGTGTACAGCTGTTGACGGCGGTCAGGGATTATTTTCGTGTAGAGCTGTTGACGGCTGTCAGGGATTATTTCCGTGTACAGCTGTTGACGGCGGTCAGGGATTATTTCCGTGTACAGCTGTTGACGGCGGTCAGGGATTATTTTCGTGTAGAGCTGTTGACGGCTGTCAGGGATTATTTCCGTGTACAGCTGTTGACGGCGGTCAGGGATTATTTCCGTATACAGCTGTTGACGGCGGTCAGGGATTATTTCCGTGTACAGCTGTTGACGGCGGTCAGGGATTATTTCCGTGTACAGCTTTTGACGGCGGTCAGGGATTATTTCCGTGTGCAGCTGTTGACGGCGGTCAGGGATTATTTTCGTATTTACAATTTAATTCGAAAATTTAAGATGCCGATTTACTAATTATAATGTCGAAATCAGATTTAGAAAATAAATTTAAGTGTTATCTTGTCAGCTTTAATTTCGTTTTGAAATACAAAAATTGATTATTTTAAAATATTTGTTTACGTTACTAAGTTGAGTAGCTAACGCCCCCCCCCCCCGGCTTCGAGGTCTAACAACGTGTTTGCATAAAGAAAGTGGGCGTGCATTGTGTTTAAACAGATCTTGGGAAATTCCCAGCTGTTTCAGTAGCTCTACAACTAACTAGAACGGAATAACTTAACCTAACTGCAGCAATTGTATTATCATGTAGTTCACACATTGTTTCCAAAGACCCAGTAAGTGGCAATTAGCGGCTCGATATAAGTTAACCTGATTTCAAAATAACGTGTGAAGCATGTACAATTTAACGTTCGATTGTTGACGGTCTCTTTGAAATGAAAGTAAAATTAATTGGCAGTTTGAAAAAACGCGTGATGCAATGTTAAGGCGGCTGCTGTTTTGAAATGTTTAAATTAAATATGTAAACACACATCGCGGACTTGATGGAAGCGAATTTCTAAAAAATAAGAAAATTTAATAACGCTAACGGTAATTTTATTTCGTTACTTGTAAAAGTATGAAAATGAACCGCGACCAACGTGAGGTTAAATAAGGTAAATTATTGTATTTAATTCGATACGCTGGCAACTGGCCTGGATTGTAAAACATCGTACCTGATGAGAGAAAGCCTGTTTTGACAAATTATGTCGATTTTTTTGTTTGTTTGACGATAGATGACGAATAAAAACTTTTAGGATAACGATCTGTGCGTTATGTTTGAATACTGAAGGACTGCATTTGAAGAAAGTCTGATCAGAATTGTTAAAAGAGATTTTTAAAATTTTCTAAAAGGTTTTTCGACAAAAAAGGATTTGAAACGTTTTCTTAAAGATAGGCCTTACGATGCGGGCAACTTCAACGATACAAAAAATCGGTCGATTAGTTTACTCTCCAAAAATGAGCTCAGATCCGCGTACAGAGATTACAGACGAACAGACATTCCAGTAAGACGAACTTATGGGGTCTGAAATTGGTTCATCTGTTACAGGACAACATATCAAAATCCAAAAACCACTTTAAAAAAATTCATAATTATTTAATATCTTATAACGTGACAATACCCTGTTTTTCGTCCGTCACGTGTCGTATTTTACGAAGTAACGACATGTTTTGGAACCGCAGTTCCATCTTCAGGCACTCCGAACAACATTAAAACATCACACTACACAGCATTTTTTACATAATATAAAAGGATAATATATCACTCTGCATAATTGTGGAAGTATAAGTGGAAAGTACTGACTAGATATGTCTGAAGATGGAACGACTCTGAAACACGTCGTTGTTTCATAAAAGAAATCACGTGACGGACCAAACAAAGTCTGTACTATTATTGAAAGATACTGAATATTTTAAACGTAATAACATGATTTGAATTTAAAAAATGTAAATCAAATTTTTGAAAAATTAACACAATTATATCCTGATATATATATATATATATATATATATATATATATATATATATATATATATATATATATATATATATATAATAGCTTTCACAAAACTTGGTTCCAACCTAACTACCCAAACAAAATATATATTATTTATCGCAATCCCATTATTACTGCATTCGGATTTTGTTTTAAACTGTAGACACTTGGGGGGCGCAAGTAAGCCCGCAAACCTATAACTTATCTCTCCCTCTCTTCTCAACGCCTTTCACTAACCTTACATAAGTTAGCAATACATCACACCTAACGACGGGGCGCTGCGAGTAACGGCCAAAAAAAGAAAAACTGCCACCTTTATCGGTCGTTGATTTTATTCGATAAGTGTTACGTCGCTGATTCGATAAATATAAACTTTCTAGAAAGGATCTTGATAGTGTAGTCTGTGATTTATATGGTACATATAGACTTCACCTTTCATCTAGATTTGTAACTTGGACGGTGTGGTGGCCGCTGGCACCGCGTCAGAGGATCTATTGTGCAACTGAGCCGCTTAGGTGCGGGTTCCGTCAATGTGTGAACAGGAGTCCCGCGAACCACTGAAGGCATGAGCCTTACAGGCATGTGACCTGCAGCCTCTTCATCCATCCTGTTTAACCTAAACACAGTTTCTCCATCCTATTCGGATGCATCCTCAAATAGTACCATGAAGAGTCCATAGTTCTTCTGAATTAGCCTCTAGAGGACATTCTTTCAATAGACGATCCTGGATGACAGCACTAGAGTTTTGGAGGTTTTCCGTCAGCCCTATAAGGGTTGTATTTTCATCCCTAAGGCTTGATCCCTGAGAGATCTACTGCCTCCTTTCTTCTCAGTTTTGCGCTCCCGAGCTTATGATTTTGTAAGTAGCTTACTGATTTTCATCCCTCACTTCTTCTGTAGCAGGTTTTGTCAGCATCAAATTTCTCCTCCTCCCCTAAAGACTACTTTTGCCTGTTCCCTGGGATTTTATGAGTTCTGCCGGTTTGTTTTCAGGTCATTATAACCCGACAAATACTACTTGTAGGGAAATACAAAGTCCATCCACACAGGGTCCCGCATGGATAAGTGTTCCAGAGTCTACACACTTCAGACACGCAACATTCGGTGCACGCTGTCCTACCTCGGCCCAGGATAGGTTATGATTCCTCCTGAGTGGATACTGATAAAGCTTTCAAGGATTTTAGATTAGTGTTTTTATTTTAACCAGGGCGTTCTTAATCCTTGCTCGCTACAACATTTAGCATGGACACCAAACAAAAATATTTGCATTTGATTTCTTTGTTGTGTGCCCAATTTTGTTTTAGATGACCTCAGTACTTACTCTTTTAATATCGGACGTAACTTTTCTTTCTACAAATTTTGCAAATCAACCCACACCGATTGCAGAACGTAATATAAAGTAGGTTGAACGGTAATGGTCTTCAGTAACCATGGTTACGAGACTGGGAAATGCCAGAGGTTGGCATAATTTAATTTATAATTAATTTCGGTTAAACGTAATCGATTTTCCCTTTGAACCGATGTCTCGCGTTGTGTAATGGGTTCGATAATTAACTTTCTACCGATCCGAGGTTACTTTCTTGCAAAAATTCATTAACCTTTCTCCGCGGCCATTGCGTGCATTTAAATTCTTAATTATTTGTCTCACTTAGTCTCACTTTTACTTTGTAACTATACGAAGTATGAAGAACGCGTGTAGCCTGCATAGCTGTAGACTAAAATAATACACCGATTTTTATGATATTTGGCAATTGGGTCTAGTGTACTCGTGTACAGGGATGTTTTAAATTAAAAAAATGGAACCATATTCCGGTCAGTAAAATTTTAAAAATGTATTTTCTAAAATCGGTTTTAACGATTTTTCTCAAGTGTTTCGAATTTTTTTCAAATGCAGTCAGTAAGAACCATAACCAAAACCAACAAGGGCTTAGACACTGTGAGTACGGGTTTTGCAGTTCCGACGTGCCCTTGCTGGATTTAAGCAGGGTTAGATCCTTCCTCATAAGGTGAATACTGCCTAGGTAAGGGGAGCTTAGCTTGAACTATGTGGACTGTGGATTCCAGGCGGAGCTCTGCTTAGTGGATATTTTATATCCACTATCTACTTATCCTATCCTAGTACTTATTCTAATAGCCGCCTCGGTGGCCTAGTTGATAGCGTACTGGGCTTTCAACCCAAGGACCCGGGTTCGATTCCCGGCCAGGGCTTGGCATTTTCATACGCTATAAATCATCCCATCGTCTGCATTAGCCCAAGTGTGCACAATAGTCGGACGTTAAACACACAAAAAAACAAAAAAAAAAAAAAATCCTAATCCTATCTACATATAAAATTTTTGTGTTTGGAAACAAACCTTCAAAGCCCATAAAACCCATGGAAACTGGAAAAAGTGAAAATAGCAAAATAGCATGGAGGAGAATCAATAAGGAATCCACAAGCAGTGAATTTCAGCAGACTGGGGGCGCTCAAGCTGCTGTGGAGGAAGTGTTAAACATGTGTAATCAAACAGACTAACATGTGCAAACAGCTAACGGAAGCACAACAGTGCAGACTGTTAAGAGAAGAGAAGAACGTCCAGTTAAACCTAAAAGTAGAGAACATCCTAAAGATGAAATCTTGAGCGTTAGACCCCGCAGGGGGTGCAGACTAGGCGCACCTATTGATTTTTTTTTTTTTTTTTTTTAACGTCCGACTATTGTGCACACTTTGGATAATGCAGACGATGGGATGATTTATAGCGTATGAAAATGCCAAGCCCTGGTCGGGAATCGAACCCGGTCCTCGGGATGAAAGCCCAGTACGCTATCAACTAGGCCACTGAGGCGGCTTCGCACCTATTGAGAGAATGAGACGTTCCTCGCGGTACCCGAGTCCAACACACACAACACTACACTTACGACTTTAACACTTTACACTCATACTTACATTTAGGGAGGCGATGTTCAATGTGCTTTTCGCCTTAAAATAACAACAACAAAAACTTGGGTGTGAGAAACTGTCAGTCTGGAACATTGAGATACTGGACAAAGTGCAACTAAGGAAAACAGTGCGAGTCATTACAGGACACTGTTGATTGAGGATGCACACGAACAGGATAGGAATGTACCACGGACAACCTGTTCTTATGCAGGAAGGCAAAAGTAACTTGAGGCCACATAGTGTGATGGTAAAGGTCTTGCCAAGGGAAGGCAAAAGGTGTTAAGCTTCCTGTTACTGCCAGCAGAGTGGACTGCCAAAACTCGTTGAGGGCAATAGTCTGTTGGTCCTTTGAAAGCGGTGCCAGGGGAGCAACAAAATCTAATCTAATCTAATAACCAGATGTATGATTTGCTATATTCCCAAAAATTGTGATTCAGGAGTAACCAAAACACTTTAAAATTTACCTCAAAGTCACTTTTATCAAATTCTGTTTGAACTATGCTAAAATATTGAAGATTCACAAATCAGTGTTACAAATTTGAAATAAAAGTTATTTATCTTCCGATTGTAAAGCTGTCTGGGTTTGTTTGACTTTCGGTTTAATTTTGAATTGTGAACTTTGTTTTAAATTTGCAACATTTACTTGCAATTTGTTTTATGGTCCATTATTTTACAGAAGTAATTCAATGTGAGAAAGTTTGTGTAGTGTTTTGTGCAAGTGTCTACCTAACCTAACCTGTCTTAGCTACAACGCGAATCCTGTGGTTAAACAAATAGTCGCAAAATACTGAAGGAAATTTGTTAGTAATCGATATTTTTGTAGACATTTTGATTACACGAGAAAGTTTGTAGGCTACGTGCAAGCAGTGAGGGTGAAATGTCCAGCATTCCTCCAGTTCGCTCTCTCTCGTAAATCCTTGTTTGTTCTCTCACTCTGCAGTCACGACTTGAGAAGAATCGGAATAAATGGTGCAGAAACACTGCATAAACTTTCCCACACTCGTCCAAACAGGGTTTATTTTGCTATTGCCAAACTATAATTTTTAAATTTCAAATTATGGTAACACTGTTTTAAGTTAACAAATCTGTTTACAACCGAAATTTGAGCAAGAATTTAATTGTTAAATTAGGCTCTCATCTGCGTGTACAGGTTGTTTTGGGTAGTTAAAGTTACATTTTATCCGGACTTGGTAAAATTAGAGAAATCCTATTTTTGTAACTTTAAGCGTTTAAAGTTCAAATACTTGTTTGCAATTAAACATTAGATGTGGACAAGTTAAGCCTAAGTGCGAAATGTTATGAAAATTTTTCGATTCGTGTAATCTTAAGCGATGTGTGAAAAAAACTGATTTTTAAATAAACATTAAGACTGAAGGGATTTTACAAATTTATCGATATCCGTCGATCTCTTAGTATCGATTTTCTTGCATGGTCAGAGTAATTTCTTTAATACTTTGTACTGTGAACTGAACCGAGTAGACTAATAAAAACGCAATTATTTTGCCATTCTAAGGAAATATGATTTTATGCGCGTTACAACTTGTGAAAGGCATTAAAATCGGCTTAGAGGACATCCTCTGCCACGTCTTTTGCCTTTTAAGGCGCGTATTGCATCGTTGTCCCTTTCGCTCAGTTTTTACCTCAGGTGTACCAACCTAACGGTGACGACACTGCGGAATATGTGTTAATGAAAGTATGCCAGCAGAAACACGGGCGATTTGATTGGAGAATGTGAATAGTTCGAAGTGCTTACATCATTGCCCCCTCAACACGGAGAAAGTATGGGTGGTACTTAGGGTGCGTCAGTGGGATACATAATACACCTTTAGCGCCGAAACGGTATGGTTGTCATTCCTCGCCATCATGGTAAAACCGCGACCCGAGATCATCACAAACGCAATCCTGAACTTTTATAACACGTTTTAACACATAGCTAAACATTTATAAACCCAGTACTCTAATGTTCGCAATATTGGTTCGAGTTGATCAGAACGTGGCATGAACACAGCAAAATCCGTTCAACATTTCAAAATGGCGGTTATTTTAATTATTTTTAAAAAACATAACTTTTTTGTCTTAAACTTTCTTGAAAATCGAAAATATTTAATATAATTTGTGGGATTATCTAACTTTTGTGCTCGTGTATGGTATAGAAGTAAAAAAACAAGGTTTATGATCATCAAAATTAGATTCATGCACAATCCCTATGTTAATTTTGTACTTAATAACAATAAAATAAGTACGGACAACGTAATTGTAGTCCTGCTGAAAGTACAAAATAAATTGTGTCAGTGTAGCCGTCACAATAGACTCGAAATTTGTCTTCTTGATTATTCTAATTAGTTGTAAATTATAAAAATAATTGATAAAAGATGATTTCCTTATCTCCTTTCCACCCGAGTGAAAGTGGCTGCCGACTGGTCATTCAGGAAGACTTTGCCTGCGCGGTCTTCCTTTCACTTTGGTGCAGTATTGGTGCCAGTTGAAAGGTCCCGACCGAGGACAGGTTGGGCACCGGAAGCAAATCTTCTCTGCATACATCTAAATATTCACAAATTGTGTTTAATTAATCACCTTGGTAGCTTAGAGGTGACAGGAAGGGATGGGATGAACGATTACTTTTTCAGTAACTGTTATATTGTTCTTGCTACCGATCAGTAACTAGTAAAGAACGGTTATTTTAGGTTAAATATTCCTGTTCATTCTCAACATTTAATCAGTAGCCACTTACTAGGTAACAGGGGTGAAGTAAACGATTACTTTTTCAGTAACTGTTATATTGTTCTTGCTACCGATCAGTAACTAGTAAAGAACGGTTATTTTAGGTTAAATATTCCTGTTCATTCTCAACATTTAATCAGTAGCCACTTACTAGGTAACAGGGGTGAAGTAAACGATTACTTTTTCAGTAACTGTTATATTGTTCTTGCTACCGATCAGTAACTAGTAAAGAACGGTTATTTTAGGTTAAATATTCCTGTTCATTCTCAACATTTAATCAGTAGCCACTTACTAGGTAACAGGGGTGAAGTAAACGATTACTTTTTCAGTAACTGTTATATTGTTCTTGCTACCGATCAGTAACTAGTAAAGAACGGTTATTTTAGGTTAAATATTCCTGTTCATTCTCAACATTTAATCAGTAGCCACTTACTAGGTAACAAAGATGAAGTAAACGATTACTTTTTCAGTAACTGATATAACGTGCTTGATACTGTTCAGTAACTTGTTATTTACTAACAGTTATTCTACGTATATTGCGGTAGACTGTTCTGTTTTAATATCTCTAACCGCAGTCAGGGATTGGAGAACGATTACTTTTTCAGTAACTGTTAAGCGGTTTTGCTGCAGGTCAGTAACTAGTTATTAACGGTTATTTAATAAAAGTGCATTTAGTAGAATAGGCGATGCTTGTTTACTTGTGACATCTTCAGCAGAACATGGAACGTAAAATCTTCGAACGTTGATTTTTTGGGTAATTTAATACTTTTTTGGGGACAGCAAGTACAAATTGTGATATTTTGAAATGTTATCCCATTAAAACTTCAGTAGATAAAGTATTTGGTATTAATTTTTACTGAGGTGGCTTGAAAACGAAAGTAGCCAATTAAAGAAGGACCTAATAGGATAGGCTGCATGTAATACGGCACCACAAACCACAAAGAGGCAAACTTGTGCAACATAGGCCTACCAGATGTTAAAAGTCTGTTTTTTAGGTTAATTATAGGTAAAAATAACTTCAAGAAATTACTTTTCTAATGTACGCATGTTTGTTTCATTTATTTCATTGTAATGGCGACTATTTCTAAAATTGTTTTCTCAAAAGTGCATTAAATGTTTTTTTTTTAGAATTTTGTTCCTATCACGTCAGCGAATTAGCTGCTTGCCGCAAATACTTAGATTAGCGACAGCTTTGTAACCAATTGTTGAACCTGAATGTTTAATAGATAAACGTGCAGCATGTGTTTACACGACAAAGTCCGATATTTCGCAGTAACACACTGGTGACAATAAAAATAATTGGAAGAGAAACTCGTCCGTACAGCTGATGGAATATTCCGGAAGTGGCTAATTGAATGTTTTAATGCAAAACGCCACGGCCACTAAAGAAAGAAAGTTTGCCTTTAACGCAAATATTTCCCAATCAATGACCGGAACTGCTCGTTAGCTCACGTACGCGGCAATGACATATGTGACCAATAAACACTTACCTTATTGCTAATAAGATCCAACCTTTGTTTCCTTGCAGACCTAACGTTAGGCGTGATTAACAAAACTTGGTTTGATTTTTATGTGTACAGGCTACAACAATACAATGGGAAATTTTTACTCGATTTAGACATTTTTTGTGCACAATTTAAGGTAGCTTTGGCAAGCCTGAAGTGGAGTAAATAAGTTTATTAGAAAGTCGATATTAATAGACACACACACACACACACACACACACACACACACACACACACACACACACACACACACACACATATATATATATATATATATATATTATTATTATTATTATTATCATCTGCGTATAGACCCTGTTGGATCACGCAAAACACTCCGACTCATGTCTTACTCCTTCTAATCCTCCATACCTCCCTCATCCTGTCCCCATGGTATATTATATATATATATATTAAAAGTGCCACAGTTTGTTTTTAGTAATGTGGCCTAGCAATGCAGCTCACGATGCTGGTCGAGGTCCCCTCCCGCTTCTAAAGTGATTATACTAATGAATTTATCTATGTGCAATCTTTAGAACTTCTTGAAATCTAAAGTTTACCTATGAAACCCCCTAAACAATAAACAAACTGATAGTTGTTATTCGAGAAGTAATTGTAATTAGGAATAAGAAAAAAAATGAAACACTTGAGAAAAGTCTTTAGCACTTAGAAGAGAATATGTTTTGTAGTCAAAATCCATTGCAAAAATACGGGAAAACGCTGATCACCATTAAATCCATTAAAAAATTTTTTTTTATTAAATTTTAACAATTTAATTCGCTAATAATTCCAGCACAACAACTAAAATTATTATAAGCTTAATTGTTGATTGTTTTGCTGTTGTTGACAACAAAATGTTATATTTCAAAATCAACGCTATTACACTTGTTTGAAAAACGTGTTTTCGTTTTGCGCTCTCTGGTATAAAATAATTGTACAGGTTTATAAGAATCCATAGACAGTGCTGGCAACTCTCCTTCGTTCTCCTTTCTGCATTACTTATATTCTCCTTGTTATTCTATTCATTACGGTAACTTTGGTTGTCCGAAGTATTTCATCAGAGGACACTGACGATGTAATGCGTGTGTTGGGGAAGGAAGGGATCGTTGAGGTTGGTAAAGTCAAACGCATTAATAATGCCACATCATGGCTGCCAACTTTCTAGCGCTTAAAACTAAACAGTAATCAATTTAAAGCTTCAGAATTAATTGTCTTTTAAGTTGTAATAGAAACTTGGCTTACGTAAAACCTTAACACTGTATGTAACCAGAATATCTTTCAATTGTTGATACTCACGTAGACTTTAGGCATCACTTGGACTAAAAACAATTGAGTGGTTTTGATAAAATTTAGCATGTAGGTACAATGGTTTATCCATATCTCGATTATTATTAAATAAGCTTTAATATTAGCTTTGGCGAGAGGAATGAATAGAAAAAGTCTGCCGAACGGAAGAACGTAACGGAAATATGGAACGAACGAGCAAACGAATTTCGTCTTTCTGTTTCTGTCTCTTTCTTTTCTACTTCCTTTTCCCCGCAGGGGGTGCAGGCTAGCTGCACCTGTTGAGAGGGTTTAGACGTCCCTCGCGGTACCCGGATCTAACACACTTACAACACTACACTTTTGTCATTCTAAATATGGCACCATAGTTTTTTTTGTAAACTAAGGATTGTAGAGAAAAAAGGGTTCAAATCTGTGACTTATAATTAAAATCCAAATAATATCTAATATTAGTAGAAATAATTTTTACAAATAAATAATAATTTTATTTATAAACACACAAGTGTTAAGGCGACTTTAACACTTTACACTCACAATTACATTTAGGGAGGCGATAATAGCCTCAATGTGCTTTTCGCTGTAAAATACAAAAAAACAAAAAAATAATAAAATCTTCGTTTTCAATAAAAGTACACGCGAATTATATGAAAACGTTGTGTTGCTTTGGTTTCGGTATTTTTCCTTAGTTGAAAAACACATGCACGTTGTAACCGTTTCTAATACATTCGAAATTAATATAAACATTTATAATAATTATTGTTAATATTGCTAGTTTTTAACAACATAAACTGAAACTTATTATTGCCCATCAGCTGTTCAATGAAATCAGCTGATCTTTACGAATTGATATAAAACAACTGATCTTATGCTGTAGCTACGGTAAATAATATCTAAGCTAGGGTCGATTAAATAATTTTCGATTAATTCTAAGCTAGGTTCACGTATTTCTTTATTTTAAACAAAACAAGATATTTACAAACATATCTACAAGCTAATTATATGTTCAGCGGAAATATCATTAACAAAAGCTTCGCTTCTGTCGGTAACTGCCCGGAGTCCCACACGTGAACTTTTATTTCAGAAAATTTAGTTGTCAGAGCTTTTTTGTCGCTGAAAAAGTTAACAAAAATTGCTTCCCCAAAATAGGATCTAAAGCTTCTTATAAAATGTATTTCAAGTATTAATTTTTATTGCAATGTTGAAGCATTGCAATGTCTTCAAACAAATCCAGTTTGGGAACTACATAATATCTCAAAATTGGGCTAGCCATATTTTGCACAAATTGTAGTCATATTCAGACAGTTACAGCTTAAGAATAAGTCGATTATAATTCTGACCAGCGTTTGTTTTTCTGGAAACAATTACTTTGGCACGCTGACTAGAAATCTGTATTTATGATTTAAGCATGATTAATAATTTTTTTAGTAAACACGACTTGTGGTATTGTTCCTAAGGTTTTATACCTTTATCCATGTACGGTTTGTATACACTTAGAAACTGGTATTGGGTAATTTTTAAAACTCTTATTTTCATGTGAAAGTGAGCTATGTATTTGAGAGACTTTCACAGTAAGACCCAGTAAGATCTAGGATCTCTTTTTGAGGTGTAATTAAAAATTGTATCATTATCACGTTAACGGCCGCATTTACGGATATGTTTAATTCAAATTTGGCACCAAAATCGATTTGATAATGGCTAGGGCATGTTCATTACCGAGCAAAATCTGTGGAAAAATTCCAATAAAAATTCGCTAAAATACGTATTAGTAGCAGTTTTTGGAAACGTTTTGTTAAAATTTGAATCGGCATTCAAATCTGTTTGTAATTTAAATTACATTGGAAGTACTGAGTGAATGTAACGGGTTTGTTCAATTTTAAAATGTTAATTTATATGGATTTTTCAATCTCTGATTGAGATTGTGAAATCAGATTTTCAAAAAGTGTTAAGATAAAAAAAGATTGTGATATTGTTAATTTTCGGAATTATTTCTGATTATTTTTTATAATCTATATTTTTATAGATGTATTTGAACCAATTTTTAAGTAATATGTTATTGAAAGTTTGTGCGCAATTAATACGTTTCAACAGAAAACGCGTCTAGGAGTAGGAGTGTGTGCAGGCAGTCCCTGTGAGAGGTTCGGCTAACCAATCTAGGCCAGTGTTTAACTGTGTAAAAGTGATACTGTACTGCATTGTTTGTTTCGTTAAATACAGCGTAACAAAGCTTTTGTTTGGCAAGTTATGTTTGTCACATGTCTTGTGCTGGGTATATACTCCACTTTCTTTGTTGTTGTATTGTTGTTTTATTTGTTTTCACTATGTGTAGTACAAGATAGGACCAGGACCTGCTTTATATATATATATATATATATATATATATATATATATATATATATATATATATATATATATATATCGATAGAAGAAAGTAATAATCTTGAGAAAATTTTGTAATAAGGTTAGAAAGACTTAACGTTTTCAAGCCCCTTAGGCCCCAGTAAGGTGTATTTTTACTTGCATATCTGACTATACTTTTCTTTGAAGTAAAAATTGCAAAAAACAGAATATTCAAATTGACATTTCTGTAACTTTTTAATAAAAACTGTAAATCAACAAAAAAATTGTTTTCTGCAATTTTCAAATAACCCTTGAAAATGAAGGAACTGTTCAAATCACTTCCCACGTTCAACAATTTTGAATTGCCCTCTCACTGGCCTCCAAAAACGGCAGTACAGGATTTAAATACTAAAACTATTACAAAACGATAGGCACTCTTTGTGTTACAAGAACACTGTATAAAGTTACACAACACAATATGGCTTACGTTCACTTGTTTCAAATAATTTTCTCATAAAATATTCTCCCATAATTGTTCAGATCGTTTGACTTTGTTTTGTTAAAGTACGTAAGGGACAGCTTATGCAACACGAACAACAACGGGAAAATGAAAATCAATATTTACATTAAAGCATGCACACCTCGAGCAATCTAGTCTTACAAATAAATCAAGCGTAAATATCAAACGCAATAAAATACAATCAAGAAAGTCACAATGGTTATACGTTATGAAATGCACCAATGCCAGTTTTATATAACTTCCTTTAATTTGTGAGTATTCAGTTACTGATTGATTTCACTAGTAACTAACCTCAGTTTTAAATAATTTATAAAATTAATGCTTTAAAGTTAACAGCATTTGCGTGGGCTGTTCAACAATAGCAACAATAGCGTCTATGTTCAATAAACTTAAAACTAAATTTTCTCATTAAACTAAGTGTCATAGAGCAAAAAGGTAAGGTCAGTCTGTGACCTTACAAATAAAATTTACAGAATGTCCTAAAAAAATTTAAACTGAATTTTTTCATAAACTAAGCATTGTAGAGCACAAAAAGTATTAATATGTGCTCTTATAATTAAAATTTACAAAATGACCTACTAAAACTTAAACTTAATTTTCTTATAAACTATGCATCGCACAGCAAAAATTACATCAAACTGTTATGCGACCTTATAAAATAAATTTTTAAAATGTCTTAAACAAACACATTAAACTCAATATTCTTGTAAACTAAGGGTTGTAGAGAAAAAAACGTTTAAATCAGTGACTTATAATTAAAATTCAAATAATATCTAATATTAGTAGAAATAATTTTTACAAATAAATAATAATTTTATTTATAAACACATAAATATGAATCCTCTCAAACTGCAAGTTCCATTAAAATTTCTTGAGCACTTTGGATAAAAAAAATCCAAAACAGAAAACACTTTCAACCCTAATAACGGAGTGCTATGATGACAATGCTGCGATTACCGAATAGGTGAATAATACCCAGCTATAAAAATGGTAAAAAATTCCAAAAAAAAAAATTTTTATGGAAATTTTCACAGTTTTTACAGCTCTGTCTAAAAGCTTACTTTAAAAATTGTTTAGTGTTCCCTCAAATTTGAGACCAAGATCTTTAAAATTAAAACCTTAACCTTAAAATTAAAATTGTATATAAAAGGATAATTTACAAATAATTTATTGTTGTGGGGTTTTATTTTAGCTGGGGTTATTATTCTAAACCTCTACTCCAAAAATGCCTTTTAATAATGAAGTCCTTTTCGTTTCTTAAGCTGTCCAGTAAAGGTTATTTATATTTTCATTAAAATAGTTTTACAACATAATCCTAAACATAGGACACACACACACAAATTATATATATATATATATATATATATATATATATATATATATATATATATATATATATATAGATAGATAGATAGATAGATATAGATATGTTCTTGTTGTGTTCCAATAGCTTCCACTGGCTCATGCCATCTTTGATCTTGCTTCCCAGAAGAGGCCAGGGAGGTCTCTTCTTCTCTTCATCTAATTTTCTGCAGACCAGGAGATGGTCCTTGTACATGATGGTGTCTGGGCATTCACACAATGTGCAGTTGTCATAGTTTGATATCTTAATTTTCTTCAGTTCATTCAGACAGTTGTGTCCAGTTGTCAGCCGAAAGACCGCGACAGATGTCCTCCTCTGTAGATCCTTGACCTTTCTATACAAGTCGAATTCATTCTCATAAGGCTTGTTCTTTATGTCTTCCTTGACTATGTTTGTAAATTCAAGATAAGATGTGCATTAATGCTTCATTGCATTAATCCTAGCCTCCAGTGTGAGCATTCTTTTTGGTTTCTGCGCTATAAGGGTTCCTTGTTTGGCCAGCTTGTCTGCCCGCTCATTCCCTTGTATGCCTACATGTAACAGGATCCACTGCAGTACAAATTCCTTGGTAATGTGTTTAACTATTTTGTATTTCTTCTGGATCGATTCTATCATAGAGCCTGCAGATGTGTTGTCAGCAATTGCTTGTAATGCCGATTTAGAGTCAACTAATATCACTATGTTATTATTGAACTATGGCCTCGTTATTTTCCTCAATGCCTCATTGCTTGCAAATAACTCCGTTTCAAAAATGGTGGCATCCGAGCTTAATGCAAAGTAGTGAGAAAAATGCTCACAGAATATTCCTGCCCCTGTTTCACCTCCGATTTTAGATCCGTCAGTGTATATTCACAACCAGTCGTCTGATGGGTATAGGTTGTTTATAGTCTCCACAGTAATTTGTGCAACTGTGACTGGGTTGTCCTTGGCTTTATTTATTGGTTCCACAAGTTAAGTGTTTATGTTGTACCTGTCATAGTCCAGAGGACTCTTCAGCTGTGTAGGCTCCTCGATCACCACACCACTTGATCTCCATTTAAGCATCAGGTGTTTGAAACTTGTTTGTATTTTTAATGTTTGTTCTGCTGGTGGTTCTAGGATCCATGGGTTATTGTACTTCCTGTGAAGAATCTTCTCATATGTTATCATAGCTTTGCACCTGTATTCATTATGCAATGGTTTGGTATATATATATATATATATATATATATATATATATATATATATATATATATATATATATATATATATATATATATATATATATATTATATATTTATAATTTATTTATATATATATATATATATATATATATATATATATATATATATATATATATATAAAATGCATACAGGACAAAGATGCTCGGTTGGAAGGTCCCAGAGAATGAAATCCCAAAGAGAGCAGGGGTAAAATGGACGGAGGAGCGCAAGAGGATCCATGGGGACAGGATGAGGGAGGTGTGGAGGATTAGAAGGAACAAGACATGAGTCGGAGTGCTTTGTGTGATCCAACAGGGTCTATACGCAAATAATAATAATAGTATATATATATATATATATATTTTTTTTTTTTTTTTTTTTAAAGTCTGACTATTGTGCATACTTGGGCTAATGCAGACGATGGAATGATTTATAGCGCATGAAAATGCCAAGCCCTCGCCAGGAATCGAACCCGGGTCCTCGGGGTGAAAGCCTAGTACGCTATCCACTAGACCACCGAGGCGGCTTTATATATATATATATATAAATATATATACAAAAACTAAAGACTGATATAAACAGGGTTGCCTATCTTGCTTTTGCACTACAGTAAGCATTTAGTTAATAACATCCCACATCATCTAAGAGTTGAGCAAAAAACTTAAGTTTGTTTCATTTGTTACAAATGAGTTGCTCAGTAATACATCTCTTCCTGTAATGTTATTCACTCTAAACATTAGCAAAAATAATCTGTGATGGATGAATTACTTTTTTCCAGCTATGTAACTACTGACTTTTAGATCCAATGCAAACCTTAGGCCTAAAGTTTTACTGTAAATGATTGTCGATGTTGGAGTACTTATCCTTCAAATTACATTCTTAATGCAACAGTTTCAGGAATATCACTGTTCAATAATGTGTTGCCTGGAATTACTTTTTGCAGGCCCGCAACTGTCCATCACCGAGGGAACATCTACTTTCTGAGCATGAGTCAATATTCTGTTGCAATTCTTTATTTTCTTTGCACCTTAATTCCAATGTCACTTAAGTTATGCAGTGATTGTTGATGCTGGCATACTTACCTTCCAGTAAACTGAATAAACTATGTGCTCCAATAATTAACATGAATAATTATCATGAATGTTCTTATTTACAAAAATGAGAAAGGTGTTTAAGAAATTTTCAGAAATGTTTATAAATTTACAGTTATTTTATTAAAGTTTAAAGTAGCTTTCATCTGCTGCAGTATAAACACTACCACAGTTATTAATTTAATTTAGAATGTACTTCCATTTAACCTCAAAATGTCACAGTTATGCTGAACATATAATCTGGAAAATAATGTAAATATATTAATTTAAATGTCATTGTTAAATATAATAATAATTAGAAGAAATGACAAAAGTTTAGTTGAACATTTTGAAAACAGAATTTTTTTCCAAATTTACATAAACAGTGAATTAAATTTTGATGACCATAGTGATGTTTTATCTTCAAGGACTTCTTATATTTTGTTTAGACGCACACTGTAACTTATTGTCCATCAACGTAGAAGCTTTTATTTTATCTATGTTCAGTGGCCATTTTCTAAAACTCCATTGGTTTGTTTCTCATTACTTCCTACGCCGTTTGTTTTAGTGAAGTCCGTGCGGTAGCCTTCTGGGTTCATTGTCTGCCACCTCCAGAAATCCTCACCTGTAAACAAGAAAAATGGTTGTGTATACTAAATTAGAGCCAAGTTATCTTTCTAAGACACACTTTATTTTTTGCAACCGGTATATGTTGCACGGAATGTAAAATTTAAGGTAGCAGTATTTATTATGTAGTCTTAAGTTTAGCCAACTGAGTAGTCAAGAACTACCGTCATTTTCAAAAGTTATTAAAATATTACTCAACATATTAATATTACGTGTACAACTGTAGTAACAGCAGCTGTTAAATGTAACTTTGTTCCTTATATTTCTTTAAAACTATTTACAGATTGTAGATTTGTGAACAAACACATATACATACAGTTTAATATGATTAGAGATGTAAACTTAAAGAATAATATATTTTGCATGTTTGGAAGGTTACAAAATTTGCCAAAAATAACAATTTTTAAAGTATAGTTAAGAACAAAAATATAGCCAAGAACCAATCACCTGTTTTTTGAGGTTTCATAATTTTTAAACAAGTGCATAATCATAATTACAAAATCCATTTTCTCTCAATTCAGATGAACTGAAACCTAGTTAAAAGTTTTAATACAATTTTAAGTTCAAACATAAATGCAGTAATATACATCAAGTAAGTAAAACTCATAAAACGAAAACTGTTGAATATTTTTTTTGTTCTATGAAATTTTATTGTAGTAAAACAAAATTTTGCTTTGAAAAAGCAATGACTATTAATGATGTTGTAAAACAGTAAAAGAAATACATGTTGTGTATATAAAACTGTAAATACACATAAACTTACACATTTCTTGAAGGCCGTACTTAGCCTCCCAGCCCAATTCCTGAAGAGCCAGAGAAGCATTCGCCACCATAGAGACTATGTCACCCTCTCGCCTCTGTTCAATATTGTACGGCACAGTTGTTTTAGTGACCGTTTGAAACATGTTCAACAACTGAAGCACTGATATGCCTTTCCCCGTTCCCAGATTGTATGTCTGTAAAAAATAAAATAGAAAATTGTACTTACACATTGTGGTGACATTGCGGGTAGGGTGCCAATTCAGCTCCTTTTAGCAAGTTCACCGTTGCAGATGAGACTATCGACGTCACCAATACGGCGTCCTTGTTGTACACAGGGAATGGGTCTTCCAGATACACGGGAAAACTCATCAACTAGCTGCTTTACCGAGAGGCCCTCACCCACACCAAGGTTAAACACCTACGCCCCATACATGCACTACTTGAATCAAATCAGTGTATTCACCTCATATAACTGCTAAAGTTATATTATGTTAAACTTAAATAAAACAATATTTGGTGAAATTACATAACATCTCACAGAAAATGTTACCTTTTACTTTATTAGTAACAGCTGTTTCACCACGAGGTATCACCAAGCTTAATAGTGAGAGTTTCTACAAAAAACTTTGTATTTTTATTTGTCTTATAAATTATTTTTATAAAGTATTTACTTACGATAAATTGTTTATAAGTTTCCCTTAAGGAATTTTTATTACTTTCTACAGATTAGTATTGATTATTTTTAAACAGTAGAGTTTGGAATTTTTATTTTGTTTTGACTTCTAATAAGGAACATAAATATTGAAGAGCCATTAAATATATTTTTTGTCTGAAAACTTAGGAAAACAGCCATAAATACCAATGATTACTTAGCTATGTTTAGTAATAAGGAAAATTTATAGCCAATGCCCAAAGAATCTAGTAACAACACCAATGAAATGAGTTATTTAAATTTTTTTTTATTATCAAAATTTTTTAGACTTTTTTTTTATTTTAAGGTGAAAAGCACATTGAGGCTATTAACGGCTCCTTAAATGTAACTGAGTGTAAAGTGTTAAAGTCGTAAGTGTAATGTTGTTAGTGTAAGTGTTTGTTAGACTCGGCTACCGTGAGGGACATCTAAATCCTCTCTAGTCTGCACCCCCTTGTGGGAACATTTTTTAGAAATCAATGTGTTAAGGGATTGCTATGTTTATCTGTAAAATGAATTTTTCCGAATAAAACAAATTTCTGTAACACATTTGATTATTAGAAGCCCGGAATGTTTTAAATACACTGTCATATTTATTGAAGATTTTGATAATTTAGTTGTAAAGTTTACTAATTAATATATTTGTATTTGCTTCAAATCTTTCCACAAAAATATATACTATCCAACACTCCACACATTATGTACACTTTCAAACATATGAATTAAGAGAGTTAGTGCAGTAAATATTGCATGCAGGAAAAATATTGATAGTTAATACAACTCATGGTTTCAAAGGAAATTAAATTACATTTTTACTGAATTTAGGAACCTGACAGCTTAAAAAAGTGAAGAAAAAGTACCACAGGATTTATTTATAAACTTGGAATCAACTTTAGAAAGAAATACAGTATTTTTAAGAATGTTATTCTATTAGTTATGAAAATGTCATGAAAACAATTTATTCATTTTTATTATAGTCTTTTACAATTCATTTTTTTTAATGTAATAATTAGGGTAAATAAGTAAGGGTTATAAATCTGCTTGCTTGATTGTCCGTCTGTTTGTCAGAAACTTGTAAACAATGTGACATATCAGTACAAAATTTGGCACAAAATGGCCCTTGTAAGAACCCAAATACAGGAAAAATATAGGGGTTGGTGACAAAAAATATTTAGGGGTAGTTAAGGGATAAAATAATAAGAGTAAAAATATTTATTTTAATTTATCTGGTTTGTATATTTGTACAAAGTGTGGTAATTAAATAACCAGACTGGTGCTGCTTCTAGCAAACAGTGAGTTCGCTGCAGCAGGTTTGTGCCCACACTCTGAGCTCACTGGGTGTAGTTGTACGTCGCTGAATCTCGCTGTAACAATCACCCATTTAAGTCCTCGTACAAGAAACAATGAGTTAATCTCTTGGAAAACTGCTACAGAAGATCATGCCAAAGAAAGCGTAGGTAAGTGAATGCTTATTGCGCACACAAGTATAAAAGGTTTAAGTGGTAAAAAACGTAAAAGTGGTTTAAAAGGTTTAAGGAGAGATATGAAGTCAACCTTTACCCTGGACAACCCTCAACATCAGAAACGGATAAAAACATCCTGAAAATTGGTAAATTAATCCGTGAAAATCATCGTCTGAGCGTTCCAAGCTCTTGCTGAAATCTCAGGAATTAACACAGAATCATTGAACATACAGACAGTTTGCTAAAAAATTGTGCCAAACTTCTCCGAGCAAAATGAATCGAGACTGGATATTTGTGCTGACTTTGATAATGATCCAGCACTGTTAGGCAGATACCTTAGCAGTGATGGATACATTAGATGCACCTGAACAGGGCAAAGAAGCAAAAATAAATAAATCAAATTACAAGGCCACGATGATTTTTTATGTTTTTGTCAAACATAGAATTATCTACATTCACTGGTTCCCTGAAGTAAGACGATCATTCAACATTATCGATGTTCTGAACAAGTGAAAGATGAGTCTTGATTTGTGGAAGAGCAATTCTTGGATGCTTCACTAAGACAATGCACCTGCCCAATCTGCCTTGTTGTGAAGGTGTTCTTTGCAAAATATAGCATCACTGTGTTGGACCACAAATCATACTCACCTGACCTTGCCCCCTGTGACTTTTTTTATTTCCTAAGGTCAAATCGTATCTTAAGGGGACACAATTTCTCAGTGTGGAAATGGTGAAAGCAAAAAAAACGGAGGTTCTCAACAAGCTGACAGAAGCGGGTTTGCAGCACTGCTTTGTACAATGGAGCATTCTAAGGATCGTACATTGTACATTGAAGGGGATAAAACTCTGTAATGTAATTGGTGATCAATAAAATGTTTTGTAGCACCAGGCATGTTATTTAATTGCCACACCTCGCATTAAGCCATCATACCTTCCTTCTGATTTTAATATGATAGGTCGGAAAAATCTTAAAAACCTACTTTAAACATAGTTTAGATCAAATAAAAAAAAATGGTTTCCAGGATTTTTTAGTACTTTACATGTTTTTGTATTTTTCAACCTCTTAAAGCGTCTTTTGGAAATTCACAAATAAATAAAGAAAGTTTTTTTTGTCGCTTGAACTTTTGCAGTATATAAAAGTAGGCTATGATTAAAATGTTTGGGCGTCAAATTCGTTTAAGAAAAGAGCACCTAAATCATATGCTACAAACCTTACAGCCTGCACAAAGTCACCTGATCCATTCATGTAAGTATGTATAGTGTATATCTGGATCAAACTGCCTGATATGTGTTGTAAAAACATGTCATTCACCATTTTTGTTTTATTAATATTTTAAATACTAAATCTATCTTTCATGCAATTCAACAATAAATTAGATATTGCATAACAAATAAAACAAAATAAATAACAACACTTCTTTCTAAACAATTTGTGTTACTATAATTAGGCCCTATGACAATGAAGCCAATCCTTATTGTAGAATACAAAGTTTATTTAGGTTGGGGCATAGCTTCCCCTAAAAGCAAGCAGAAAACTTGTGTAAATTCAACTAAATTACAGTAATAAAATTATATAACATCCCAAAATGTCTGAAAACAATGCCAAATTATCTCATTTCATTAGTTAAGATATAGAACAACTTTTATTATTAATTTTAGAGTAATTAAATGATATTTCTTTGACACTGGGATCTTTAATATCTAGTCAACACTAGCTCCCCCCCCCCATTGAACAGGATATTAGAGGGTTTTACTGTGTTGCATTTGTTTAAAGTATTTAAAGCTACAAAACAAGAAACAAATTGAATTGAAAATATGCTTAGTAAATTTGTCAAGTTTACCTTTAACCTAAGATGTTCCTTTTGCAGTTTAGACAGAGCTGCAACATGTCCAGACGCAAGATCCATTACGTGAATATAGTCTCGCACACCTGATTCATGATAAGGTACAAAATTATAAACAAATAAGTCAGAACATTGCATAAATTTTATTACAGAAGTACTGATTTGCAATATTAATCTGAATCTTTTTTAAAGATTAATAAGTTCGTGTGGGCACCGAAACAAAAAATAATTGCAGTTACAAAACAATGGTTTGTGTCATAGTGGTTGCATATTACTTTTAATGCAAGTTTTATTGTATGGCTTGTATAAGCATTAACACGATTATGAATTTTTTTCTACTAACATTTTTTTCTAACGAATTTTATTCTACTCCTTATATGACACTGGATTAAAATATAATTATTACATAACTTTTGTCAGATGTACGAATGGTTAAAATGTTGTCTAGTAGCCATCTTTTTTTTAAATATGAAAATGTATGTAGTTATGTATTTAATATATTGGTTTACTAGCCTACATTTTTTTATTACTCTTAATTAATATGAGCAAAAATATTGTTTATGTTTCAGATATCTGGAAAACTTATTCAAGAAAATATGATTCAAACTAACAGCATATAATTTCGAGCAAAAGACACTGTAGAGTACTTGTATATTACGTTAAATCCAAATTTAACTTTATAGTTAGGGAAAACAGAAGATTTAAGTACTTTTATACGACTCTTAATTAGAATGTAATTTTTTATGGAGTAAACTATAAATGAAATTATATTGACAGCATGTTTTAATACACTAATTTTAAAATCAATAAAACAATTTTTGTTTCAGAATTTTTGAGTACTAATCTGAAGACATCTGGTACAAATTATTAAACAAAGTAAATTACAGCTCAAACAAAAAGTTCATAATCAAAATTAATGAACTGTAATTACATTTTACTTCAAAATATAACATCCATGTTTGCATGTATGTCTGGCAAAAAAAATAAAATAAAATTTTGTGTACTATCACATTTCATTAAAATATATTTATTTGTGTAAATAGTTTTCATCATGTGTGTGTGTGTGTGTGTGTGTGTGTGTGTGTGTGTGTGTGTGTGTGTGTGTGTGTGTGTGTGTGTGTGTGTGTGTGTATTAGTGTGAATTTATAACAACAAAAAAAGCATTAATATAATTATTTATTAAGTTCATGAATTATATTCTATTGCTTATATGACACTTGCTTGAATTATAATAGTTTATGCAATGAATTTTAAAACTCAATTAAATTAACAATACGAAAGGCTACAATATTTATTATTATCGACAATCACTGATATCAAGAAACGGTTTTTTCATCTCATATTTTCATGATTTTATACGAGAACAAAAGCATTAACTTTAAAATAAATAAACATTAAATTTGCAGCTAAATAAAAGTTTAGTGTCAAAGGAAATGCAAAGTGGTTTTTATAAATTTGTTGAAAATGGAATAATTATGTTATTATGTATTTAATATATTTGTGTACCAGTCTACGTTTTTTTATTACTCTTAATTAATGTGAGCAAAAATATTGTTTTTGTTTCAGATTTCTGGAAGCCTTATTCAAGAAAAGTTTAACTTTATAGTTAAGGAAAGCCAAAGATTAAAGTACTGCTTTTAGGAGTCTTGATTATAATTTTTCTTTTTAGGGAGTAAATTGTAAATGAAATTATACTGACAGCATATGATTTTAACACACTAATTTTAAAATCGACAAAACAATTTTTGTTTCAGAATTTTCGAGGACTAATCTGAAGACATCTGGTACAAATTATTAAACAAAGTAAATTACAGTTCAAACAAAAAGTTCACAATCAAAATTAATGAACTGTAATTACATTTTACTTCAAATCCATGTGTGCATGTATGTCTGGCAAAAAGAAAAAATTAAAATTGTGTGTAATATCACATTTTATTAAAATAAATTTATTTGTGTAAATAGTTTTCATCACACACACACACACACACACACACACACACACACACACACACACACACACACACACACACACACACACACACACACACACACACACACACACACACACACACACACACACACATTAGTGTGAATTTATACCAACAAAATCATTTGTTTTAATTATGATTTTTTTTATTCATTTAAGTAAAATAATAAGATATATTAATAAATGAAATATCTTCTGGCAAAATAACAATGAACTTCGGCTTCGATATTATTAATTTTTGTTTCAGTTTTATTTTGTGGTTTTGGAAATCAAAAGATTAAAATAATGCTAACATAGATTCACTGCAAAAAATGTTGAGTGTCAATGATAAGAAATAGTTGTTGAGTATTACTTTGAATCCAAATTTTGTTGCAAGGCTTGAAACAGGAAAAATTAAAGTACTGATTTTATGGCATTTTATATTTATATAACTAATTAAAATATAGTAAAAATAGCGTATTTTTAATACTATCAAAAACATTTCTTATGTTTCAGAAATTCTGGAAAATCTCTGGAAACAATATGGATGAAATGAAGAAATTAAATTATTGTTGCAAAAAACAATGAACAGGGGTTAAATATTATTTTAAAACCGAGTTTTGTCATGTGCTCTAAAAACGGAAAGATTAAAATATTGTCTAATGTCAAGTTTATTGAAAATGTGAACTTTATTTTAAATGTGTGCGTAACGGCCTATGTGCTTTTATTACTCTGAATTGATATGAGGAAAAATATTCTTTTGTTCCAGATTTTTGGGAGACTTATCAGAAACAATTATTAATCAAATTAATAAAGGAATATTTGCTGCAAAAGGATATTGAACAATGCTTACATATTTCTGGAAAACCACATTTAATTTTATGGTTATGAAAGCAAAAGATTAAAATATTCCGTATACAACACTTTTAATATTTACATTTTTATGAAATGAACGATGCATTTTAATTACAATGCTATGACCAAATCTGTATTACTCTAAAATTAATAACAACAAAAACATTTCTTTTGTTTCAGATTTTTAGAAGACAAATCTGAAAACAGTTAGTTTAAATTTATTAAACAAAGTAATTACGGCTCAAAAGATTCAACATCAAAAGTCATGAACTGATATACTGTACCACATTACTTCGATTCCAAGTTTTGGGTGTATGTCTTGCAAGAGAAATGATTAAAATACTGTCTAAATACATAATTCTTTAAACATAACTTGTTGTATAAATTATTTCCATCACTATACTTTATATATGTATATAAAATCTTATTTTTTATCAGTGTGCATTATTAACAACAAAGTCGTTTCTTTAAATTCTTATTTATTTGTGTTATCTCAGTTTTAAACTTGTTTAACATCCGACTATTGTGCACACCTGGGCTAATGCAGACGATGGGATGATTTATAGCATATGAAAATGCCAAGCTCTAGCCGGGAATCGAACCTGGGTCCTTGAGGTGAAAGCCCAGTATGCTATCAAATAGGCCACCGAGGCAGCTAGATATATAATAAAGAATTTCTTACAAAAATACAGTGACTCATACATGGATATTACACTACATCCCATTTTCATTGTACGTTTTTGAAGTCAAAAGTTTAAACATATTGCTCATTTAGATTTGCTGCTAAATAAAATGTCAAAGTTAAAGATGTTTAAAACAACTTTGTGTATATCTTCAGAGGGAAATGTTTAAAATATTGCTTTAAATCACTGTCAATGAACAATTATGATATTAAATAACATCCATATTTAAAATATGTATTTAAATGCCTACTTTTTTTATTAGTAATAATTAATATCAAGAAAATTATTAATTTTGTTTCAGATTTTTGGAAGATTATTTTAAGAAGAATAAGTTTTTATGGGCATTAATAGAAAAAACAATTGCAGTTAAAATGGTTATTGTCAAAGACAATGTACAGTGGTTGTATATTGGTATCAATGCTAGTTTTATTGTATGCCTTGTAAAAAAAGCATTAATATAATTATTTATTAAGTTCATGAATTATATTCTATTGCTTATATGACACTTGCTTGAATTATAATAGTTTATGCAATGAATTTTAAAACTCAATTAAATTAACAATACGAAAGGCTACAATATTTATTATTATCGACAATCACTGATATCAAGAAACGGTTTTTTTCATCACATATTTTCATGATTTTACACAAGAACAAAAGCATTAACTTTAACATAAATAAAAATTAAAGTTGCAGCTAAAGAAAAGTTTAGTGTCAAAGGAAATGCAAAGTGGTTTTTATAAATTTGTTGAAAATGGAATAATTATGTTATTATGTATTTAATATATTTGTGTACCAGTCTACGTTTTTTTATTACTCCTAATTAATATGAGAAAAAATATTGTTTTTGTTTCAGATTTCTGGAAGCCTTATTCAAGAAAAGTTTAACTTTATAGTAAAGGAAAGCCAAAGATTAAAGTACTGCTTTTAGGAGTCTTGATTATAACAGCTGTTTTAACTTTTTATTTAGTAAACAATAAATAAAATGATATTGACAGGATATGATTTTAACACACTAATTTTAAAATCGAGAAATCAATTTTTGTTTCAGAATTTTCGAGGACTAATCTGAAGACATCTGGTACAAATTATTAAACAAAGTAAATTACAGCTCAAACAAAAAGTTCACAATCAAAATTAATGAACTGTAATTACATTTTACTTCAAATCCATGTGTGCATGTATGTCTGGCAAAAAACAAAAAATTAAAATTTTGTGTAATATCACATTTTATTAAAATAAATTTATTTGTGTAAATAGTTTTCATCACACACACACACACACACACACACACACACACACACACACACACACACACACACACACACACACACACACACACACACACACACACACACACACACACACACACACACACACACACACACACACACACACACACACACACACACACACACACACACACACACACATTAGTGTGAATTTATACCAACAAAATCATTTGTTTTAATTATGATTTTTTTTATTCATTTAAGTAAAATAATAAGATATATTAATAAATGAAATAACTTCTGGTAAAATAACAATGAACTTCGGCTTCGATATTATTAATTTTTGTTTCAGTTTTATTTTGTGGTTTTGGAAATCAAAAGATTAAAATAATGCTAACATAGATTCACTGCAAAAAATGTTGAGTGTCAATGATAAGAAATAGTTGTTGAGTATTACTTTGAAAATCCAAATTTTGTTGCAAGGCTTGAAACAGGAAAAATTAAAGTACTGATTTTATGGCATTTTATATTTATATAACTAATTAAAATATAGTAAAAATAGCGTATTTTTAATACTATCAAAAACATTTCTTATGTTTCAGAAATTCTGGAAAATCTCTGGAAACAATATGGATGAAATGAAGAAATTAAATTATTGTTGCAAAAAACAATGAACAGGGGTTAAATATTATTTTAAAACCGAGTTTTGTCATGTGCTCTAAAAACGGAAAGATTAAAATATTGTCTAATGTCAAGTTTATTGAAAATGTGAACTTTATTTTAAATGTGTGCGTAACGGCCTATGTGCTTTTATTACTCTGAATTGATATGAGCAAAAATATTCTTTTGTTCCAGATTTTTTGGAGACTTACCAGAAACAATTATTAATCAAATTAATAAAGGAATATTTGCTGCCAAAGGATATTAAACAATGCTTACATATTTCTGGAAAACCACATTTAATTTTATGGTTATGAAAGCAAAAGATTAAAATATTCCGTATACAACACTTTTAATATTTACATTTTTATGAAATGAACGATGCATTTTAATTACAATGCTATGACCAAATCTGTATTACTCTAAAATTAATAACAACAAAAACATTTCTTTTGTTTCAGATTTTTAGAAGACAAATCTGAAAACAGTTAGTTTAAATTTATTAAACAAAGTAATTACGGCTCAAAAAGATACTACATCAAAAGTCATGAAACGATATACTGTACCACATTACTTCGAATCCAAGTTTTGGGTGTATGTCTTGCAAGAAGAAAATGATTAAAATACTGTCTAAATACATAATTCTTTAAACATAACTTGTTGTATAAATTATTTCCATCACTATACTTTATACATGTATATAAAATCTTATTTTTTATCAGTGTGCATTATTAACAACAACGTCGTTTCTTTAAATTCTTATTTTCAAAAGTGTTATCTCAGTAAAATTAAACTTAGATTTTTTTTTTTTTAACATCCGGCTATTGTGCACACTTAGGCTAATGCAGTCGATGGGATGATTTATAGCATATGAAAATGCCAAGCTCTAGCCGGGAATCGAACCTGGGTCCTTGAGGTGAAAGCCCAGTATGCTATCAAATAGGCCACCGAGGCAGCTAGATATATAATAAAGAATTTCTTACAAAAGTACAGTGACTCATACATGGATATTACACTACATCCCATTTTCATTGTACGTTTTTCAAGTCAAAAGTTTAAACTTATTGCTCATTTAGATTTGCTGCTAAATAAAATGTCAAAGTTAAAGATGTTTAAAACAACTTTGTGTATATCTTCAGAGGGAAATGTTTAAAATATTGCTTTAAATCACTGTCAATGAACAATTATGATATTAAATAACATCCATATTTAAAATATGTATTTAAATGCCTACTTTTTTTATTAGTAATAATTAATATCAAGAAAATTATTAATTTTGTTTCAGATTTTTGGAAGATTATTTTAAGAAGAATAAGTTTTTATGGGCATTAATAGAAAAAACAATTGCAGTTAAAATGGTTTTTGTCAAAGACAATGTACAGTGGTTGTATATTGGTATCAATGCTAGTTTTATTGTATGCCTTGTAAAAAAGCATTAATATAATTATTTATTAAGTTCATGAATTATATTCTATTGCTTATATGACAATTGCTTGAAATATAATAAATTATACAATGAATTTTAAAACTCAATTAAATTAACAATACGAAAGGCTACAATATTTATTATTATCGACAATCATTGATATCAAGAAACGGTTTTTTCATCACATATTTTCATGATTTTACACAAGAACAAAAGCATTAACTTTAACATAAATAAAAATTAAAGTTGCAGCTAAATAAAAGTTTAGTGTCAAAGGAAATGCAAAGTGGTTTTTATAAATTTGTTGAAAATGGAATAATTATGTTATTATGTATTTAATATATTTGTGTACCAGTCTACGTTTTTATTACTCCTAATTAATATGAGAAAAATATTGTTTTTGTTTCAGATTTCTGGAAGCCCTATTCAAGAAAAGTTTAACTTTATAGTTAAGGAAAGCCAAAGATTAAAGTACTGCTTTTAGGAGTCTTGATTATAACAGCTGTTTTAACTTTTTATTTAGTAAACAATAAATAAAATGATATTGACAGGATATGATTTTAACACACTAATTTTAAAATCGAGAAATCAATTTTTGTTTCAGAATTTTCGAGGACTAATCTGAAGACATCTGGTACAAATTATTAAACAAAGTAAATTACAGTTCAAACAAAATTTCACAATCAAAATTAATGAACTGTAATTACATTTTACTTCAAATCCATGTGTGCATGTATGTCTGGCAAAAAGAAAAAATTAAAATTTTGTGTAATATCACATTTTATTAAAATAAATTTATTTGTGTAAATAGTTTTCATAATATATATTTACACACACACACACACACACACACACACACACACACACACACACACACACACACACACACACACACACACACACACACACACACACACACACACACACACACACACACACACACACACACACACACACACACACACACACACACACACACACACACACACACACACACACACACACACACACACACACACACACACACACACACACACACACACACACACACACACACACACACAATTTATATACACAACAAAATCATTATATACACACATTTTAATTATGATTTTTTACATATTCATTTAAGTAATAATATATATATATATATAATAAATTTATACCAAATATTTGTTTTAATTCTGATTTTTTTATTCATCTAAAATATAATAAGACAATAATTGAACTTCCGGCAAAATAACAATGAACTTATTATTAATTTTTGTTTCAGTTTTATTTTGTGGTTTTGGTAATCAAAAGATTAAAATTATGCTAATATAGATTCACTGCAAAAAATGTTGAGTGTCAATGATAAGAATTTAGTTGTTGTTGTTTTGATTATTACTTTTAATCCAAATTTTGTTGGAAGGCTTGAAACAGGAAAAATTAAAGTACTGATTTTATGGCATTTTATATTTATATAAACTAATTAAAATATATTAAAAATAAAATATTTTTAATTACTATCAAAAACATTTCTTATGTTTCAGAAATTCTGGAAAATCTCTGAAAACAATATGGATGAACTGAAGAAATTAAATAATTGTTGCAAAAAACAATGAACAGGGGTTAAATATTATTTTAAAACCAAGTTTTGTTTGTGCTCTAAAAACGGAAAGATTAAAATATTGTCTAATGTCAAGTTTGTTGAAAATGTGAACTTTATTTTAAATGTGTGCGTAACGGCCTATGTGCTTTTATTACTCTGAATTGATATGAGCAAAAATATTCTTTTGTTCCAGATTTTTGGGAGACTTACCAGAAACAATTATTAATCAAATTAATAAAGGAAAATTTGCTGCCAAAGGATATTGAACAATGCTTACATATTTCTTGAAAACCACATTTAATTTTATGGTTATGAAAGCAAAAGATTAAAATATTCCGTATACGACACATTAATATTTACATTTTTATGAAATGAACGATGCATTTTAATTACAATGCTATGACCAAATTTGTATTATTCTAAAATTAATAACAACAAAAACATTTCTTTTGTTTCAGATTTTTAGAAGACAAATCTGAAAACAGTTAGTTTAAATTTATTAAACAAAGTAATTACGGCTCAAAAAGATTCAACATCAAAAGTCATGAACTGATATACTGTACCATATTGCTTCGAATCCAAGTTTGGGTGTACGACTTGCAAGAGAAATGATTAAAATACTGTCTAAATACATAATTCTTTAAACATAACTTGTTGTATAAATTATTTCCATCACTATACTTTATATATGTATATAAAATCTTATTTTTTATCAGTGTGCATTATTAACAACAAAGTCGTTTCTTTAAATTCTTATTTATTTGGTTTTTGTTTTTTTGGTGTTTAACATCCGACTATTGTGCACACCTGGGCTAATGCAGACGATGGGATGATTTATAGCATATGAAAATGCCAAGCTCTAGCCGGGAATCGAACCTGGGTCCTTGAGGTGAAAGCCCAGTATGCTATCAAATAGGCCACCGAGGCAGCTAGATATATAATAAAGAATTTCTTACAAAAATACAGTGACTCATACATGGATATTACACTACATCCCATTTTCATTGTACGTTTTTGAAGTCAAAAGTTTAAACTTATTGCTCATTTAGATTTGCTGCTAAATAAAATGTCAAAGTTAAAGATGTTTAAAACAACTTTGTGTATATCTTCAGAGGGAAATGTTTAAAATATTGCTTTAAATCACTGTCAATGAACAATTATGATATTAAATAACATCCATATTTAAAATATGTATTTAAATGCCTACTTTTTTTATTAGTAATAATTAATATCAAGAAAATTATTAATTTTGTTTCAGATTTTTGGAAGATTATTTTAAGAAGAATAAGTTTTTATGGGCATTAATAGAAAAAACAATTGCAGTTAAAATGGTTTTTGTCAAAGACAATGTACAGTGGTTGTATATTGGTATCAATGCTAGTTTTATTGTATGCCTTGTAAAAAAAGCATTAATATAATTATTTATTAAGTTCATGAATTATATTCTATTGCTTATATGACACTTGCTTGAATTATAATAGTTTATGCAATGAATTTTAAAACTCAATTAAATTAACAATACGAAAGGCTACAATATTTATTATTATCGACAATCACTGATATCAAGAAACGGTTTTTTCATCACATATTTTCATGATTTTACACAAGAACAAAAGCATTAACTTTAACATAAATAAAAATTAAAATTGCAGCTAAAGAAAAGTTTAGTGTCAAAGGAAATGCAAAGTGGTTTTTATAAATTTGTTGAAAATGGAATAATTATGTTATTATGTATTTAATATATTTGTGTACCAGTCTACGTTTTTTTATTACTCTTAATTAATGTGAGAAAAAATATTGTTTTTGTTTCAGATTTCTGGAAGCCTTATTCAAGAAAAGTTTAACTTTATAGTTAAGGAAAGCCATAGATTAAAGTACTGCTTTTAGGAGTCTTGATTATAACAGCTGTTTTAACTTTTTATTTAGTAAACAATAAATAAAATGATATTGACAGGATATGATTTTAACACACTAATTTTAAAATCGAGAAATCAATTTTTGTTTCAGAATTTTCGAGGACTAATCTGAAGACATCTGGTACAAATTATTAAACAAAGTAAATTACAGCTCAAACAAAAAGTTCACAATCAAAATTAATGAACTGTAATTACATTTTACTTCAAATCCATGTGTGCATGTATGTCTGCCAAAAAACAAAAAATTAAAATTTTGTGTAATATCACATTTTATTAAAATAAATTTATTTGTGTTAATAGTTTTCATCACACACACACACACACACACACACACACACACACACACACACACACACACACACACACACACACACACACACACACACACACACACACACACACACACACACACACACACACACACACACACACACACACACACACACACACACACACACACACACACACACACACACACACACACACATTATTGTGAATTTATACCAACAAAATCATTTGTTTTAATTATGATTTTTTTTATTCATTTAAGTAAAATAATAAGATATATTAATAAATGAAATAACTTCTGACAAAATAACAATGAACTTCGGCTTCGATATTATTAATTTTTGTTTCAGTTATATTTTGTGGTTTTGGAAATCAAAAGATTAAAATAATGCTAACATAGATTCACTGCAAAAAATGTTGAGTGTCAATGATAAGAAATAGTTGTTGAGTATTACTTTGAATCCAAATTTTGTTGCAAGGCTTGAAACAGGAAAAATTAAAGTACTGATTTTATGGCATTTTATATTTATATAACTAATTAAAATATAGTAAAAATAGCGTATTTTTAATACTATCAAAAACATTTCTTATGTTTCAGAAATTCTGGAAAATCTCTGGAAACAATATGGATGAACTGAAGAAATTAAATAATTGTTGCAAAAAACAATGAACAGGGGTTAAATATTATTTTAAAACCGAGTTTTGTCATGTGCTCTAAAAACGGAAAGATTAAAATATTGTCTAATGTCAAGTTTATTGAAAATGTGAACTTTATTTTAAATGTGTGCGTAACGGCCTATGTGCTTTTATTACTCTGAATTGATATGAGCAAAAATATTCTTTTGTTCCAGATTTTTGGGAGACTTACCAGAAACAATTATTAATCAAATTAATAAAGGAATATTTGCTGCAAAAGGATATTGAACAATGCTTACATATTTCTTGAAAACCACTTTTAATTTTATGGTTATGAAAGCAAAAGATTAAAATATTCCGTATACGACACATTAATATTTACATTTTTATGAAATGAACGATGCATTTTAATTACAATGCTATGACCAAATTTGTATTATTCTAAAATTAATAACAACAAAAACATTTCTTTTGTTTCAGATTTTTAGAAGACAAATCTGAAAACAGTTAGTTTAAATTTATTAAACAAAGTAATTACGGCTCAAAAAGATTCAACATCAAAAGTCATGAACTGATATACTGTACCACATTACTTCGAATCCAAGTTTGGGTGTATGTCTTGCAAGAGAAATGATTAAAATACTGTCTAAATACATAATTCTTTAAACATAACTTGTTGTATAAATTATTTCCATCACTATACTTTATATATGTATATAAAATCTTATTTTTTATCAGTGTGCATTATTAACAACAAAGTCGTTTCTTTAAATATTTATTTATTTGATTTTGTTTTTTTGGTGTTTAACATCCGACTATTGTGCACACCTGGGCTAATGCAGACGATGGGATGATTTATAGCATATGAAAATGCCAAGCTCTAGCCGGGAATCGAACCTGGGTCCTTGAGGTGAAAGCCCAGTATGCTATCAAATAGGCCACCGAGGCAGCTAGATATATAATAAAGAATTTCTTACAAAAATACAGTGACTCATACATGGATCTTACACTACATCCCATTTTCATTGTACGTTTTTCAAGTCAAAAGTTTAAACTTATTGCTCATTTAGATTTGCTGCTAAATAAAATGTCAAAGTTAAAGATGTTTAAAACAACTTTGTGTATATCTTCAGAGGGAAATGTTTAAAATATTGCTTTAAATCACTGTCAATGAACAATTATGATATTAAATAACATCCATATTTAAAATATGTATTTAAATGCCTACTTTTTTTATTAGTAATAATTAATATCAAGAAAATTATTAATTTTGTTTCAGATTTTTGGAAGATTATTTTAAGAAGAATAAGTTTTTATGGGCATTAATAGAAAAAACAATTGCAGTTAAAATGGTTTTTGTCAAAGACAATGTACAGTGGTTGTATATTGGTATCAATGCTAGTTTTATTGTATGCCTTGTAAAAAAAGCATTAATATAATTATTTATTAAGTTCATGAATTATATTCTATTGCTTATATGACACTTGCTTGAATTATAATAGTTTATGCAATGAATTTTAAAACTCAATTAAATTAACAAGACAATATATATTATTATCGACAATCATTGATATCAAGAAACCGTTTTTTCATCACATATTTTCATGATTTTACACAAGAACAAAAGCATTAACTTAAACATAAATAAAAATTAAAGTTGCAGCTAAAGAAAAGTTTAGTGTCAAAGGAAATGCATAGTGGTTTTTATAAATTTGTTGAAAATGAATAATTATGTTATTATATATTTAATATATTTGTGTACCAGTCTACATTTTTTTATTACTCCTAATTAATATGAGAAAAAATATTGTTTTTGTTTCAGATTTCTGGAAGCCTTATTCAAGAAAAGTTTAACTTTATATATAAGGAAAGCCAAAGATTAAAGTACTGCTTTTAGGAGTCTTGATTATAACAGCTGTTTTAACTTTTTATTTAGTAAACAATAAAAAAAATGATATTGACAGGATATGATTTTAACACACTAATTTTAAAATCGAGAAATCAATTTTTGTTTCAGAATTTTCGAGGACTAATCTGAAGACATCTGGTACAAATTATTAAACAAAGTAAATTACAGCTCAAACAAAAGTTCACAATCAAAATTAATGAACTGTAATTACATTTTACTTCAAATCCATGTGTGCATGTATGTCTGCCAAAAACAAAAATTAAAATTTTGTGTAATATCACATTTTATTAAAATAAATTTATTTGTGTAAATAGTTTTCATCACACACACACACACACACACACACACACACACACACACACACACACACACACACACACACACACACACACACACACACACACACACACACACACACACACACACACACACACACACACACACACACATTAGTGTGAATTTATACCAACAAAATCATTTGTTTTAATTATGATTTTTTTTATTCATTTAAGTAAAATAATAAGATATATTAATAAATGAAATAACTTCCGGCAAAATAACAATGAACTTCGGCTTCGATATTATTAATTTTTATTTCAGTTATATTTTGTGGTTTTGGAAATCAAAAGATTAAAATTATGCTAATATAGATTCACTGCAAAAAATGTTGAGTGTCAATGATAAGAAATAGTTGTTGAGTATTACTTTGAATCCAAATTTTGTTGCAAGGCTTGAAACAGGAAAAATTAAAGTACTGATTTTATGGCATTTTATATTTATATAACTAATTAAAATATAGTAAAAATAGCGTATTTTTAATACTATCAAAAACATTTCTTATGTTTCAGAAATTCTGGAAAATCTCTGGAAACAATATGGATGAACTGAAGAAATTAAATTATTGTTGCAAAAAACAATGAACAGGGGTTAAATATTATTTTAAAACCGAGTTTTGTCATGTGCTCTAAAAACGGAAAGATTAAAATATTGTCTAATGTCAAGTTTATTGAAAATGTGAACTTTATTTTAAATGTGTGCGTAACGGCCTATGTGCTTTTATTACTCTGAATTGATAAGAGCAAAAATATTCTTTTGTTCCAGATTTTTGGGAGACTTACCAGAAACAATTATTAATCAAATTAATAAAGGAATATTTGCTGCAAAAGGATATTGAACAATGCTTTACATATTTCTTGAAAACCACATTTAATTTTATGGTTATGAAAGCAAAAGATTAAAATATTTCGTATACGACACATTAATATTTACATTTTTATGAAATGAACGATGCATTTTAATTACAATGCTATGACCAAATTTGTATTATTCTAAAATTAATAACAACAAAAACATTTCTTTTGTTTCAGATTTTTAGAAGACAAATCTGAAAACAGTTAGTTTAAATTTATTAAACAAAGTAATTACGGCTCAAAAAGATTCAACATCAAAAGTCATGAACTGATATACTGTACCACATTACTTCGAATCCAAGTTTGGGTGTATGTCTTGCAAGAGAAATGATTAAAATACTGTCTAAATACATAATTCTTTAAACATAACTTGTTGTATAAATTATTTCCATCACTATACTTTATATATGTATATAAAATCTTATTTTTTATCAGTGTGCATTATTAACAACAAAGTCGTTTCTTTAAATTCTTATTTATTTGGTTTTTGTTTTTTTGGTGTTTAACATCGGACTATTGTGCACACCTGGGCTAATGCAGACGATGGGATGATTTATAGCATATGAAAATGCCAAGCTCTAGTCGGGAATCGAACCTGGGTCCTTTAGGTGAAAGCCCAGTATGCTATCAAATAGGCCACCGAGGCAGCTAGATATATAATAAAGAATTTCTTACAAAAATACAGTGACTCATACATGGATATTACACTACATCCCATTTTCATTGTACGTTTTTCAAGTCAAAAGTTTAAACTTATTGCTCATTTAGATTTGCTGCTAAATAAAATGTCAAAGTTAAAGATGTTTAAAACAACTTTGTGTATATCTTCAGAGGGAAATGTTTAAAATATTGCTTTAAATCACTGTCAATGAACAATTATGATATTAAATAACATCCATATTTAAAATATGTATTTAAATGCCTACTTTTTTTATTAGTAATAATTAATATCAAGAAAATTATTAATTTTGTTTCAGATTTTTGGAAGATTATTTTAAGAAGAATAAGTTTTTATGGGCATTAATAGAAAAAACAATTGCAGTTTAAATGGTTTTTGTCAAAGACAATGTACAGTGGTTGTATATTGGTATCAATGCTAGTTTTATTGTATGCCTTGTAAAAAAAGCATTAATATAATTATTTATTAAGTTCATGAATTATATTCTATTGCTTATATGACACTTGCTTGAATTATAATAGTTTATGCAATGAATTTTAAAACTCAATTAAATTAACAATACGAAAGGCTACAATATTTATTATTATCGACAATCACTGATATCAAGAAACGGTTTTTTCATCTCATATTTTCATGATTTTATACGAGAACAAAAGCATTAACTTTAAAATAAATAAACATTAAATTTACAGCTAAATAAAAGTGTAGTGTCAAAGGAAATGCAAAGTGGTTGTTATAAATTTGTTGAAAATGGAATAATTATGTTATTATGTATTTAATATATTTGTGTACCAGTCTACGGTTTTTTATTACTCTTAATTAATGTGAGCAAAAATATTGTTTTTGTTTCAGATTTCTGGAAGCCTTATTCAAGAAAAGTTTAACTTTATAGTTAAGGAAAGCCAAAGATTAAAGTACTGCTTTTAGGAGTCTTGATTATAACAGCTGTTTTAACTTTTTATTTAGTAAACAATAAATAAAATGATATTGACAGGATATGATTTTAACACACTAATTTTAAAATCGACAAAACAATTTTTGTTTCAGAATTTTCGAGGACTAATCTGAAGACATCTGGTACAAATTATTAAACAAAGTAAATTACAGTTCAAACAAATAGTTCACAATCAAAATTAGTGAACTGTAATTACATTTTACTTCAAATCCATGTGTGCATGTATGTCTGGCAAAAAGAAAAAATTAAAATTTTGTGTAATATCACATTTTATTAAAATAAATTTATTTGTGTAAATAGTTTTCATCATATATATTTACACACACACACACACACACACACACACACACACACACACACACACACACACACACACACACACACACACACACACACACACACACACACACACACACACACACACACACACACACACACACACACACACACACACACACACACACACACACACACACACACACACACACACACACACACACACACACACACACACACACACACACACACACACACACACACACACACACACACATACATATATACACACATACATATATACACACATACATATATACACACATACATACATACATACATACATACATACATACATACATACATACATACATATATATATATATATATATATATATATATATATATATATATATATATATATATATATATATAAATATAAAGTGTGAATTTATACCGTCAAAATCATTTGTTTTAATTCTGATTTTTTTTATTCATCTAAGTAATATAATAAGACTGATTAATAATTGAAATAACTTCCTGCAAAATAACAATGAACTTCGGCTTCGATATTATTAATTTTTGTTTCAGTGTTATTTTGTGGTTTTGGTAATCAAAAGATTAAAATTATGCTAATATAGATTCACTGCAAAAAAATGTTGAGTGTCAATGATAAGAATATTTCTTTGTTGTTGTTTTGATTATTACTTTTAATCCAAATTTTGTTGGAAGGCTTGAAACGGGAAAAATTAAAGTACTGATTTTATGGCATTTCATTAAAATAGAATTATTTATATAACTAATTAAAATATATTAAAAATAAAATATTTTTTATTACTATCAAAAACATTTCTTATGTTTCAGAAATTCTGGAAAATCTCTGAAAACAATATGGATGAACTGAAGAAATGAAATAATTGTTTGCAAAAAACAATTAACAGGGGTTAAATATTATTTTTAAACCAAGTTTTGTTGTGTGCTTCAAAAGGGAAAGATTAAAATATTGTCTAATGTCAAGTTTGTTGAAAATGTGAACTTTATATTAAATTTGTGCGTAATGGCCTATGTGCTTTTATTACTCTGAATTGATAAGAGCAAAAATATTCTTTTGTTCCAGATTTTTGGAAGACATACATGTGAAAAATATTAAACTGATTAATAAAGAAAAATTTTTGCCTATAGAATGTTTTAAAATGGACAAGTCCTGCAGGTAAGCACTGATAGGTTCAGTACAAACAGTTAATTGAACATAAATTAAATATGCCTGGTCACAGTTAATACTTACAAAAACTTGTTATTTAATATAAAAGCAGGCACTTTAGAACTATAGGCTGTCTAGAGATTATATCTGCTTTTTCATATAAATGTAATCCTTCTTCTCTAATCTAACTGACAAAGGTTCTAACCTGTTCCATCCACAGTATTATAGTCGTCTCCAAATATAGTAAGACTGGGTTTGTTTCCAATGGCCACCTGGGCCATGTAAGGCATTAGGTTTGTAAAAGCTTTGGTTGGGTCTTCTCCGATTAGTCCGGACTGGTGGGCTCCTACAGGGTTGAAATATCTCAGTGATATGATGTTCCAGTTCTGAAAAATAATATCTTATTTAAGTACTTGATTAAATTTTATTAGGAATTATGTACTAGGCCCTACCCACGGTATATAGATACACGGTAGGGGCCACGGTGGGTGTGCGCAGTAGACTACCGCGCGCGTGACGTCACTGAATCCTCACTGCTACATTCTCCCGTTTAACAATGCGGTGTTCTGTAAATGTAGTTGGAGATTCAAAATATAGTGTTTGTTTTAAGTAAAAGGTATTTTTTGTGTAAATAAAAGGTATTAATTGTGTTTTGTGGTCGAGGTTTAATAAGTGTAAGAAAAGATTTAATTAGCCTATGTTTTGAATCCTAAAAAATACATAATTTGTTTTGTTTGTTGTTGTATAATTGTGTATGCATAACAATGCCTAATTGCATTATAGCCAGTTGCTATAATATTGATAAGAATTGTAAAGGGAAAGGAATTACATTTCACAGAATTCCAAAAGACAAAGGCCTGAGAAAAGCGTGGGTTCATGCGTGTAAACGAGCAGATCATTTTAATTTTGATAATGTTAAAGTCTGTTCACTTCATTTTAATGACGATGATTTCGAAAGGGATTTTAAAACCAAATTACTAAATACGAAACCTAAAAAACAGCTGAAATCCGGTGTCATTCCACATTTTAACATTCCCACCGTTAAATATAAATGTATCAATTCTGAACGAGCTGCAAGGATTAAAAAAACGTGAAAACCAAGAAACATTAAAAAAACTTATTGACGAGTCCGATGGAAATCTACCAGGTAAATCACCTGTAAATGGAAATGACGTTGGTGCAATTGTAACGTGTAATTCTGTAAATGAAACCCACCCTTCCGTAGTCAGTAATTTTAATACAAATATCGTTGTAAATAATGCCTCTGTAGAGGAAATGAAATGTTTAAGAAATGAAAATTTACTTTTGAAGGAACAAATTCAACTTGCATTACAAGAACTGGCCTCGGTTAAAAATAAAAATGTGGCTTTACAAAGCAATGTTACTAATTTTAAGAATATTTTTTCTGATAATATGTGTTGAAACGTAAGTTCTAAGAAATACGTATGTTTTATTTTACTGTTTGCATAATAGGCATACGCCTATTTGCTATTTAATTCGTTGTTAATTTTTTATTTAAGATGTGCGTTTTTACAGTCAACCACATAATTATCACGCAAAATCCGCAGATACGTAATTCATAGTGTGATGTGCATTTAACTTTCAAACAAAAAATAACCTGGAATTTTTCAAGCTATGGACCTATAATTTATTTTACTTTAATATTATGTAATATTGTATAAAATAAAAAGTTTCCGTTTTGACAATGAGCGAATTCACCAAGTAAAGTAATTAACAGCTTTATTAATGTTAGATATAAGGAATTATTATTGTAATTACTATAATACAACTGTATTATAGTAACACTAACAACATTATAGTACAACTAACACTAACATTACAAACTGTTTTCTACTGAACACTACGTCTGAGTGAACACTACGTCATTCGATCAGGGATTCGATGGCGTACTTCAGCCAGCAAGTGGTGGGGGAGACATGCGCGTGGCCCCTACCGTGTATCTATATACCGTGGCCCTACCTAGTTTCAAGTTAATGTTAACCCTACATCAATCTGAGTTGATCAATTGATACAGTCTTACTTTTTCAGGCATTTTGTTTCTTGTTGTGTAGCACATAAAAAACTTCAATATGAATCCACTCTCCTATCTATAGTGAAATAGATTTCCTAGAGTAAATGTATTGGTGTAATTGATTTTTTTTTTTTTAATGTCCGACTATTGTGCACACTTGGGCTAATGCAGACGATGGGATGATTTATAGCGTATGAAAATGTCAAGCTCTGGCCGGGAATCGAACCCAGGTCCTCGGGGTGAAAGCCCATTACACTATGTATGAAATGTATATGTTATGACCTTTACCATTTGTTTATTTTCAGGAAATTATTGTATTTTTTATTTAGGTTTAATTTGTGGAAAAGTGCTGCTTATGTGTAAATAACTTATTAGGACTTCACATTTATATGTTTAGTTTTTGTTTCATCAAGTAAAGATGTTGTACACAATAGGTTTTATGTATCTATACGCGGATTGGTTCTATGTATCTGTTTGTGTATGTATACAGTGCGACCGTTAACATTTGTTTACATAAAACAAAACATTTTATAATTTTACAAATCCAATTAACTCATGTGATAATAAACTGTTACATGACAGATTCAACAATTCAAAAGTTCAAAGATTATGATCAGGTACCTATGAGAAGTGTTTGAACACAATATCATTCTGATACATTGCATCACATTACTTTTATAGATGGAAGGTTAATAATGAAGTTTTTTACGGGTGTAAGTTTTTTTAGAAGCAAAAAATATTTGTATTTCTTTTGTTTGTTAAGAAGATATTAAGGTCATTTTGTACAAGACTTACCATCTGGTAATTATTGTGCAATGTTGTTTTATTATTGACACCGTATTTCAGAAGTAAGTTCCATTTAGCAGAATAAAAACTTTCTGCTTTGTTATGTTATTATACATTATTACACAAAACAATACAAACAAACTGTGTGCACCTCATTAACGTTCAGGCTTCTTGTTGAACAGACAAAAAAGTGTTTGAAAGGCTTCAAATATTAACGAATTTTTGTAATGAATGAAACTACAGTTTAGTCTTACCATCATTACCATCAATAAGACAGAAATGTAAGCAGTAACCAGCATTTTCTGTAAATCAATAATCCTGGCGGAGTGTACAATATCAATATAATTGTAATACTGTGTTCAGTATAATGGTCTGCCTTCCCTGGCTTCGTCAATTCTACTTTCGTTGACTCATTTCGGAGAACCTTCATCTTCAAAAACTATATATATATACTCTTTATCTTTTCTACATATTCCAAATTCGATTATTTGTGCTTTCCTTTGTATTCTTAAATCTAAAAATTTAAACTACCTTTCTTCTCTTCTTCTATTGTAAATTTTAAATTTTCGTGTATACGATTAATTTCTTCCAATATGAGCTTCCCTTTATCGCCTTTTGGATCTTTAACTATTACTAGTGAATCATCCACATACCTTACATATTCTGCACATTCAAACTTCTTTAATATTTTTGCTATTCTTTTTTCCTCCAAATCTTGGATAAAAAATTCACTTAATATCCCTGACAGTGGATTTCCCATACCTAACCCATCTTTTGGCTTATATATTATTAAATTTAAACTGGTGTTTGATTTAAAATGACCTTTAATGCATTAATAATTTTGTTGTTTAACCCTTTATTTTGACAATTCTCATCTAATTTTTCTTTTACAATTTTGATGATTTCTTCAGTCGGTATAGAAGTGTATAAATTCTCAATATCAAACGAAAATATCCTACAATCTTATGTAATTTATTCTTTTCTGCAGTCGGTTTACTACTTCTATTGAATTCTTCACTGTGTATTCATTCTTCAACAACTCCATACCTTTTAATCGTTTTTCTATATAGAGAGAGTATAGATATAGTTTTTGAAGATGGAGGTTGTCCGAAACGCGTCAACGAAAGTAGAATTGACAAAGCTAGGGAAGGCAGACCATTATACTGAACACAGTGATAATAATCCTAGCAGAAAAGAAGAATATAAATATAATAATTATAATATGTACTGAGTTCTGAATATCAGACTAAGTGACAAAAACGTATGATTTTTTAGGACTCAACAATCACCTTATCTGCAGCTGAGATATCTTTGAGCATTTCTTCAATAAAAAATTTTGTCCGTCCATATACATTTGTAACATTGCCAGTGGGATGGTCTTCTGTGATTGGTAGAGTCGCGGGGTTGCCGTACACTGTACACGAACTGGAAAATACTAACTGGTGGCAATTGTAAGTCTTCATTACCTGGAAACATAAGAAGTAAAGGCAAGTAAAATTATTTTAAAGTCTGTTTTAAGGATCACACAAGTGAATTAAAAAAACAAATGTGTTAAGTAAATTTAAAAACACTAAAATAAACCGTTTCGTAGATCTATTTGTTATTTTTGAAAGTAGTGTAAAAATATTTTATACATAAAAACAGTATGCAAACGATAAATTTTTTTTTTGTTTTAAGGCAAAAAGCACATTGAGACTATTATTGTCTCCCTAAATGTAAGTGTGAGCATAAAAAGTTAAAGTCGTAAGTGTAGTGTTGTAAGTGCAAGTGTGTGTTACCACGAAGGATACCCCCTGTGGGTATGCAAACAATACAGGTTAGGGGTGCCTTATTATTTACAGTTAAAGTTTATAGTAATTTTCTTTTAAGTACTTCTTGTAATATTCCTCGGCAACCATACTATAAGCAATATTAATCATGAAGACACTATTTTGGGTTTCAGGAAAATTAAAGTCTTATTCTTGACCAAATTTACTAACCATCTTTACGAGCTAAACCTGCAGCATATATGTCTAACCTTTAATTTAACATAATTAAAAACAACTATTGATAAAAATATTAGAAGTTTAAATGAGATAAATTTTAAGGATTTGTTCAAGTAAGTCTGGTGGTTGATCAGCTGCAAAAATTAGTGGTTTTGTAATAATCTTTGATTAGGATTATGTTATTCTTCCCGTCAGTGGTCTATCAACTCACCTCATAAAGGCTACCGCGGTTTCGAAACTCTATAGTTTCATCTTCAGGCCGTTATACAAAATGTTAAATCCCTCTGTCAAGGTCGTCAGAAAGTCAAACAAAACATTAAAACAACGGAGGCAGTCCGGAATGTAACAACGTACGAGTCGTGTGTGTAGCTTGGCCAAGCCGAATTTCATGATGAGTATTTTAAATGTGTAATTTTGCTTGTGATGCATGTTAATTGTGCATGTTTAAACATCCTAATCATTTGAATTTGTGGTCCGGTGGCTATGTTACAGTAATGATAATAATCTTTGTTTAATTTCCATTATAACCAAACAATGTTTGACCAGTTCTGTGACACTGATGAACTAGATTTAGTAAAAATATCGAGAAAAAATAAATATTATTTGTAGGTCAAATAATCCTCTATTTAATTCTATATTCTTAATTTCAGCATAGAACAAGTTCATGACCTTATGTATGACCATATGTATAAGGCATGGTAGTATAATAATTCTTGGCCAAAACATAGTTTTTTTTAAAAATATTTATTTATAAGTACACAGAAAAATTCTTTCTTTTTTGACATATATACATGACCCAGTAAGATATTTTCACTCTTCTGCAATGTCACACAGATTCCAAGTTTTCAAATATGCACATTATAACCAGGTTTATTGTAAAATCAGCAGTTAGCAATAAAGACTTAAATTTGTCAAAACAATAATTTCCTAAAATTTCTTTAATCCTTTGCACTTCGGTGCGGATTTTAAAATATGTCCTCTTGAATCGGATGGCCAGTAGCTCTGACCATGTTAAAATCCCTTGAATATGCTACTGGTTTTACAGTTTAACAAAAACATTTATAAATAAATTATAATTATGTTCCTTGTCTTTTTCTATATTAATAAGAAAGTGTTTTCTAAAAGCTTTTTTTTTATTTAAATACCCTACGCCAATATTTCAGGTTGTAACAAAAAACAATTCTGAGCTGACACAGAAACACGAGCAGCCAGTCAGGCTGGCCATCCAATGTCTAAGAACTTTCAATGCTTTAATATTTCCAGCCGTGCCCAGCAGTACTGGTCATCCAAGTGTAAAGTGTAAAACAGCAATTTCAAAATATAAGTTTTCAAATTTATAAGTTAATGGTGCACAATCACTAGTCGAGTGGTGATCACACAAACTCACATAAATTCACAGAAGGACTCTTATAGATTCACTTGACTCATTTTTCTGCCTCTGCACCACTGCCTGGTAATCATAATGTCTTTAAAGTTCATTGTTTGTACTTACTTCTAGTAGATTTATAGTTCCAATAAGATTATTCTTGTAATACAGAAGAGGGAACTGCATTGACTCTCCAACAGCTTTCATAGCTGCGAAATGAATGACACAGTCTATCTTGTGCTGTAACCAGAAATGATGTGATCAGTGACATAATTAAATAATTCAGCTTAATAAATTAAATAATCTTCATTCTTTTTAAATCTTGCTTCAAAAAATAGAATGACAGAATGTGGAAATTAAAGTACTGCACTAATCTTAGAATATATATGATGAAATTATATTAGATTCAACTCCGTATTCTTAAAACCCCGACTTAACTTTCAGCTTTAGCCATCCTCACATTGAAACTTCTCCAAATGGCCAGTAATGCATAACTTGTATGATTCTGGAAACATTTTAAACCATCTTTCCGACGTATCAGAAGAACATGATCTAACATACCTTCATATCTGTAGCAGCCAACTCCTTAAACTGTTGAGATACTAATTTGTTCAAGTTGTGCAACAGTCAGGTTTGGGCTGCAAAAACATTCTTTCAGTCAACCCTTTATGGATGTTGTTATCTGTTGGTTCTGTTTGAATCTCAAGAAGCTGTCTCCTTGTATTCCTGACACTCTGTTCAGGTGTTGTTGTTTCGAGAGAGTGATTCAGGTTAGCTTTCATTCCTCTCTCTGATCCACACAGAGCTAGGATTTATTGAAAGGTTATTTATTTTCCTTCTTCTGCTTGATCAAGCAGCTTAGGTATAGTTTCTTGTAGGCAGAATGAATGATGTCTCTGTTTGAGATCTTTTAGAATAGAAAAACTGCTATTGGAAAATACAAAATTTGTCTGGATGTATTTCAGCACGGTGGGTGAGCAGCAGTAAGACATTCCTAAATACTATGTACAAGTGCTGTATAACAAAACAACATTACTCACATTTTTAAATATATTCTCGAGGCTACTCTTGTCCAGAAGGTCGCACTGGTAGAAGATCACTTTCTTACCGGTAATCTTCTCGACCCTCTTCAGACTGGGAGCTTCTCCATTGCCGTTGACAGAGTTTGCAAAGTTGTCGATTGCTATGACTTTGTAGCCAGCATTGATTAGTTCAACGATACAGTGGCTGCCAATATAGCCTGCGCCACCAGTCACAAACACATGTTCCCATCGTGCACTCATACTAAACAGAAAGGCATTATTTGAAATTATTTCAAACGAGAAACATTTTTCTAATGACAATTAGAATAAGACTAACATATTTGAATTAACATTATTGAAAGCAGCCTCTGTGGCCTAGTTGATAGCTGGGCTTTCACCCCGAGGACCCGGGTTCGATTCCCGGCCAGGGTTTGGCATTTTCATACGCTATAAATCATCCCATCGTCTGCATTAGTGCAAGTGTGCACAATAGTCGGACGTTAAACACAAAAAAAAAGCATTATTGAATTAATATCTTCCAGTGACTAGTGATTAGGCTAATCATTTTCTATTATAATTTACTATGTATGTATGTTCTGGTGGGGCAGCTGGAGTGAGCAGCTGATTGGCTCTGTACCTCTACACACATTACAACATTAAAGCTATAATTGGCATTATAGACCATAAAAGGACAAAAACATCCAATGTGCTCATTCAAACTCCCAATTTGATTTTAATAATTTTTATTAATACTTTTATACTTTTCATTTACTACTTGACTAGGGCTCAGTTGTCGATGTGGCTAAAGCACCAGTCAATCTGCTGTGTCTCTGATTATTAACGTTATTACTTGCACTGATCCCCCAATCCTCATTAGTCTACTGGTCTAAAGTATGGGCGTTGAGCAGAAGAAAAGAACTTTTTCACCACTTGACTAGAAAATGTGTACCGTATATTAGGAGATGGCATGCTATGGTCATATTACGAGGTCTTGAGCTTTTTTGGAACTCTGCTTATCCCAGTGTTTCCACAGACTTATTGATAAAACTTTAAATTAAAAAAAATATTAGAGTCCCATTAGCAATGACACACATTTTCTCGAAAACATAATTAAAAACTTAACGGTTTCAAGAACTTTGCGCAAAATATATTTACTTGCCCCAAACATTTCTTCTCCAGATTGTTTGTTAGTTAAAAATAATTTACTTCTTTGTGTATACAGTTCAGCCTTTATTTTTAAATATATTTTGCGAAAATTCCAATTTTTTTTTTTTGTGTTTAACGTCCGACTATTGTGCACACTTGGGCTAATGCAGACGATGGGATGATTTATAGCGTATGAAAATGCCAAGCCCTGGCCGGGAATCGAACCCGGGTCTTCGGGGTGAAAGCCCAGTACGCTATCAACTAGGCCTCCGAGGCGGCTATATATATATATATATATATTTTTTTTTTTTTTTATTATTATTTTTTAATACAGCTTTTGGCGAAAAGCACATGAAGGCTATTATCGCCGTATATATATATATATATATATATATATATATATATATATATATATATATATAAAAGCCGCCTCGGTGGTCTAGTTGATAGCGTACTGGGCTTTCACCCCGAAGACCTGGATTCGATTCCCGGCCAGGGCTTGGCATTTTCATACGCTATAAATCATCCCATCGTCTGCATTAGCCCAAGTGTGCACAATAGTCGGACGTTTAACACCAAAAGAAAAAAAAATATATATCTATATATATATATCAATGATCACCGCACGCAGGTGTCTCGTTCATTTCAATCCCGAGTTTGGGTTTTACCATGACGGCTCCAAAAGCTAATTTTCAAGTAGAAATTCGTTATAAATTAGCCATGTAGCCATCACAAGCGGTATCTAACTTGTACAGAGCATCCGACTTCCGTTTGGAATTCTAATGACAGTTTTGCCAACAGATGTCCAGTGACACGTGTTTGTCGGTCTGCAGTGTGATCACGTGATCACTGCAGTAGCATTCATACAATGACACAATGACGTGATTAACCACAACACAAGCATAACCTTTACATTAGCAATCAGTACAGACATTTTCATAAACAAAGGGAAAATAATTTTAGAATTTATATTTCTGAACACGGATTTTTCTGACAATTAGAAAACTGGAAATTGATATATAACTACCCATAACAATTTTAATAAAATGTTGCTAAAAAACTTTTTTTTAATTTTTATTTTTTTCTTCTTTTTTTTTTTTAACGTTCGACTATTGGGCACACTTGGGCTAATGCAGACAATGGGATGATTTATAGCGTATGAAAATGCCAAGCCCTGGCCGGGAGCAAAACGAAGAATAAGAAACAGAACTAGGATAAAGAAAAGGATGAAGGAAAAGTCGGGTACCAAAGAAGAAAATCAAAGGCAGAAGGAAAAAACATACAAAAGGTATAACAGTCTACTACTGTTCTATCTAGAGAAGATAGTCAAACTAGACTTGTCTTATATTGATATTGCAGTTCTTTAAGTATCGAACAGTAAAATTCGTTAAATAACATATTTAAAGTTTAATAATCGTAGCGTAGCACCAGCTGTTTCGCTGATGTGTTTATGTTTCCTGAGCAAAAAAATAATTTCTGTTATTGAACCAAAAATAAAAATCATGCATCATGTGTTCTCTTCCCTTTTATTTTTATTACGATATTTTTTTCGAAAACATGACAAGTTAACATAGCTACTTTTTAACAACATAACCTGACACTTATAACACCTATCAGCTGTTCAATGAAATCAGCTGATCTTTTACTATTACATACGAGGTGTGTTCAGAAAGTAACGAGAATTTTAAAATTTCCGGGAATTTCCGGGGGAGAAAAAATTTTTAAAAGGCCGGGAATCGAACCCGGGTCTTCGGGGTGAAAACCCAGTACGCTATCAACTAGGCCACCGAGGCGGCTTAAAAAAATATATAAAAATACTTTTTAAAATTTATAAATATTATATATATATCGCTAGCCCTTCAAAAATTAATGGCACGAGCTATCCTGTAAGACAAAACAAGATATTCGCGGCACGCAGCTGTTTCGCTGACGCGATGGAAGCGAATTTCCAAAAGTATTTTTTTCTTTATCGCACCCCTTTTTTTGAAATTATGATGTTACCATCACAATCGGCATTGAAATCTGCATATTCTAAACATTCGTTAAAAAAGGTTTTATTCTTTAACCTGACTCAAAAAAGAACATCTAAAGTTTTGGAAAGTAGGTGAGGAACACCCTGTATTACTGGAACGTTGCAACGTTGATTGGTAGAATCCTTCCTTACTCCATCATTAAAGTCTCCGCGTAATGTATAGGCAAAAACAAAACTTTCTCTTCTAGACTTTAACAATGTCTGTATTATCTGTTGATAAGAAGGCTTTCTTAACAAATCTTCTAGGGCATGCACTTAAAACTGGCAATGTATATTTGCGGTCAGCTTGATTGTAAATAACAGTGACACGCGGGTGTCTCGCTGACGTGATGGAAGCAAATTTCGAAAAATTAACATTACACAAATGACTATTCGTATTTTATACGACCCTATAAAACCGTAAAATTTTACCATTTTTATCATAACGAGTTGACTTATTATCATCGTTAAAATTAGAATAATATATTTACGTGTGGCACTTGGGGGGGGGGGGTACTGACAGAAGTGAAAATTGTTATAGGTCATATTCACTGAATAATGTAATTACACAAATTTAGAAAGAACACGTTTTAAAAATTAACAAGGTAAACATAACCTCAATTGAAATGATACTGATGTTTAGAAGTAATCACTTCGAGTCTACGTATGTACAAGAATAATTAATTATATATGCTGTGAGGAATCAAGCGTGACGCGAAAGCAAATGTTTATACCCATGTTTCATCAACTGTGACCGTAAAAGTTTTCATTCCAATAATTTTAAATTTCCATTAAAAATGAACATGACTATTGGAAACTGGGATCGGTGCGCATTTTATGGTCTCTGTTTAGTCGTTACGCGTCCTTTCACACTTGGATAGTGACGCATGGACGCAGTATTCAATGCCATCTGGATTAGTGGTCACTTCACTTACGTCACCAAACAATAATGGACAATTCCTTACTTCATGCATAGTGCAACCACTACACGGCCTGCGCGAGAACAATTCCCTTCCAACTCCCACCAACAGTCCAGTGACACACAGTCTGCCAATCTGAGTTTACAAACTGTTGCTATTCAGCGATAGTGAAGGAAACGGAGGGCATTATGGTGAGTCACGACTCGACTTCTCACTCGCACATTTTTTTTTCTCCCCGTCACACTGATGTTTTTATCAGGCCGTTTTCTAAGCGGTTGACCTAAAACAGTAAGCTACGACATAGTTTGGCCCGAATAGTGTATCAAACTTGTATTTAAACTGAAGCTTATGGTAGGCAAGACGGAATTTCAAAAAACTTTTGTGTTAAATCTTTTTTAAGGACTTATCAATGCTTTTTTAAACACTTGAAAAGCTGTGAAGGAGCTATCGTAGTAAGTCCCGGCAGTGTAAAATTAGCGATAGTATATGAACACGTTTTTCATGCGTACAGAATGTATTCGTGAATAAAAATAAACCCTGACCGCCGTCGAATCTGTTTTTTTTAAAATTTCGACTGATTTTTAAAATTAAAAACGCTAATTTATGCAGTTTTTTAAAAATTGAAATGGCTGCCATTTTGAAACTGTTGAATAGATTTTACTACGTAATGAAATTGTCCAAGCTATTACCGAAATCGATTTTTGTTCAGAGTTTAAATTGAAGCGGCGCGCGCGCACACACACACACACACACACATATATATATATATATATATATATATATATATATATATATATATATATATATATATGTTCTTCACAAACCATTTCTTGTGCATCCATAGTTTTTTAAATGCTGAGGACCTGCCTGTACACAACATTTAGACATTTCAACCCCTATTTCGGAAGTGGTGTAGCCTACAAAACTTTTACAACCCCCAATAAGTCGGGATCGGCGCTCATTTTGACGTTCCACTAAATCTAACCTCTGTCGCCTCACGAAGTGACGTGTCGTTTGATGAACACTGGTAATTCCCGACAAGGTTAGACCCAGACGTAGAGGCCTAGCTTGTCCGAGTTTCTTCGTCCTTTACACTCTGTTGTAGCAATTTGTCACTTAGACGTTTGGTCTCAAGTACGATCTCAGTCAAATTAAATTACATTTAATTATTCCCCCCCCCAAAAAAAAAAATTGCGAGCAGAAGCTATCGATAAGTTTCGGAAGATAAACGTAACTTTTCAAAATGGCTTCATCGGATTTTACTCAACTTTTGGTCATCTATTGAATGGCGGAATTTAATTTTACTTTTCGACCTTAATTTTCTTCAGTTAAACATTAACATGCCTGAGTTGCATGTGTCATGCACAGTTTGACAAATATCATGTCGGGTTTTTACAAGTTTTGCTTTTAACCGATTGTCTCCCGAACCGGATTTGTTGCGAGATATTGACTTTTACGTTTTGGTTTGGAGTTGAACTTCATTTCAGTGAATTTTGTTATGGAAACCGTTTTCACCACTCTCCCCCCTCCCCCGGATGCTACTTAGTCAAAGACCATTAAGCGGTAGTATTTAGTTTAAGAAGTTAATATAATTTAATTTAAATTAGTTCTAGGTAGAGTAATACATGTACACATTCGCGCGCACGTTCATACACACACGCACGCACACACACACACACACACACACACACACACACACACACACACACACACACACACACACACACACACACACACACACACACACACACACATACACACACACACACACACACACACTCGATTGTCCACGTAAAACCTACTTTACGGTATTAAAATTTATTAAAACTAATACATAGAATTTATAAAAGCTATTCCAATACTGACTGCAGTTTACAAAAAATATTTAACAACACACTGTTATAGTATGTGAAAGTTAGCAATTTAACAATGCTGTAATAAATTAACAACAATAAACTTTTTTACAGCATGACAGACACAAACATTTCCGAATAACCAAGTATTCGGGGCAATCACCTTTGACACGAACATCGACCTTTACTGCGATTCTACTTTCGCAGGTAGAAAACAAACACTGCCCTTAACAGTTAGAAGGGGGATGTGTTAACACAAGAGCTAGCCAGTTGTGTAAAATGTTAAATATTTTATCTTATAAGTTGTTTTAAATGTCGCGTTACAAATTAACCACTAATAACAACATGATTATTTACTTTTGATTATTTAAACGTAAATAACATAATGTGTCAACACAGCTTTGTACAAGACCTTGTGGTCGGTAAAAGTATAATCCAAAGTGAAGCAACAATTAAAAACTTGCCTTAAATCAAAGTTTCATATAATTTGATCTAATCAAACAGGACAATAGGAGTAAGGACCGAAACAGACAGACAGACGTAAACAAAAGAAAAATTAATGAAACAAAATGATAAATACTTTCGTCGTAACTGACCTGTGTTCGACGGAGAACAACAAAACTGACTGGAAAGCAAATAACAGAAGCAAACCAAACGGCTCTTCTTCGTCTATGATCCCCTCCAACTTCCAGTTCCACCTTGCCCTTCGAGCAGTGTTACCAACATAATAATGCAAACAGTATTCAATGAATGACGTAACATTTCAAACAAGTTTGAAGGATTGCGAATTGCAAATTGCAAATTTAACTTGTGGACATTCATGTTGTAAGTTCACTGTTTTCAGCGGAAGTTGATTTTGTGGTAAACAGGCGCGGATAGGGTACGTTTATGGTGATCTCGCGCGATGGTTCCGGTTGCTTTAATCGCGAGTACTGACAATTAATTGTTATCGATACAACCTGTACGTGTAGGCTATTGCAGATGAACCTGTCGCTAAGGACTGAGACAAGATGGCGCGCACTCCCTCATTACCTCGCTGACGTAATGGAAGCGGTTTTCCTAAAATATTTTTTGTCTTGCCCGTTTTGAAAATTTGGTTTCACAACATATAATCAGCTTTAAAATATGCATAAACAGCATCAGCACTTTAAAGCACCAAATTATATTAAAAATACAAAATTGAACCCTGACCGTCAGGGAAAATAAGTTGTTAAAAAATTTAAATAACGCTTATTAAGACAGTGAAATCAGATTTTATAAAAAGTGTTATGTAAAAAGTTATGATTTTTTAAGGATTTGAAAAGGCCGCCATTTTGAAACTTTTGAATGGATTTTTAAAACACAAATATATATATATATATATATATATGTGTGTGTGTGTGTGTGTGTGTGTGTGTGTGTGTGTGTGTGTGTGTGTGTGTGTGTGTGTGTGTGTGTGTCTGTGTGTGTGTGTGTATTATTTAAATTTTATTTTCTGATTTTAATTAAAGTATCTAAAAAAATTGATAATTTATATATTTAAATTTATATTATATTTATAATACATAATTTATATTATTATTATTTGTGTTTAACGTCCGACTATTGTGCACACTTGGGCTAATGCAGACGATGGGATGATTTATAACGTATAAAAATGCCAAGCCCTCGCCGGGAATCGAACCCGGGTCCTCGGGGTGAAAGCCTAGTACGCTATCAACTAGGCCACCGAGGCAGCTTAATTTATATTATGTACACTACATGTACATATATATATATATATATATGTGTGTGTGTGTGTGTGTGTGTGTTTAACTGTTATTTCATTTTTCTGAATTTAAAGTATCTAAACAAATTTATAATTTATATATTTAAATTTATATTATATTTATAATATATAATTTATATTATGGCAAATTACAAACAAATAGACAATTATTTAAAATTTTCTTGTTTAAAAAAAACACGAGTTGAAAACACAATTTAGTCTTTTACTCACATACGTAACATTAATTAAATCAGATAATTAATTAATCCTTAAATTAATTTTAATTAATTTAAAATCAGATAAATCTTTTTTTTTAATCTTGGTGTTTTTTGTTCTTGATTGGGTTATCTGGAATTTCCACTTATAAATTTAGTAATTAATTTGATTTTCTGTATTTCCTTATTGTTACTTATTACTTACTAACTGCACAAAGAAATCTGTAGGCCTAATCGCAAAATATATAAATTGTAATAGGTTTAATTTTATAAGCCCATTGTACAGTTCATAAATTGTATTTGTGTGAATAATTTTTCTGTACTCTACAGTAGTACCTCTAATAAGTAGTGAACACGATAACTTTTGGAAATAAATAAGCTAAAACACGAATTTTAATGTAAGATATTTAATAAGTACTTAACTTACATACTTGATTACAATATTAGACTTATGTCTGCGTTAGACATGTTAAAATAAAATTTGATATATATATGGTATGCAAGTAAGTGTAATGAAGTAAATTCAAAATCAAAGGTTGCTATTTATTTATTAGAATTAATTTTTCCTTAAAATTCTATAAGTACACAATCAGTTCCGGTTGCAACTTCAATCTAATCAAGCTAGCGCGATTGATCAGCGAAATGGGCAGGATTAGTCCCAAGTTTTTAAAAATATGTTTTGTTTTTTTATGGTGACTATCAGTTAATCTAACTAACACTTAGGCGTGTAGTTAAGTTTATTTTAATACAGACATTTTATACTGGGTTGGAATAAGGTACAGACAGTGGTAAAGTTAATAAATTATTGCTTTTTAGAAAATATAAATTTTTATTTTTATAATATATATTTCATGAAATATATTTTACTTTTTTATTCTCTTAATAAGAATTTAAATAAACCAATGGTGTTAAAATTAAAAAAATTACATTAAGGAATTTAATTAATAAAGAGTCAACATAGACTAAAGTCAATTTCGATGATAATTTTTGCCTCATGGAAATAACATTAAAGTTACGTCCTTTGAAATAATTTCTAGTGGTCCTACTTCAAAATCATAGATAAGCTATTAAATTGGTCTAATGAAAGTTACAGTACGTATTTTAAAATTTGATTCTCGCTTACGTGTTATACTAATAAAGATATTAAATAATATGTGAATAACTACTTTTTCTCGCACTTTTCTCGCATATTGTATAAATTAATGTTGTGTTTTCTTGTTCTAATGCTTCGAATAATATAATATCTACTATGTAAAGTTTACAAAATGGAATTATTTAGTGATCATCTATGATCTTACTGGCACTTTATACAAATGGCCGTGAGTATATGATCAGTGAATTGTATCATTTATTAAAGATTCAGATGATTGTGTAACAGCATTAGTGTAACTTGTGCTTGTGTAGTATTAAAAATGGCGTCAATGGAGGGTTCGTTGAGTAAGTGGACTAACGTAATGAAAGGATGGCAATATCGCTGGTTTGTTTTGGATGACAATGCTGGTTTACTGTCCTACTATACGGTACGTACGAAAAAAAACCTATTTTAAACCTTGTCTTGGTAGTGTCGGTTTCTGTTGACAAAACACCAATATAGGCTTGGGTTAACATAACCCTTAAAAGTGTTATCAAAGTTATCACAAATTATGGTGATAAATGTAATAAGTTTAAAGTTTATTAGATGAAAACAATATCAGGCCTAAAGTATTTCGTGTAGGCTATATTTGTCAATTTCCATATAAAATAAATCCTTCAATACCAATTTAAGTTATCCTATGATAGTTAACATACTTCATTGCCTATATTGTTTAAAAACAGTATAATTAGTTGATATTCTGTTGATAACCTACTAAATTAATTTTCGGATAAATTTTACCATTTGATTTAGAATGAATTTATGGTAGCTACTTGTATATAAAACTAATCTCAATGATTGTAACTTGCCTCTAGTTTTGCTATTTTTATTAATTTTGTTAGTAAACTTTTTAAACACTATTACAGTTCAGTTTGTCAGGATTTAATATTCTGAAATAATACATTAACGGTTATATAATGATTTATTTTTTTCCATAGGGTTTATTTCACTACAAATGTTGTTTAAAAAACATAACAAATTTAAATCCTTAATTTAATTCCTTCATGAAATTTTTAAACTTTAACATAATTGTTTACTTCCCTGATTTTGTCATTGGGAGAATGAAAAAAATATGTATTTCATAAAACATTACTTAAAAATAGAAATTTAAAGTTTCCTTCTAAAAAATAATAATTTATTAACTTTACCATTTCTGTCTATATTTATTTTATTATAATCCTGTATAAAAGAAAGTGTATTAAAATAAATCTGAATACAGAAAAATATATTACCAAGAGTTACATACAAGAAACAAAACAGTAACCTACTTAGTTAACCATACTGGGCATTTCATTTAAATAATTTTTCAGGAAGGGTTATGTTAGTCTTTAGTTAACAACATTGTGACCAATTAGACGCTCTAAATAACACCCAACATGTGATACAATAAACTTAAGTTAGGTTTACAGATATTACAGTGTAGTTCCGATCATCTATGTCTAGATAATTGGAAATAACAGTAATTTTCTATGTTATATTATTGTACAATATAGGTTGTTGTTACTTTAAGGCAAAAAGTACTTTGAGGCTATTATCACCTCCCTAAATATAAGTGTGAGTGTAAAGTGTTAAAGTCGTAACTGTAAGTGTGTGTTAGACTCGGGTACCGCGAGGGACGTCTAAATCCTCTCAATAAGTGCAGCTAGTCCACACCCCCTGTTTTTGACATTATACAACTAAGGAATATATATATATATATATATATATATATATATATATATATATATATATATATATACCACTCAGCATAACATTGTCTGCAGTAAGTTCAAAAAGGCAAAAACTCAGTAATTTTATGAATTTTGGCAGAAACAAATTTTTTTATTTTAAAATATATCATCTCCTGTATAATTGGCAATCTTGTATTTATGAAGTGTATGTTGTTTTTTCTCTCAAAAAGTGATTTTTGTATTTTTTTCCTTTTCAGTTATATGAGTTATACAATTAACACAAGCACCCATTGATTGGCTATGATAACCCTAAATATTTTTGCTGGGAAAACAAAAATGCACCTATGGCAAAGATTTTTTTAGACTATTTTTTATAGAAATATATCGTGAGGTCATTGCTGTTTACATTGCATGGACTGTACAACATTTTCTACACCGACTTAATGCTCATGTGCATTATCATTCACTATACTGACTTGCTGCTTATCACATTCTAATAGACATTATTTAATCTTAATACATATTACTTTGTTCATTCTTGAATGAAAATGTAAAAATGGCATCCATTTATTTAAACAGGGTTTTTTATCAACAACTGTGTAAGTTAGGTCCTTTAGTATTAAAAAAAAAAGTTTCTTATCGTTTTAACGAACACATACATGTTATATACTTTAATGCGGGTCACTTTTATAATCGATTTTTATTGTACTTCCCACACGTTTATATTTTTAATTAATGCTTTTGGTTGTATAATAATGTTTTAGTGAAAAAATTACTGAGAAATCAAAAACAACCTTCACTGCTTATTTGGTAGCAGTCCGGATAATTGTTGCTCTACCGTATTTCTAGACAACGTTTTCTCTTAATTTTTAATAGTGTTAAATTATAGTAGCTTTAAAATTTACAAATATTTGTTAAGTTCCATATATTGATACAGACCAGTGATATAACTCCGTTAATTCAATAAAAAAATATGTATCTAAGTAGAACCCAGTTGTAGGTTATTAGTTTCATGTAGGTGCATGAATAGGTAGGTGCTAGGCCTAATGAAATTCTCAACAAGTAGGCCTAATAAAATTACCCAATTAAGATAAGTTTCACAGGTTGTATTTAGGACTTACTAAGTTAAGAATAATTTAAAAAGATTCACTCTAAAAGAATGAAATAAGAGTTATTTTAATTTAAAAAGACATTAATAACTTGATTAAATATTTTAAAGATTAAATTTGGATGTTTATTTGTTTAAGAAATCATTGCCCTAGTTGTTCCCAAGTTGGTGAATAAGTTCTAGAACAGAATTTTAAAATTACACATGTTAAGTCGCACACTGACTACAGTAAATTTCAAAATGTTAATTTTTATGTATTTAGAAATATGCCTGCCTTGGAAAATAAATTACAATTTTCATAGACAGCCAAACACTTTAAATTGAAACAAACACAAACTTAATGAAACACAAACACAATGATTATAAGCTGTCTTACTGGTACTGTTAGCTTATAGAAATATGAAAAAATAAAGTTTATCCTGCCAAGTCATTCTCTGGAGCTGCCACAGCTTGTAAATATATTATAATAAAGGTAAATAAATGCGCTCTAGCATAATAGTTCATTGTTTTTATTAACTGTAAATTTCTACTCGCTGAAAATGATATGATTTAATTTTTATCTGTTTTGGTTAATATTAAAAACATAGCCATTTGTTTAGCTGGTTAGTCTGCTACGGTTTTGAACTGTGCACATCAGGCTTGTTGGTCTGGGACTGCAGTTACTGCCGTAAGCTTTCTGTTAATGCCGATCCTTCGTCCTAGTTTATCTAACTATCATGAAGTATTAAACGTTAAAAAAAAATTAAGTAAATAAATGATTTTGCATGAGCGAGCAGTTGTGCACTTCAATAGTTTACGACAGTTTTGGTTGGTTACATAAGTTAGTTTACATCTCATAAGTTAGTTCCTAGACTGTGTAATCAGTAAATAAAATTTATGTATAAGGATGTACGAACGAATAGTGCTAGACTGTTTACTTTGAAACTGAGCCTTTCATTACACAACTTTAATGTATGAATATATTAACAAGTACGAAAATATAGATTTTATTTTAAAAGTAATAAATTTATTACATTACATTAATACTTTTTTAATAAAAGTAATAAAAATAATTTTTATTTTAAAAGTAAAATAGTCAAAGGTAATTTTTTTTACTAAATGCGTTATATTTAGAAACGTAAAAATAAAAAGTTTCCAAATTTTACGATTAATATTTCTTTAAACTTTTGTTTAGGCCCAATATATACAACACTCTTCATTTGTGTGGTGGATTTTCGATAAGTAAATACGCATAGCGGATATTTTAAATTTCATTTATTTTAGTTAGATTTTGTTTTATATGATTTTCTATAAAAATTATAAAATAAATAAAAGTACAAAATTATATTAGCAGTGAACAAAACAATCACATATTTTATATTTGGCATCATAGTGAGACATCGTGGGGATAACACTTGAGAGCTGTACGCAACCATAATCCAGAACTGAACCTGAAAATAATCAATAACATGATTAATTTAATGTTAACTCGAGTAAAAAACTATTATGTGATTACCAGGCACATGTTTTTAAAATATTTGCTGAGGGTATGTAGGTTAATTTTTTCAAATATAAACTACACGTTGACAAGAATAAATCAACTGATTTCAGTGTCATGTGTACTGTCACAGTTGTTAGATTTGAAAAGTTGTTAGAGAATTTTTCCAAGACACTTTTATATTGATGTCTGTAAGTACAAAAATATTTGAAAATCCTGAAAATTCTTTTCTGTTTTGATCCAAACTAGGTTTATAATTTTTATCCTAGTTGAAATTAGAGGGAGGACATGAAAACTTGAACTTCTAAAGAGGTCTGGTAGTTGTATAAAAACTCTATGTGCAGAAAATATATATATATAGATATATATATATATATATATATATATATATATATATATATATATATATAATAATATATTATATATATTTATTATTATTATTATTATTTTTGTATTTAATGTCTGACTATTGTGCACAATTGGGCTAATACAGACGATGGGATGATTTATAACGTATGAAAATGCCAAGCCCTGGCCGGGAATCGAACCCGGGTCCTCGAGATGAAAGCCTAGTACGCTATCAACTAGGCCACCGAGGCGGTTTTATATATAATATATATATAAATTTGGATATATATAAATATATATATATATTTGGAATCAGTATGATAGGTCACACTAAATAAATAAAAATATAATTGCCCTTACATTTTACCCCTTTACTACTCGTAAATATTGTTTGTCAAAAACCATTATATTTTGCTTGAATTTGAAATGTTGCAAAGACCACCAAATTTTATAGTGGTCAGTCACATCATTTACAAGTAAAAGTTTCATCCCAATAAAGAAATGGACGTACAGACGTTTGTGCTAATTTTAGGAGGGTCCTTGGATTTGCCTATAAATATACTTTTATTTTAAAAGTGAATTAGTTAAAATTGCCACTATCGATTTACGTGTTAGTAGCCTAAACTAAAAATTATAATAATAATGACATGCTGCAGTTACTTTTTTTTGTTGACAGATTTGAAGCCAATTTTAAATCACATGTAATGTGATTATATTGTTCCACCAGATAATCCCTCATTATCCGTAATCATGAGTTAATCTTAGTGATAATAGCTGTAACAATCAGAACAGTGGAACATTGTTGGCCATTGCTCCATCAGTCATACTGTAATTTGACGTACCTTGATAATGTTTTTTTAAGTACAGTAATCCAACTTATTAAAATTTTAAACAAAATATCTGTATTGTTATCTATGAGATAAAACATTTAATCACTGCTTATGATAAGTAATTGTGTGTCTGTGATGAATCATACTGCTTAAATCCATATTTGTTATAAAGCAGAGGAAACTCATGGAATAACATTAAGTAATACTTGATGATGTAAAAGACCCTATCTTCAAAATTATTTTTAACAGATTTTGCTAAAATTATACTCATACTTGCAGAATTTAAACTCAAATAAGTATAAAATATTTGAAATAAAGGAAAATAGTTGAAAAAATCCTGACTGCCATCCACCCTCTCCTTTATTAATGAGTAGTGGTGGCATCGTGTAAAAGTTACAATTGCACCTAGACTTCTAATTACATCATTGAATTTGCCAGCCTAATGTTGGTTTAGACATTTTTGAGCCCAGATCTTTTACGCTCTGATACCAATAGCCTAAAGTATGCACTTTACTGAATCACCCTGGAATTCTGTTCAGTTATTACCATCTGTATAATAGTGATGTATTTCTTCCATTTAGTAACTTTGCTTATAACTGACTGATCGTTTGTGGCAGACAGAAGGTAGTATGTGTACATAACCGTGTGCACAAACAGGTTGAGCATGAGAACAAATGAAGTCATTCTTCCTGGAAAAAAAATCAACACAAGTCAGTGTAGATTATATATGTAATGTACATATATTCAATGTAAGATTTCCTGAAGAAGGGTGCAGACTAGCTGCACCTATTCAGAGGATTTAGATGACCCTCGCGGTAGCCGAGTCTAACACACACTTAAACTTTCAACACTACACTTATGACTTTAACACTTTACACTCACACTTACATTTAGGGAGGTGATAATAGCCTCAATGTGCTTTTCGCCTTAAAATACAAAAAAAAAAATCAATGTAAGATTATATTTCTTAGTGTAACATTAACCTACCTGCAAAATATTTTGCTCCGATCCAAGTGAAGGTCAAAGTGGCAACATGATGATAGACGTGCAACACTGTTACTTGGTTATATTTCTTCCGCAGGACAAAGAAAACCTACAAAAATGTGAAATATAAACATTCTAAAGCATCATTCTTCATAAACCTAATTCCAGTAGCAAAATTACTTGTTGAAAATAGATCGATTGTTGCATTCAGTTGATTGGTGTTGGTTTTTAAATGCTATTTTTTAATCTAATCAAACTGTTTGGGGAAACAAATCCCAGACATTGAGTTGAACAAAGTTCAAAGGCTAATTTAGATTACTACTGGATTTCGTTAGAAACTGTCATCATTTTATATTGAAAAAATCAGCTAATTCTTGTAACATTTTATTTAAAAAATTGTTATTAACGTTAGCCAGTTAAAAGTTTATCACTGGTAGTTTCTTCATTCCTTCATGAACTAGTCATAAACTCATCTGTAAAATAAGTGGTTTATTGTGTAATTAATAGCCTACTTGTTTTGTTCTTATCATTGAATATCCAGATAAGAGTACTGATTAAGAGTAGGCCTACCGTAGCTAAGAGTTTACTCACGGTTTCTGCCAACTCAAGTAGCTTAAGTATCATTGACCACCACACACATGCAGCCAACTGCAACAAAAATAAAATCATCCCTTCATTATTCTCAGTATATAGGCGGCGGTAGTATTTAATTTGTTTTGGTACATCAGAAAATTATGAATTTGTTAATTATACAAGTTAAAGTTATTATTTAGCACAAATATTCTTGTTTTTCCTAGTTTCTATCTATTATAGATGTTTGCAACATACCTTCACAGGAAGGATTTTTCAAATTCACTATCTAGCTCCAAAGTTAGGGTAGTAACGATATCAAAACTGTGTATTTTTTTCAAAATAAATGTGTAAAGATTTTAATTAAAATTGGTTTGAAATGTAGGTCTTAAAAATAAAAATATTTATTGGTAATCTTTTTCAAAATATTTTATGATGTGTTTTTCTGACCTTGAGGTGTACAAGGTCAGATGCAGCAGATTCTCCGGGGCCTAGTCATGCCAGGTTGATAGTTTCGTAGTGCGTATATTAATATAAATAACTTACGCTAACTGATGTGGGGTTGTTTGAATAATCCACAGCTTCACACATTAAACTCAAATTCTCCGTCCATCCTGATGTTACAAACTACAAAATTAAAACAAATGTATTTGTGTTAAAATATTGTAATATTAAAAAATAGCTAAACGTTAATAAGGTTACAGTAGAATATTGATTATCTAATTTCTTGTGATCAATACTTTGATTCCAAGCATGACACAGATACAGATGTGACAGTAAGAAAAGTCTTCATCACTACAGACCTTGACTTCCTAGGCAACTTTCTAGTTGTTACAAACAAGCTCACTACCTATTGTACCTCTTAGTGCTTATATTGGGCAACGGGTCCCAGCTGTTGATTGAATCTAAAAAATCTTTTGTTTATGAGGTGTAAACGTTAGCTACTAGACAACCAATGATGTCGCATTAGTTAATAATTATATGGTAAATAAATGTAAGAGTAGCTGAAAAGATGCAGCGATTCTGAAACTACTTGCACAGCGTGTGTGACATTACACTCTGATGTTTTTCTTGAAGTAAAAGAATATCATTAATGATTGGCTTAATAATATGGAAGCAACAGTTGTTAATTGTGATATAGTGAACAAACAGAAACGTGTGTAGTTCGTTCAAAATCTGTCTAATGTTTTTTTTCTTTAATTAAGAAAATTAGAAGGAACACTAATATAAGCCACTGTTAGGCATTTAAAAATGTCATTATGAGAATTATATCTTTGACATGGTTATCAGAAAAGTAAGGTCATGCGACATGTTAACTTACCTAATATTGATATTTATGCCGGTTTTCACCTTTATGAAATGGTGTCATCACCAACATTCAGTAATAGAATAATTTATTTTATTTTTTTGCTACAAAAATACTGTGCTTCATTTCCAATTTTTTATTTCTATGAAAGAATTGAAATGAAGTTTATTGTATGAAGAATTTTATTTGTATGAAATTAACCTGTTAAATTGACTGATTAACTTATAAGGCTTACTCATAATTTATTATCCATATTAATAGAAAAGTGTGTGTGTGTGTGTGTGTGTGTGTGTGTGTGTGTGTGTGTGTGTGTGTGTGTGTGTGTGTGTGTGTGTGTGTGTGTGTGTCAGTCAGTTCCTTGGAAAAAATGTGAAGTGCTTGGCTGTCTATGAGAATTGTGATTTATTTTCCAAATATGTAGGTATATTTCTAAAATTACACTTGTTTACAAAGAACATTTATGGTGAAAACATTTGAATTTAGACGGGCAGAAGCACCGAGCAGGTACTTCCAGTGTTCTGTGTAAAGAGGTCTAATTTTCAGCAAAATATTTAATTTAAAAAATTCTAATTAGAAATTTTAAAATCCAGCTTTCGAGTTTTTGTCCAACCTTTTTCTGTCAACCTATGTTAAAATTTCAAATCTTTGTCTGCCATAGATTTTGTGTATGCCCATGTGTGTGTACACACACACACACACACACACACACACACACACACACACACACACACACACACACACACACACACACACACACACACACACACACACACACACACACACACACACACACACACACACACACACACACACACACACACACACACACACACACACACACACCAAAATGTACATTGGGTAAAGTAATTTGACCAGATTCATATTTTTTCTTTTTTACTTAATGACAAAAAGTTTTCCTTTTTGTACTTGAACATCACACCACAGTTCTAATTGCATATGGCTAGTCTCTGCTGACCTGATTGTCTATTTTTAGGATGAAACTACCAACTTATTCTTGTGATTCTGCCCAGTAATTAGTCTGCATTTTAATTGGTTGAATTTGAAGTGTTTTTATTGTAATTTGAAATAATTGTGTAACTTACCCTGAATAACAGAAGTATACATGAGACTATTTGTACAGAATTATAGATAATCAGTAGTTTGTTGAGGTTGTAAGGTTTTCTGTTTTCCATTAACCTCGGTCCAAGAGTCGTTACAAAGTAAAGATATGCAGCCATTATTAGGAACAGCTTAGATGGGTTTGACATTAGAGGCCATGAGTAGACCCTTTCGTCTGTAATAGTTTAAATGCAAAATAAAAATATTTTAGAGGAAAACAATGCACACTTTTATTACATTTGTTTTATTTTGTTTGATAGTAACATTCAAGCAGTAACTGTATTCTTTGTTAGGATTCTTAAAGCAACAAGTCAAGTTATAACCACATTAATACAAGTCTGGTGTATAGTTACTTTATGTAAGCTTATTGATCGAAATACATTAGCGAGTCAATTATCTGAACATCGTTTATACATATTGTCAATATCTTAAACCTTCTAAAAGTTTTTTTTTTAAGTAAACACATTTATCAAACTTTGTTCTATAAAATAAAATACAGAACAGTTAATCTATCAAATACTTAATAAAATCTATTACTGTGTACAGAAAAGTAGTACTGAATTTCTTATTGTACTGTGTGTTATTGTACCGGGAAATTGTTATGTTTCTTACTTTCTAAATTATAAAGGTTATTTTTTAATTTTTAAAATTGTTGTAATCCACGGTAGTTCAGTCATTGTCAGTTTTCTGCTCTGAATTTTTTTGGGTAAGACTAGTTGACGTGAAACTTGGACAGTTAGTACAAAATAGCTTAAGGAACAAAAGTTACATAGTGCTGATGTGTCCTTTACCCTGGGGTTGATGCCACCCCTTCTTGGAGAGGGCAGGATAGAAATTATGACATCCACAATAATTGAGAATAAAATAACAAATTCTAAAAAAAAGTTACATAAAGTTATTTTGATAAGCCAATACCTTTTAAGTTCTTCATAACGAAAATATTGGGTTTTTTCATTGAAACAAAGGCATATTTTTGACGATTTTTCACGAATAACTTAAAATCTTTACTTTTTATCAAACAAACTTGTTATGAAAAAAAGTTTATAAAAAAATCAAAAAGAATTGTTTTTTCATTTGTGTAGATACAAAACAAATTAAGTTGTGACTGGTTGAATGTGAACTGAGTGGTTCTTGTTTGCTGAAAGCTGAAGTCGAATCATTCAGTGTTACATAACAAAAAAGCAGGAAATTTTTCGGAGAGAACATATGTAATACTTTTCAAAGTACTTAAAAATACCTTCAAAATGAGTTTTGATAGAAGTTATTATATTAAAAACTAACTGAGTTATGATGGAAGTAAAATTGTTTAATCACTTTTTCGAGAAAAACATCGGTACTAAATCCAGTTGCTTTACAACAAGGATTGAAATTGAATGTAATTGTTATTTATAAATCTCTTAAAGAAGTGGCTCAACCTAAGAGATAAGGTTGAGATCTTTTACAACAGTAATTTAGAGCTAGAAGAAATTTTAGAAGTTGGTAAATACTGCAGTATTATTGTACGGAACATTAAAGTTAATAAATATAACCGTGTGAAAAACGTGTCTGCGTTTCTCGAGCACATGTGTTATGAACTATTCATTAAGGCCACAAATAAAAACAGTGCTGTGAAATTGTCATCCCTCATCTTAACAGTTGACGGTCTGAATGAACACACTAAAAGGTTTTCTGTCACAAGGGGTGGTTTTCACCCCCAAAAAACAAAAAATGCTTATCAGGAACATATAACCTTTGATCTATAGGGTTGATCTATAAGCTTAATTACAAATTTTCATAAAAACAATGTTATTCGAAAGAATTCAGAGGCAATGGCCGTTTAGTTACCGTCAATGACTGATACAGTAGTTATGCACAATAAAGTGATGTTTCAGTATAATTTAATCTTTTAAAAAATCAGATTTTTTTGATTGTCATATAGCCTTATTGCTAAGGTAATAGTGTAAGGATTGTACGGCGACTGATCTACATAAGTACCTGCATAGATGGTAAACAAATTATCATAACCCTGTTTAATGGCAGAGAATATTTCCATTTCAAAGTAGCTGTAACAGGCAAACAGAACATTAATCAAACTTTGGTCCTAATAGAGTTTTGTTTTAGTTTATGCACTAATATCACTCTTAACTTGTGCTGACCACTGCCTTCTATGTTCACACACATTTTAATTTTAGAAGAAAAAGTATATTCTCCAAAGTGTATTGCTTTTGGTATTATGTTAAAGTGGACAGTTGTAAATCACACACACACACACACACACACACACACACACACACACACACACACACACACACACAAACTACAGTTTTTTTAAAAGTCTGACTTCATCATCATTGTAAATCTGCTTTAAAGTCTGCATAAATTAATGTTTTAAATTCTCAAGTAGCCTTGAAAACTAACCCATTTTTTTAACCATTGTGCTTAACATTTTAAATTAGTTTTCAAAGTTAATATAAGATATTCTAAAAGTAAAGATAAAAATTTTGAATTTTATGGCAGCCTGGGTTTGTTTTCATATTTTTATTATAAAATACAAAAAAATGTTCTTACATGATGTTATTATTGACGAATTATTAATTTCACAAAACAAACTCAATTTTTATATTGATATAAAAATTAATAAAAAAATCTTTATTTGTTACACAGTATTTACCTTGTAAAACTCCATTATAACGTAGGAAAAGTGAAAAAAGTAATAGTTTCAAATATTTTTTTTTACCATATAACATGTTTTTCTATGAGGTATTTTCAGTAAAGTACATCAGTGAACATTCTTTACTGCAGATCTGAAGACGCTCACAGTGAAACATACATCATATAATAAAGTTATTGTGTAACTGTTAGTTTTTTATATGTAATAAAATCATTTTTTTTAAATTGAAAAAAGTGAACCTACTTTGTCAAAACAGAAAAAATGTGTTCCAACATACTGGTGAAGAGCTGAATAACTGAACTTCAAAAGATTTAATACACAAGAATAATTACAGTTTTTGTAAAAATTCAGCTATTCTTTGTAAAATCACTTATTCTTAACTGTTCCCTAAGTAGATATAAGTTTGTTTTTTTAAACAACGTAATTTATAAAAGTGAAAAACTGCTAAGGCTAATAAAGTCAAATTATAATGAAACCAAGATCATAGACAATGACAATTATTAAATATTATGGGATTTTTGCAAAACATTAAAACTATATTATGAACAACTCATCATTATACATTTCCTGAAACCTATATTAATACTTATAAAAGAGAGTTGTACAGATATAGTTACCAAGGATTGCAAATCTGAAATTACTTGCCACTGCTATACAAAGTTCAACAGCACTGATTTCATCAAATTAATGCCTACATTGTTTCAAGTACAGCAATGCAAATTAGTCCTAAATCAAGGTGGAATTTCCAATTGAAGGTCACAGGGTCATCGTTTCTCTTTACATAAATGACAACAAAATTATAAAGTCAAACTGAAAATAATTGTTCCACTTTTTTATAAATTGTTTTATTACAATTTTTTCAAGAACTTTTAACAGCAATATTTGATTTATTCATGTTCTGTTTTAGTCTCGAGAAAAAATGATGCGCGGAGTCAGACGAGGCTGCGTTAGATTGAAAGGAGCCGTGATAGGTATTGACGACGAAGATGACAGCACGTTTACGATTACAGTGGATTCAAAGACTTTCCACTTTCAAGCAAGAGACGGCGAGGAGCGGGAAAAATGGATGCGATGTTTGGAAGACACGATACAGAGACACGCTTTTGGCTACAAGAGTGCCAGTGCGGTAAGCAAGTGTGATTGAATGTTGCATTACCACTGGGTCTCAGAATTTCTTGATTTTACAACATAGTTTAAACTTGTTGATTGAACGTTGCATTACCACTGGGTCTCAGAATTTCTTGATTTTACAACATAGTAAACCCGACCATTCAGGAAGGAATTAGACTGAAAGTTTTGACTTGTAAATTTTTCAAAGTTTCATACAACTTGTTAAGGGCCAATTCTATTCCTGTTTAGTTACATAATTTCATTTATTGTTTTTATGTGGAGTATGAAAAACGAAATAAATTTTAAAATTATTAAGACTTGTCAGATAAACTAATTCATGAGAGTTTGTAATAATCAACAGCTGAAATATTGTTTAATTTTTTTAAAATTTAAACTGTTTTTCCTTCTGAATGATTGAGTTCACCAAAAAAATGTCAAGAAAGAAATAGCCTTACAATTATTCATACAATCCATATCACAAAACACATGGTGTTCCATTAAAAATGTCACTTGTTAAAGTTTAAGAAATAGTGATTTTTATTACTCACAGAAATTAAGGTTAAATCTTTTTGTAAAATCATTTGATTTTGAGATCCCAGTTGGTAACACACTTAACTTATAATATATAGCTACTGTATGTACGTAATCTAAACATAAAGTCTACCTCATCAAATTCATTGTAATTTTACATTTATTTGAAAGTTTAAAAATGCCAACCATTGAACGCTTTTGTAACCTTCTTCTGATTGATTATTTAGGCTATACAATTTAAGGTTGTTCTTAACAACTACAATTCCCCACCTTTTTGACTGAAGGAATTTTGCAGCATTTATTGAATCGATAAGTAAAGCAGGCCTAATTGTTTGAACTGCAGAACTGTAAAAAAAGTGTTGTACAGATTAATTTATGTGCAACAGTTATGTGATTCATAACTATGAGTCTCTCAAAAAAGCATAAATTAATTAACCTAATTGGCTTGTTTTTTAATCTTATCAATAACCTAAAGTTCATTCCAGTGCCTTCATAATTGCATATTTTGTTTGGTAAGAATGTACTGTCACTTAATTTAATTATGCATTTATTAATTGTTTTCAGTAATATAGCACAAGTATTGTCAGAATATGTTTCCTTATTTATTGGTTAAGCTAACAACTTAATGTATTTGGTTTTATAAATGTCTGGTGTGTGGTGTAGTTGCCGTGTGTCAGTACTGTTTGTTTTTTAAATAACATTTTTACAATTCAAAAATATAGTATGTTCTTGAAATCAGCACTTAATAATGTGACCAGTTTAGTTATTTTATATTCAAGAAAATACATGAATTTTAGTGAATTTGCATCCGGTGGTCAATATGGCAAAGCACCAATTACTCTGCTGTGTCTCTGAACTGTACACCTCAAGGTTCTTACTGTTGTTGTTTTAATCCTTATCCTCATTCGTCTAACTGTCGTACAGTATGGACGTTAAAAACCAATTTGGCATTTGTAATCATAGTTACGAATTATACAATTGAATATTTCTGTTTTTTTACAACATATTTCCGTAATATAGCTGTGTGTCTAAAGTATTGCTGTACACAGTAACTCTGCCAGTAATACCATAATAGTTTCGCATAATAGATCGCTGTATCAGACTTCGCTGTGTCACATTAGTGGAAAAGGAAGGGAAATAAGTTTTTTCGCACCAGCCTATAAGTAGAAAAATCGTAAAATTTCTAATTGATTGATCACATCCTAATAAGTTTATTTTGCTTCTGAAAACAAAATATTTGAGCAACAAATTAATGTGAAGATCCTTGTTAATTTTGAAAATCTGTCAGTTAAACGTATGCATTATTTAAAGGACGTCATGTAGTTGAAAGTGACTAACATTCATGTTGATGTACTTAAACATAGCACCACACACCATGAGTGCCTTAAGTTTACGAGTGGTTTAACCCTTTGAGTGATATTTCATATATCCCTAATATTTTGTATACCTAGTTAAAATATGGCAGTCCATAGGTTTCGAGCTATTGATTGATTGTCAGTTTTTGTTACTCTTTGTTCTGTCAAATCCGTTTATCTTGTAGTCTTAACATTGACCTTATCTATAACTGCAGCTGTAGTTGAATCCAGTTGTAGTGTTATCTTAACAGCTACAGTACTAAAACATATTTTATATGATTTAAAAAGCGGTTTTGACAGGATATAAGTAAAAAAAATACGCAGAAATATTTTTAATACTCAAAATTCAAAACGAACTTGGTTTTTAGGTGTAAATTATTTTAAAAAATTTTTCTAGTAAATTTTTTATAAAACGTCATTCCTATGTAAATATTTACCAATATTTATTATGTTAATAAATTCATTGATTATCTAATACATAATTAAATATAGTAATTAAAACATTAATTTTAGTGTTTCAATAAGATTAAATTTTCTGTGGTTCATGGCTTAAAATTAAAAATTTGTTGAATTGCTATTTTACGATTTGTTTTCTCCCAAATACTTGCAAATTGAGGCAAAACCGGCTGACAATGCATACATATGACTTGAAAAAACAGGCGCAACACTTATGGGTTAGGTTAGGTTTAAAGAGGAATGGCATTATACATAAACAGATCGTAAACATGGAAAAATTGGCCTTATATTTTTCAAAAAGTATTTCGTATGCTGTTTTCAATAAAGATTTTATATGAAAGTTTTAACACAAACAATGGGTGTGTAAAAATGGTACACCTGAACAAAAGTAATCCCAAAATTATTTGCAGTTCAATATTTAACATTTATTTGCAGTTCAATTTTTTTTTTAATATTGAACGAGATCCTAAATTTTTAGAGTGACAATGGTTTTTCCTGCACAAAGTAAGCGTAAAATTAACGTAATAAAATTATAAAGGTTTATTTCAAAAATACATTGCAATAACGGTATTTACATGTTAAAATGTTTTAAAAACTAATTCTCAACTGTTCAGTGTGTTACTACAAATTGGTGAATTAGTTATCAACACGCTGAATCATTATTGTGCCTGCCAACTTGTTGTAGGACTGTGTGTGCATCTGCAAATAAATTGTCTGCTCATTTATTGTGACCTTCACTTGACCTTTACTTAAAGTGTCATCCGTCTAATAACTAGAGTCTGCGCATACTGTACACTTCAATTCTAACTTTGCACATCTCCAAATGAAGTTTTGTATTTCATAAAAGTAATTAGTTGCTGTTTAAATATTTTATTACCACACAGTCTTTGTCATTTACGGCAGTTTAGGTTAAATGTTGTATTTGCATTGTAAAAATATTCGTATACAGTAAGCTTTTGATTATACGTATGATTGGTTGCTTGTCCGCGCGTGTACCAACAGATTAAAAAGGTGAATTAAACGATAACAATTCCAATAATTATATAAAAATAAACTTTATTTTACGTGCAGAATAAACTATGCCATGAACAGTTTAATCAATTGTATATAAAGTAATCAGTTTTTATTGTAAACAGTACTTTTAAAGAATAAATAAACAATAAAGTTAGGCAAATCCATGAACTGTTAGAAATTCGGAAGTTTTTTCATATTTTTGTCAGTAAAATACCTGACAAATTTGGTTGAATGGTCTTTGCAGCAAAATACAGGAAAAATATAAGGGTTGGCAAAAAATATGGCATTAGTTAAGGGGTAAAATCTCAATGTTAAAAATTTTTTTTTCTAGTGTTGATTATCATTTGAAAGTAGAAGTAATACTAATTCTGAATATATAGTTTTTGCACATTTATGATGAGCTGCAGGCATACACTTGTTAAGATTTTTTTAAAATTTAAGTTTTGATCAAATACATTGCTATTTGTGAAATATTGTATGCCTTAATTTAACGATAACATTTTTCCTATAATATAAAAACAATACGAGGCTAAGTATTAATTTACGCGATATAGTCTAAATAATACGGTTTTGTTAACGAACGGAAATCATAGACAACTACATTAGACAAGAAGAAATATAGGTGCATTGACATGCAATGAAGCCACACCCCTGACAGTTAATCTGCTATCCCTTATCGGGTCTACACCTGGCCTAGTCTTGATTGATTTTCGCTGACATTCTGCTTCTAGATGGCAAGTCGGTCGTGTTTTCGTTTAAATGGGAATATGTGTTGGCAGAGCCAAAGGAGTAAGCAAGGAGTTTTATTTAATGTGGTTGGTGTTTGTTCAGTCAGTCTATTTGAATTTAATGTTGAAAATATAAAAATATATTTAAAACTTTGTGGGAGTGAAATAAAAGCTGGAGAAAGTACAGAAGTGTGTTTTTATTACCTCACAACAGGTTTCTACATGAGCAAAGCCATTAACACTAATGAGTTAGTTTGTAAATTAGTGTCTCCAGTGGCCTGTATAGGTTGGAACCAGTTGTGAGGTAACATTTCTGTGAACAACCTACAGAATTTGGGAAGCCATTGCGGACTGATAGACTGAAAGATAATTGATATGATAATAATAGTTTGTCTTCTGTTAATAAATTTCCAATAGAAAATGAGCTACTGGAGTGGCCATCATTGTAAAACCCAAACTCAGGAACTTGAAATGTTACTGATCCTGATCTCCAGATCACTTTTTTAGAAATTTTGTGTGTGTGTGTGTGTGTGTACATGTGAGCGTTACATTTGTAACTTTAGTTCAATTTGATTCAAACTTGGCACAAAAATCGATTGTGTCTTGTACAAGTTTGTTACCCAGCAAAATCCATTCAAAAGTTCCAAAATGGTGTCCATTACAAATTTTTAAAATTCATAACTTTTTTGTTGTAAAATCTTAAATTTGACAATGGTCGGTGTTCATTTTCTTATTTTAAATGCTATTTGAAAGTACAAAATGTTAGTAAACGCAGATTTTAGTGTCGTTGAGCTCAGAAATTGTAACAATAGGGTAAGATAAAACAGTACTGTTGGCCGTCGTCACATTGAGTTAGCGGACTGTGGCGATTATAACTATGTTTCATTAATTAACATTTTCAGTTTTACATGAAATTTGCCAGTAACAATCGACACAAAGTTTATTTAAGGGCCTGCATGTTTTGAATGCTCACAAAAATTAAAGAAGGTATCTACCTTATTTTTAGAGTTAATAATAAACTTTTATCAGAATTAATTATTTATTACTGAAAACCCAATGTTAACAAAGTTAGAAGTGGTAGTAATGCTTTTAGAAGGAAATAAATTTTGGCATACATTCAGAAAAATTTTTTCTCCAGAATAAGATTTTTTTAGGCTTTTGTTTAATGTTTTACACAATATTTTACATATAAATTATTATTTTTATGTACAGAAAGTTATAATAAGATTTACTAAAAATTAAAAACTTTCAAACCATTTTTTTTATAAAAAAGTATTTTACAAATATTATCTTTGAAAGGTTATAAAAATAAATGTTGCTTTGTTTAGTTCAGCTTAGTTTCACTGCTTAAACAAACCAAGTAGACTGTACAAGTATTGATTACCTTAAGTGCTTTGTGATGGCTTGTTTAGTTTTTCCTTGTGTTTACTTCATCCTTCATTATTAAGTGATTAATCATTGGTATTTACTATATAAGGAAATCAAACAAGAAATAATAGCGTCACAGGGCTGTCTTGTTGATTGCATAGCAACAAATTTCTAAAAGTTTTTTTCTTAAGCTTTTTTTGAAATTCTCATTTCACATCATAATCAGCATTAAAATCTGTATATACTGGCATTTAAAACGTTTACTAATTACATTGAAAATACAAAAATAAACCATGACCACTGTGAAATTTGATTTCAACGGATTTTGGAAATTCAAAATGCTAATTTATGCAGTTTTTAACACTGATTACAATAGTGAATTAATTTTTCAAAACAGTTTTGAATTTTGATGTTTTTAAATGGCTGCCATTTTGAAATTGTTGAATGAATCTTGCTGATCAACAAACTTGTTGAAGCAAGTCGTTACCATCAATTTTTGTGTCATGTTTGAATGAAATTGAACAAAAATGTTGAACATAAGCTTGTTAAAAAAAACACTCAAAAAGTGATTTATATATGTTTTAATTTCAAAATTTGTATTGAAAACAAACCCTATCCGCATTAAGTTTATTTTATCAAAAATATTTGAAAATTTAAAACGTCCTCAACGAAATTTGATTTAAAATGTTATAGACAAAAATAGGGCTGGTATCTATGGACTAACCAGTCGTACATGTCCATCGATTATTTCATTTAGTTCCCAAAAAATTGCATAGTAAAATCCATTTTTTTATCAGTTTATGTATAAAAACAGTTTTTTATAAATTGATATACAAAAATATGAAGATTTTTTTCATTTCTGCCATGCATTCTGTAGGAATAGAATGCTTGTATTGAGAAATTAAAGTATGAATTATGAATTTAAACAGTTGTGCATCAATTTTATGATTGATGTTGGTCAAATAGAAATACCACCAAATTGTATGGTTCGTGTTGCTATACAATTACTTGTGGCAATACAACTGGCTCAGTCATCAATAATTGATTGTTTATTGTTTACGCTAGGTGAGCTGAATGTATTGTATGTAATTTGATTTTGTTTTCCAGTTTTTAATTGGTTTTCATTATTTTGTTTTAATTAATAAAACAAATATTTCATTGGCCTGGTATTTTTATGCAACTTATACAAATGCATTGTTTTAGTTTTAAATTTCTGGATTTATTTAATAATAGTATTTATTTGTGTTACATATTCGTTACAGCTGATGCCAGTAGTCATTGTTTGCAGTAATTAATGCCATATCAGTCGCAACGTTATGAAAATATTGAAAAGAAACTTTCTTTGTACAATTATTAAATCAATGATTTTTGGTTACAGCTTAGGTTAGATGCGGTGAAACCGATACCGACAATTCAAGATTTTGACAAAAAACTTGCCGAAGCTGATGCATACTTGCAAATACTTATAGATCAAACAAAGGTAAAACAGTTTAGATTAATATTAAAAATCTATAAATTGCAATTGTCATATTAACACAGACTTCTTATAATAAGAAAGTTTTTTAGGAGTTTGCGTGTGTGTTTTAACACTCTAGAATTTACAATTTATCTGATATTACTTAAACTTGGCAGAAAAATTGATTTTATTAATAGCTTGGACAAGTTTAGTATCCAAAAAAATCCATTTATCATCCGATTCAAAAATGGAAGCTGTTCAAATTCTTCAAAAATTTTTATTTTTTATATTACACATTTTGAAAATGTGATATCATTGTTAAAATCAGCAGAAATTATGATTTAAAAATTTTTATTCTTATTAAAAATGCATAAATTACCTAGGTTGGTAGCGGTGGGGGGGTGTCATTCCTAAATTTATCCTAAAATGTGCTTCTTTTAAGGTCACTCCTGTAATGCAGTTTCATTTTAAATGAGATCCAATTTTAAAATGAAAATGTTTGATATAAACTTGAGGTCTCTACAGTGACTGATCTAAAACCACGAGGCTTTAAAATTTGAATTGCTAAAAGTACAAAAGAATTTAGTTCCGGTTAAGGAGGTTGTAGATTTGCTATGCAATTTTGGTTATGAAGTTGTTAAACTATATGATGCAGTTCTTAAAAAATGTTCTTGTAACATTGAAAACATTGTGTGTGTGTGTGTGTGTTCTTATTAAAGAAAACAACTCCTGTTCTATTCTGACTTCAAATTTGATTATTTTTAAAATACACCCTCCTTCCATTACAGAATTATATAAATGTTGCTTAAGATTATGGCAGTTTTACACTTATGATTTTATAAGTTAGAATATAATAATGACACTCGAAATACTGTTCTTAAAAAAATGTTTTATGATATTGTGTATAGGTGTTTTATTGATAACCTAAATGTTTTATTTGTTCTAGGCTTTGGAGCTTCGGATGGAACCAATGTCTGATTCTGATGACAAAATGAGATGTGAAGCTATTTGGAACCATGCTAATGTAAGTTATCGGTTTTATACGTGAATACAGTCTCAAATGTTTTGTTTGTTTTTATTTGATCTAAGTTTTCTTTGAATAGTTTACGAATTTTTTCTTTATGTCACAGTGGTTTCCTGATTACTAATAAGTTACATATAGTTTTCTTGATAGTTTTGTCAGTTTATAATCCTCACTACATCATATAATAAAATGTTATGAAATATGCTATGAAAATGTTCTAAGAAAAGATGTAAAAGTGTGGAACTGCTGAGTATATAGTTATTTCATGGTGCATTATTGTTTTGTGTTATGAATATATCTTACTCATTCTGTCTAGAAAGAAAGGTCACTGCTTATCTGTATGTCTTTAACAGATAAGGACATGAAAGGATAAGGACAGAAAGATAGGGGATCTTTCTTTTTACTTTGTGTTAAAAGATCATTTGTTTGAAATAATCACAAATCCACCATCTTTGATTTTTTTATGTGATAAATCCAACAGATCTATATATTTTTTTACTTCATAATGTTTAAAATTCCTCTAATTTAATTATGTTGTAAACCCTTTTCTTGTAATTTTTTTTATATACCTAAAACTTATAAATTCAAAAAAAAATTGTATCCCTAAACATTTTTTATAACTATGTTTTTCAGTTATTTTGTAGCATAATTATTAGTTAGTAATTTATTTTTACTTTTACTTTAGTTTTCAATGATACTATAAAAATGCTAATAAAAATATTGTTTAAATAATTACTGTAGATATATACTTATTAAATATTTAATGTAAATTTTTAAAATAAAAATATTTAATATTAATATTTTGTATTCCACAGTCCAATTTGATTTTATTTAAAAAATGTTTTATTATTTCTGTATTTTAATAATATTAGTTTATGAAGTTGATTCATATGCATTCCAATATCTTTTATCAACAATAATTACAGGCTAAAATAAAACTTAAATAGAATCTGTTTATTGATTAAAGTTCACACTGGCAATAGTACTGTTTAAAATCATATGGGAATCAGCTGTTTTGTCCTACTTATAAATCAGCTGTTGGCATCTAAGACATTGCATGCTTCACTAAAATAAATGGTCATATTTGAAATAAACAGATATTTAATTCAGTTGATAATGTTACTAAGGTATGAATACTGAAATAGTTGTTATTTGTGATAAATAAGCAGTTTTTGTATATTTTATTCATGTTTTTTACTTCTTTAAGTTTGAAATGTATTTCAAGTAAGTATAACCTAACTTATTGCATGGTGAATGCTACCAAAGAATAGCCTAGGCAATAAAGTAATACAAAACAGTATTATGTATTACTATTATTATATTACACATGCTAAAGGGAACATGCACTTTGTAATACAGGTACAAATTAAGTTGAAAAATATTGACTTTGTAACAATAAAAATTATTTAGGTTAGACTTATATGCATCTTACAATATTTTTAAAAAAAACTAATATGTTTTAGAAGCTTAAACTGGCAGTTTATTTCTATTCTTCATTGGGTTATCAAATCATAAGAAGTATTTGATAAGTTTGTATTATAATATTGTTCTAGCCTAATACAAAATATTTCAACATTTTTATAAAATAATCTGAGCTCATGAAAGGCATATTTAAATGTGTACATTAATTTATTTTAATTTTTATGTGACTACAGTATAGTTTCTTAAAACAGTTTACTTAATTAATGTAGAATTGAATGTATGGTTAATATTTGGGACTAGTGGAAATTTTAATAGTTCTGCTACTTATTATATAAATATAAAGTATATAAAAATTGTATATTTTAAAAAAGTTGTTCTTTTTTACATTCTAAATGAATTTATTGCAGTTTATTAGTATAAAGAAACAAAAAAAATCAATTATTTTCACTGTGTTCAGTATAATGATCTGCCTTCCCTAGCTTCGTCAATTCTACTTTCATTGACGCGTTTCGGAGAACCTCCATCTTCAAAAACCATATCTATACTCATATAGTTATCATATAGAGTATAGATATAGTTTTTGAAGATGGAGGTTCTCTGAAACGCGTCAACGAAAGTAGAATTGACGAAGCTAGGGAAGGCAGATCATTATACTGAACACAGTAATAATAATCTTAGCAGAAAAGAAGAAGAATATAAAAAGAATTTCAATTATTTTTTTTAAAGAATGAAATTTTGTTGTGTTGCATTTGCAAACCCCACCACATGCCTAAGTATTTTTCATTAACTAAACCTATCCATTTTTTTTTTTTTTTTTTTTTTTAATTACAAAATCCTAAACATGAACACAGTTTTTCACCTTTGACGTGAACTGAAAGCTTATTTATAAGGTTAATCAAATGTTTAGTTGTTCTTGAAAATATATGTACTTTATTATAGACAAAAAAGAATATTAACTTGTAGTTATATTTGAAATACTTGTGTTTTGTCAATCAATGTTAATTTTTCCTCTTTAACAACATCTGTACCTTGACCTCTTTGTTTCTGTTTTTGTTAATTATTGCCTCTTAATAACATCTATACTTCACCTGTATCATCCTACATTTTGACCACTTTGTTTCTCTTTCAACCAAAATTTACTGTTAGAATCTGTTCTTAAAACTAAACTTCCTGTACTGGCCTACCTCCTGTTTCTGTTTTTGTTAATTATTGCCTCTTAACAACATCTATACTTCACCTGTATCATCCTACATTTTGACCACTTTGTTTCTCTTTCAACCAAAATTTACTGTTAGAATCTGTTCTTAAAACTAAACTTCCTGTACTGGCCTACCTCCTGTTTCTGATATTTGACTCCAAAACTCCTCATCCAAGAATTGTTTAAAATGGACGCTCCTTGAAACTGAAACATCTAACAGAGTTCCATTGGTGTTTTACAGAACATGCTGGAACAGGTCAAACACACAATAGTATTATTACAAATTGCCAAGGTATGTATAGCAATACATTAACATGCATGTTTTTAATACAGTATAACCTCCTCTATAGCAATATTAAAGGTAACATTAGTTTTCGCTACAGTATAGAGCGAGTTGGTTCCTCTATAGAGAGAGCTCAACCGAAACTTGTATAAAATGTGTTTTATTTGTAAAACATGTTGTGCACTATTTTAAATTTTAAAATACTAAGTGCAAAGGTTATTGAAATAAAACTGTAAGACATACAGTATTTAAAAAAAAACCATATTTCTTAAATAATACTGTATGAATAGAATAACTGTAACTACGAGAAAAGGCAATATTTTGTAATGTATTGTTCATTAATCGTCATAGAAACTTGGATATCAACATTTAAAATTATTCTCGTTGTGCAGGATATTCCTAGTTATAAATAAAATGTATATGTACTGCATGATGTTCAGTTACACACACACACACACACACACACACACACACACACACACACACACACACACACACACACACACACACACACACACACACACACACACACACACACACACACACACACACACACACACACACACACACACACACACACACACAATTCATTAAAAAACACATTTGATACAATTTCAAAGTAAGCCAACATAAAGCAATTTAACATAGGCTAGTGTAAGTTACATAATGAAGATTACCAATTAGAAATTTTCAAGATACAGAGTACAATCTGTGCTAAACTAAATCAAATACAGGTACACTGTTTTACATTTAAAAAATTAAAACACACTGTATGTGGGCTACTGAATTACTCAACTATTATCTCTGCCTTCAATTTTTTTTCATCATGCCACACTGTTTACGAGGCACCAAATTAAATAGGGTAGAGTAACAATGAGCAATTTACTAAATTACCAAAGATCATTAAATAATGTTATTTATAGGGAAAACATAATCTGGCTGGTATGTAGCACTTGAGCGGTGATGGACTTGACTGAACAATAACTGAACCAAACCTCGGCCTCACATTGACTTGCAGTGGGAGCTGCACTCTTTCTAAAACTTAATAAAAAAAGTTGGTTTTCAAGTAGCATTGCCATTACATACAACTTTCAATCAGTTTCCCTATTCATTTAGAGTCACAAAACTCTAACCTTTATACCTAATGATAACGTTTTCTTTTTAAACGCCATAACACTGTATTGTAAAAATATAAAAAAATAATGCACTTCTTATAAAATGTAAAGTCACAAAACACAGAATTCACTAGACACACTACGGCACTGCTATTGACACTGGAATGACATGTTGGCATTTGAAAAATAGGGTAGAAGAGTAGGAAGTGCTGCTGTCGAGAGAGTCCTGGGAATTTGTTGGCAGCAATAGAGAAAGTTACTTTAAATATTTTTACTGCAGGAATGGTAAGGGACCAACATGTTTTGCCGTTATAAAGAGAATTCTGTTATAAAGCGATAATAAACAGATTTTACTGTACATAACAAAATTGTTTGAAGTTGCAAAACTGAATTTATATTTGTTTTAAAATTGTAACAAGTTCTATACATCAAAGTGTAACTTAAAATATATTGATGTTTAGTGAAATCCATGATCAGATCGTTGTACAATTTCTATTTACAATCTAATTTTTCACTGTAAAGTAGAAGCTTACTTATCCGTCATGAGACTGAGGGCTAATCAGAAGGACAAAGATTCAGGTCTTAGCCCCTTTCCCACTTTTCCTTTACGCTACACTCATTCTGTTGCTTTCTAGGGTGTAGTTGTGAATCAACGCAGTTTAGATGTCGACACTTACGATGACAAGGTCGTAAATGGTTTAAGTATATCAATATTGGTACTGACCCGTGGGAAGCATTTGAAACTCGTTCTTCACATCAAAATATTTTGCACATTCAAACACTTGAGTTCTTGATAAGCTCCTAAGGTTGAGTCAAAATTTCAGCAGACTTGACACCTTTGTTCAGGAAGTAGCTCAGGCATGCTACTTCTTGGGAACATGATTTAAGGGCAATCTTGTACTTCTTTCTAACTATGCCTGCATCACTGTCTCGAGATGTGTGAGGAAAACTGCAATGTTTCACAGCCCGTGAGGCAGACCTATATTTTAATGACCCTCACATTTGATACTTTTTGAAGTCATATTGAAGTTACAAATATATCACTAGTCTGTGTGTAGAGAATACAGTACTAATGAAGCAAAATTTGTCAGGATAGGGTAGCAGTCGCTGCATGCTTGAGTTAGGTTGTCACAGATGGTAGAAACAACTTACCTTCACATTTCATGTTATTCAGTATTAATAAGTGCTTTATTTTATTTGTAGAATACTGCTCACCCTGTGAATGGGACGTACCAACCTACTTCTATGCCCAACACTTCCAAGGAAGCTTCTCCAGGTAGGACCAAATCAAGGAAAAAATGTTAAATTCATGGTTGAATATAGATCTATGTTAACAGTCAACACTCTATATTAGATGTTTTCAACTTATCCAATTAGAATTTTAGACTCAACTGTAAATGGAAAATTGCTTTATATTCCACTAGCTCTAAAGTATAATTTTTTTTAATGTTTAGAAATTAAAACTTTATTTTTCAAAACTATGGTAATAAGTGTCAATACGCTTACCAATACACATACCAATGTATGTGTTATGAAATATCTAACTCCACCCAAAATTGCATGTTTTATATATTCTAATCCGTAAAATAAACTTTGTTAATAATATAATCAATAATTGATATTTTGTTTACGTTATGCCTGTCTTCCTAGTATATCATTTATTGATCAAGTTGTTCATTGATCATTATTGTTCTCGTAATAAATTGGTATCTCGTTTATGTTTACTTGATAATATTGTGACTTCGCAGGTGTAATCAGTCTTAGTTTACCGAGTGAAGTCGAATCTGGCATCGAGTTAGGAGCCGAGTGCATCGAGCAGAGAATCATACATCCTCAAATGATGCCGGTATTCAATACCGGTGAGTTAGAAAGAGATATTGTTTTCTTTTAATCTTGTGTTGGTCACATTGGAATTGATTTCCGTTCCTTTCTATTTTAATGTTTCGGTTTTCTTCATTTTGTACATATTACATGCAATCAGTTTATGTAACTACTATTAGTTCTGTTACTAATATCAATGTGTTCATTTTTCACATACGTTAAGAACAATCTTTGTAAATGCCTTGTCTTCAAAATCTCAAGCAAATCGTTTAATATTCTTCATCTAGATGTTTTAACCTTAAGCGGTAAACTTATACTAATCATTAGAAGTTACAAATGTCACACCATAGATGAAAATGAAAAATCCCTGGGGATGGTATGTAAATTACTTCATGGAAAATTATTTTCACACATTTGTGTGTGTGTTTTGTTTGTTTGTTTGTCATTTCTACATGGTAACAGATGGTTTGCAGGAGTCAGTTGAGAAAAAAATAAAATAAAAAAATTGTGAGGACTTGAACATGTGTGAACAGATTGTGTAAATGTATATGCGGTGACAATAACTAGAAAGAATTTAAGTTTGAAAGTAAATATTGCTACGGAAGTTATGTACAATTATAGCCTACATGTGTCAATTAGGCTGACAGAAAAACATTCAAAATATTAAACTTGTTTTTTGTCACTGTGTTCAGTATAATGATTTGCCTTCCCTAGCTTCGTTAATTCTACTTTCGTTGACACATTTCGGAGAACCTCCATCTTCAAAAACTTTATCAATACTGGTCACCAATATTATGGCCCGTCCTATTTATAATTTTCTATCTCCACCTCGTACCCCTCCTCTATTCAATATGTGTACATTAAACCTGACATGCTCGCTTCTGATTGGCTCTTCAAAATCATACGTTTTCGCTCACTTCTAATTCGGTTTAATGTACATGTGTTGAATAGAGGAGGGGTACAAGGTGGAGATAGAAAATTATAAGTAGGACGGGCCATAATATTGGTGACCAGTATAGATATAGTTTTTGAAGATGGTAGTTCTCTGAAACATGTAAACGAAAGTAGAATTGACGAAGCTAGGGAAGGCAGATCATCATACTGAACATAGTGATAATAATCCTAGCAGAAAAGAAGAAAAATATAAAAAGGATTTGTTTTTTGTATCTGTAATGTATAAAATTACTATTTTCCTTTTTAGAACAACAAAATATTGCCAGCTGGACTTGGTTTTGTTGAATAGTTTTTGTTTTACAAATATTTTTAATAACAGTTTTAAAATACCCTTGTATTTGTAGGCAGGAATACAGGTCTCCATAGGTCAACGTTTCTCCTTTAGGCAATGTAAATGTTTTTCTTTTGGTATTGTACACAATACAAATATATTTGGTCATGGGGATTAATATAATAACCTTTTAACTCATGTGTGCCCCATATAACCGCCAGAGCAGCGATGATCACCTGGCTCTGTGTGTCCAGCAGGCTTAAAGTTATTTGTTTTTTAACTCTAAAAAAATATAGAGGATATAAAATATATCTTACTTTTGTACTAAGTGAGTATTATAATTGATAATTATCTTTTTGATATTATTTTCTTCTACAATGTAATTTTAATCTCTAACATTATGTTAAGCTTATAAGCTTAATCGTCATAACTCAATAATTCACACCTCTGTAATTTGTAAAACTAATTTGTAACTAGATGCCGAACGCTTGACAAACTCTGCATTTGGTCCCTTTTTTTTCGTACTGAGGAAGCTCCTGTCCACTTTATAATTCGTACTCATTCCAGCTTTCACCTCTATAAATTATACTAACTGGGCACATTTCGTGTTTATACTATGTTGTTATATCATAGTTTGTTTGTTGCATTATAAATCTGTACTGTCATCGAAGACTGTATAACCCACTCATTTCAAATACATTTATTTATGGGTAAAATAGGGCTCATATGTCATTATGAAATGTCTTAAGAATGCCAGGCTTCAGCGCCACAGAGCTGGTGCACAGACCTAACAGCAAGATATAAGATAATGAATGTTTAGATAATAAATGCCTATTTATTGAATAGTGTCAGGTCTCAGTCAGTTCGTATAAAAACTGTTCTAGTGCAGCATTGTTTATGTACAGCTGTTGTTACTTGTCGTTGTTACTGTTGTGGTAATGAGTGCGATAAAATATAACACTCATTTCGGGCAGATAAAAAAATGTATGTATCAACTTTACCATAAATTGTTGAATAAATACAAACTTGATTTTTCAAATTTTCTTTTTTATTAATTTCTGTATTTTGAACTCTGTATATTTCACCACCCTTGATAATTTGATTTTTTTTTTGTCCGTTTAACTACAAAGTATTGTGTGGCAACTGTACAATTGTACATGTACATGTACAATGTTAATTTTTTGGTGTACTTTGAATTGTGTTTCATTGTCTTGTTGTTGTAATATCATTCAGCAATAACTTACTCATTGCAATTACGTTTTCTTCTCTGAAATTGTCATTTGTTTTCAGTATTTTAGTTTGTGATGTTATTATGAGTATAAACGATAGTTCAGTTTCGTTTAGTAATTTCAGTTTTAATCACTTTTTTCCTGTTCAATATGCATGCTTTATATTGTGTACTGAAAGTGGGTTTATTTCATTGTATATGTTGTTAACGAGTAACAAATAGTATCTGCAGTGGTACTGTTATTATTAAATAAATGTAAAAGCAAAATAAAATTGAATTTTCTATGTTATATTCAATAATTAGTAAGTTAAAAAATTATTTAGGTTGTTACTAAATATACAAAGAACTAAATTTTTGTTGTAATTTTAAACAAATTACACTTTAAAACATATTAACTTGTGATTCCTTAAGGACAAGTACTGAACTCAGCATGAAGAAGTGAGTGTTGGCTTTGTCTCTGTCTCGTGGTCTGTTAATAGTTATTTAATTAATGCCAGTGTATGCTCAATAAGATGTTGTGTTATCTGATTAAAAATGTTGTCATGGTAAAAACAGTATTTATTAACTTATATGCATTCTTATTTATAGTTTTTTTTACTGATAAATATAAACATGCAATGTAATTTCTGATTTTAACCTTTGTGGATTTTCTGAAAAAAAAAATGTTTCATATTAAATTCAGTTAGTAATTAATCAAATTAATCCCATTTGTTTGGTTGTCTGTGCGTGTAGGTTTAGCCACTCCACACCATCGCACTCCACTTCCACCTTCGCTCAATGTTCCTGAAACTTCGTACTCCAGTTCTGAAGAGGAAGACTTTTACGATGCTAACGATAGCAGTGAAATTGCCACCCCTACATTGAGTCCTACGGCATCCAGAGTGTGAGTTTTTCTATAGTCTTTAGCATGTACAACCTCCCACCTCAGCATAACCTTATGTCTGCTAGATAGGAACAGCATATATACGAGTGCGACAATAAAATAACGAGAGTTATGCGGAAAAATATTAAAATTTAATCAGCTGTAGTGAGTAGGAATGTCCTATAAGTCCCTTGTTACACTTTTTTGGATATTTTCGGTTGTTTGAGAATGGTGTCCCTTGAAATAGAAAGAAGTTGCACGAAGCCATGCCTGGTGAATAAAATAGCTGTGGTAGTACCTTATTGCAGTTTGAGGTTAGAAATTGCTGTACAAACAGTGCAGTATAGAATGGTGTGTTATCGTGATGAAGAATCCAATTATCAGCAATGTATGCATGAATGTGGAACACATGTTTTTGAAGTCTGTAGCAATATTGATTAACTGTTTGTCCAGGAAGCACCCACTCTTTGTGAACAATGTGCTTTGGAATTGAAGAAGCATACAAACGTGCACTTGACATTTTGTCTCTGGATCATACTGGAAGAACCAATTTTCATCACCAGTGACAACATGGTTCAGTAAATCTGGATTGATTTCTGCTTGTAACCAATCAGCTGTCACATTTTACGCTGCTTCTCGCTCTTGCTCTGCAAGATATTAGGGAACCATTTTTGCACAATTTATTATTTGGCGAACAATTTCTCGAATGATGTTGACTTCTTCTGCAATCATTCTCATAAATAATCTTCGATCAGATCATACGATTTCACGCACCCTGGTCATGTTGACACCTGTTCGTGAGGATGGTGGTCGTCTACTGGAATTGGAATATATCTTTTAAATCAATCTATTAAAAGTTGATTTAATTGGTATGTAAGACAAAACCTAGTAACAGTTTTCACAGTCCCAGGGATACAACTGGATGAACAAGGTTTGTTTAAGAAAAGCTTAAAAGTGTTTTGAATTTAAATTGAAGCAAAGTCAGCAACGGTCGAGGTTTATTTTCAGTTTACTTTGAACCCCAAATTTTTCGTGTAAATAAATTAACAGGTGTACATTTAAATGGAAACGATTTTAGAGCCTGAAAACAAATATAGTTATGAATTTCTTTCATTTTCATCTGTACGCATACTATACAACAATAAAATAATTTAAATTTGAAATTATTGGAGTGAATTCTTTTGAAAATAATTGGGAAGTAGTCCAGGATTGTAGTATGTTTCAAAAAAATTTATAGAGCCCAGTTCAAGAAATTTTTTAGTTTTTAAAATATTTTTCATAATATTTTTTTTTAAATATTGTTTATCAGATTAATAATAATATCCATGACAAAGTCTTCTACCTTGTTATAAATAGAAGAGGAGGCAGAGGTTGTTTGGGACAAAATTTTTGTATGAAAATTAATATGGCTGTTTTCACATTATTAAGCAAAGTATATTATTTTAATAAACAAACTATAGTAAGCCTACATGTGTTTAGGCTGTTGTACATACATTTTTGTTTGAATAAAGCCAAGCCTACTATTCTTAGACAAAAGCTGCTATCCTGCTGTTGTTTATCGCACCAATTCCTAACTGCAATATCTCACCATATCACATCAGCAGGTTATCTTCTTCTAAACGTAAGGCAACCTGAAAATAGTAAAACTAACTAAAGGAAAAAATGCAATTTTTTTTTTATAACGTCCGACTATTGTGCACACTTGGGCTAATGCAGACAATGGGATGATTTATAGCGTATGAAAATGCCAAGCTCTAGCCGGGAATCGAACCCGGGTCCTCGGGGTGAAAGCCCAGTACGCTATCAACTAGACCACCGAGGCGGCTCAAAATGCAAAATTAACACAACAAATGTATAATATATTCAGTTATTTCTATCAATTATTAATTTACTCAAATAGTTTGTGCTAACCTATCTTTAAAGCTTTGAAGATCTTGTCCCTAGTGTCATGGCTTACAGTGCACATAGTGTCATTGAGCAAAGGACATATTGTAGGCTTACAAATTTAGTTTTTTTATTGTTCATTTTAGTTAAATGCTATTTGGTTGAAAGGTTTCTGGTTACCAGAGGATTTACTGTTTACAGCCAGTTTTCCACAATTCCTTTCAAATTGTGCAAAAAAAAGTTGCTTTGATTGTGTTAATTATCGTGGGGAGTAAATTGGCATGTGCCTTTATAATTTAACAGAAATATTAGGCCTACTGTAATCCCAGTTTTAGTTGTCTAAACAGCTGGACAGATAATTGGGTTTGGCCTTGAATGCACATTAAGAAGTACTGTAGTAACACATTGACACAGTGCAGCAACTGTTAATCCTGCATCAGTTGTAAATTACACATAAGATATTACTTAAAATCACAGTAATTGTTTGCTGTTTGCAGTTAATTGTGGTCCAATTTAATTTCGAGCATAGCACAAAAATCAGTTTTGATTATAACTTGGATAAGTTTCTTTATCCAACAAAAACCATTAATCCATTTCAAATCTTAAAAAAATTCTTAACATTTAAATTTCATTGTATTTAGGGGTCAGGGTTCCTTTTTGTTGTTTGTGCAATGTAATATAAACATTTGAAAGGCTAATTTATGCAGGTTGTGGTGGGGACAAGTACTGTAAGGGGAAGAGTTGTGAATGGTTTTAGTAAGGGAACTGTATTTTGCTGGGTCTTATCTAAGTTACCAAAACCAATTTTTAGTCCAGTTTTAATAAAATCGGTCCAAAATTTTGAACATTAGAGTGTGAACACGTACAGTACATATAAACATTTTGAATAGTTCTTAAAAAAGTATTTCAGCAGTCAGGATTAGTACACATATTATGGTTCTGGGTCTAGATCTGATGCATGACCACTCATTTCCTAATAGAATTTCTTTAATAATCCTGTGATTATTAATATTAATTATTCATTTGCGTGCAATGAAAAAGAAGTTCCAAAAAGTAACAGACCTTATCACAAATCTATATCACATAACATAAACAGACATTTTAAACAAATGAATATTTTTTTAATTGTATGTAAAAAATATACCCCGATTCCAATAGAAAGTTGTAACTTTTTTATTGACTGAGTGAATAAAAAACTGTTCATACTCAAGTGTTTAGCATTTGGTGTGCATGTATGTAACATGGTTTAGGCCAAACGCATTGACTGATTCTTTTGAAATTTGGTATGAAGGTAAATTTGTTCAATGGGGTTTGTGCCAACTGAAGTTCCTTGAATGTCCACTTGGGCTTATTGTACACCCCGAATACCTACTAACAAGACAAATTGATAATTATGCCTTTAACGAGTCATAGGAGTTTTAGCCGTGTACTGGCATGGAATTGATCACTCCAAAAATGGCTCTTCTCCAAGCGTCAAGCTTCTCATATTCCAAGATTCTGTTCAGATTGTTTTACATAGCCTACAAACGGAATCCCGTGTATTAGTGTTTTCCTGTTGTGGCCGTGTCCACCAGTAAGTAGTGCCAGAACTTGCTTCAGACAGCCTGTATTCGACTCCATTAACCGGTTGGTGAATTCTTGATATGAGTACAAACGTGTCTTGTATAAAGCCAAATGAAGTATTTGTAAGATTTCTTTTTTCAATCACTTCCGTATCAAGATGGCAGTCTATCATTTATAGTTGGTGGCTATTACACAGCTGAACACCTCGTCCTGTCATGATGTCATTCACTTCCGTTTCAAGAAGACAATCTGTCATTTACAGTCGGTGGCTATTACACAACTGAACGACTTTCCTGTCATGATTTCATTCACTTCCGTTTCAAGATGGCAGTCGTCCTTTGTAGTTGGTGGCTATTACAAAGCCGAACGACTCGTCCTGTCATGATTACATTCACTTCATGGAGAAAGAGGAAGTTGGTTCTCAAACATTTTTCATAAATATTATGGTTACCGGTTAAATTGGCAAGAAAACGTTATGTACATAACAGAGAAGTGGCTGTGTGTGGTCTGAACTAGTAGTACTGTATTACAGTTTTCTGCTATTGTAATTAGTATTAAGATTATATACATTCACCATTTAATTTTTTTTCTAATTACATTAGAAATGAACAATGATCACGGCCCATTTCATGGCCCTGAGTTTTAATTTTGTCATTATGGTTGCTGCAGTAATTCATTTTCCTAAAAATGTTCATTAAAAAGACTTGTTTACAGAAATACAAGGTTAAACAGGCTGTATTTACAAAATATACTGCAGTAGGTAGGATCACGTCTTGATTCCCTCAAATCAAACAAACAATAGGTCTGCTTTTTGTTGATTAACACTTCGGTACGACGGCCTTGATATTACAGCAGCAGTGACATTTGATTCGATCCGGTTAAAGGTAGAGAAATGTCAAAATGAGTAAATATCAGCTGTGGAGGGAGAGGAGGGGGTATGGACGTTAAGACAGCTGTTCGTTGCGCCAGGGGTGGGGGAAGCGCCTATAGCGCGACAGTTTGCGGATACGTAGTGATTTAGGTTTTAGTTGACGCCAGCACATTGGCGCGAGTTGCGATGGTAGTGTTTGTGCGTGAAGTGCCTTTAGGACGTGTGTGAACGTTTTAGACGCAAATCAAGGTTCATTACAATACAATACCGCACACTTGTACTTCAACCTAGCGGCGGTAGTTTCGTTTCTCACTACACACAGAGGGTCGTTAATAAAATCGATTTGAGGATTTTTATGGATCAGTTCAGTTACCGTGAGTAAAAAAGCGTGGTTTTTTCTTGGATGTGTGCGTGTCTGTGCACATCGCTGGAGATTTGACCGATTTTGATTAAATTTGGCGGTTTGTCCGTAACTCGGGAGCATATTTTTGGTTAAAAATAGTCCTCAAAATCGGCTACAACAATTTTGCTCAAACGTAGTGCATAAGTGCCTGAATAAAACCGCTATATTCTGCTACAGGAGCTTTCGAAAAATCTATTTTGTTCATGCATACGGCAACTGGAGTTCTGACTTGTGTAGCAGATATGAATTTTTCAAAAATACGGTCCACGAGTAATTTTGAAAAATAACCAAACTGACCGGTTTTTATGGCTTGGATAGTAGAATACGTTCTTATAACATCTGTATAGCGCAGTTGACTTTGTCACCATGTAAATAACAGATCAGTTCCTACAAAATGCTCTATATATCATGTATCTATGCGAAGCGTACTTAGTGGATCGATTGCGAGTCGAAGTTTCGTAATGTTCTTGCTTTCACTGGAACCAGAGATATTCGACACGGTTACATATGGGAGATTATAAATAGTGTTATCACACTCGATGTGGACGGAAGTAAAGCGAATTATTAAATTACAGTATTGTGACTAATGGCGGATCGATATTTGGGGACGCGGTGTAAATACGTTTTGTTTAGTTAAACGTTGTTTTCTTGCGCGGGCGTGTCACTGTCACCATACATTCTGGCATCGGCGAAGAACGTACAGTACAGCTGTGGCGGTATTAAATTGTTGTTGTGCTGTATACTCATACCGGGGGGGGATTCTTAATATGTTAACTATTGAAATAAATATCGATCTGTGCTTTATCAGCTTCATTCCAAACGTGTTAAAAGTAGTCAGTGTTTTGTCGTTTGTTTTGTAGTGGCGCTTGACCTCGAGCGGTCTAAGGCGGGTAAAATTGCCTGACCACTGATTACACTGTATTTCTTCTTCTTTTCGTTTCACCCTCTTTGGGGTACGCTGAATCAATCATTTCTTGCGCGCTGTACTTTTCTTTGTTCCCAGTAGCTCTTCATTCTTTCCTATCTTCTTTTCCTCTCATCTTCCGAAATGACAGGTTTAGGTCTTATTTTGGTTTTATCTTGGAATCTTATTCTTTCGTCCTTGGTACTTATCTTAGCAGTTTGGTCAAGCAGTGAATTTTCTGTAATTTTTAATTCTATTAGGTCTTTTTCAATTTCTTTAAACCAGTTCGGTTTTGTTTTACGATTATGGAAAAAATCAAACACCCGTTTCGTCAATCTATTGGAGTTCATTCTAAGAAGATGGCCGTACAAATTTATTCTCCTTTTTCTCATAGTATCTGACAGTTTTTCAATTTTCTTATAGAGAGCTTCATTTCTTATATATAGGCCTACTACCTTATTATCCTGAAATTTTGTTCCTATAATTTTTCTTAAGATTTTCCTTTCCGTTATTTCAAGCTTTTCTATCTGGCCTATGCGATTCATGGTTAATGTTTCTGCTGCGTACAGTGCTTCCGGCTTGATCACTGTTTTATAATGTTTAATTTTGGACCCCCGTGAAAGGGATTTCTTATTGTATGTTTCTTTCGTCAATTGGAAGGCCAATTCAAGTTTGTTTTTCCTGGATTCCATTGCCTTGCCTTCATCTGCATTCCAACTAATCCATTCACCAAGATATTTGAACTCTTTTACAATTTCTATTTTCTGTTCTTTACACTGTATTTAATATAGGAGTTTTCAAATAAGTCTCCGAGCCAAGCCGAGCGATTTTGAACAGTCCTGCCTCCCGCTACTTCAAGCGGTTTCTCCTTACGTTTTTCCAGCCCAGCTCGGCGTCCCGGCCAGTGTGTGTGTACGTAATATTGTGCAATATTGTATCGCTCGTTTTTTGTCCATTTATAAAAAGTGCTATTGTTGTAACAATGAGTATTGATGTTGGAATTGCCAATTAGTGCTGTTCAAGAAACACCTCCATTGTGGGTTCAGTTCAACAAAAAATCGGTGTTTCTCATATAGAGTTGCGAATTTTATTGAGACTGTGAGTAATAAGAAGGCCAGTATCGCCTTCTTTGTCCCACACACTCGTCATCAAGTGAGGAACTATCCAATAACATCGCCATCACCAAGGTTGATGACATTATTATTGCACTACGTTGCAACTGGGACTGCTAGGCAGGATAAAAGCACCTCTCTGCAAGCCTGGAAAACCGAACGCATCGCTTGGCTCGGCTTTGGAGTGTGCTGCCCCTAACAGGTTTCCTGCTTACTGCTAGTGGTGGGGGAACAGAACAGCTCTGTTATCGTGCGTTAACATAATATATAGTCTACATAGACAGCTCCCCACCACAAGTGGTCACGATTAAACAAACTATCTGAATATTAGCCGGAATATTACGATTACTGAGTAAGGGCATATAAACGCGAGACGAATTCATTCATAGATTTTATTGACAGACGACGACTTGACATCTGTTCACGTTCATTTATTATAAATATCCGGTAACGATTACGTGCATGCGCGGAACTTTTATATTCGGATGACACAATTGAGCGATTCTACGCAGATAATCCGAATGTTTAAAGTCGTTTTAAATTCGTTGTGGCGAACGACCTCTAATGAGGAGGCCAAAGTGGCAGACTGCAAACGAAGCGAGTTGTGGCGCAGCGGCGGAGCTGAACGAACCTAGCCGAATGGCGGCGGAGCTGAACGAACTTAGCCGAATGGCGGCGGAGCTGAACGAACCTGGCCGAATGGCGGCGGAACTGAACGAACCTAGCCGAATGTTCGTGTTTATTTAAATTTTTAACCGTATATTTTGCATGAAATTAAGTTTAAATGTAGGACGTATACCAATCAATTTTTCAACAAAAAAAGATTAAATTCTTGCGTTCGGGTAGATCCGTTTGCGTTTTCGAAAACTGCTCTTAATACAGTAGAGCGCCGACTGTCCGAACTGATCGGAACCGGATCCGATAAGGATAATAAAAAAAAATCCGGATAATCGAGAGTGAGGGAAAAAAACAATAAAATGTGAAAAAACACTATAATTTTATACGTTAAGTTATTGAGCGCAATAAAAAAATGTAGTAGTAAGAGGCTCATTACATTTGGAACGTGAAAAGTTTTTTTTTTACATTTGTAAAACTGTAAAATTGCATGTAGGTCTGTTACCGCAGGAAGCTTGCTCGTTGTACATTGTTCGCGGAAAGATGAACACAGCGGTCTCATTTTTTTCGCCGCAAAATTTAGTTTTTTTTCATGAAATAACGTTCCGGATAATCTTCGCTCTACTTCAGTCCATATAAATAAATATTGCTTGTTTAATGTTGTAGGATGTTATCTGTGTGTCAAATTTAATTGAGTCTGTCTATTGGTTTAGTCTCCAGCAATGTGCACGCACGCACAGTACGTACATATTTCGTAGTGAGAAAGCAGGAAATGATAGGCTACACGATAGTTCATGAAATGCGCGGGCTCCCCACTCGGGCGCTCTGACTCCCGCCTTTACGCAGCCCCCAGCTCCGGCTTTATACAGTAATATCTTTAGCCTAGTTATTGAAGTTCTAAATTCAAAGTGTCGTTCATTTGCGCGCGATTGCCTGCCCACATCCGGTATCCATTTATTTAAAAAACGTTTTCATCTCGGACAATCTGAAAATCCAATTTCTCAAAATCTGTTTGAATTCGAAGTAAATTGGGCGGAATGAACCTTGGCCGAAGACACTTTACGTTTTACCTTGTAGGTGCAAGTGAATTGACAACAGACTAAGTGCGCGCGTAGGCTACTATCCAGGATGTCAGGTTTAGTTTGTACTGGCCTACAGAACATTTCAAGCTATTCTATTGCCACCAGTAGTGATCCAGTGATGTGGAAGTAGAGTAATTCAGTATGAGGACGAAGTGGTCGCGATGTTTAGGATATTGACTGCTAAGTGGTCCAGCTTCGGCCGGAGGGATTCCGCCAGGTAAAGTGTACATGTTTAGTGTTAGTTATTATTTTTATATTCTTCTTCTTTTCTGCTAGGATTATTGTCACTGTGTTCAGTATAATGATCTGCCTTCCCTAGCTTCGTCAATTCTACTTTAGTTGACGCGTTACGGAGAACCTCCATCTTCAAAAACTATATCTATACTGGTCACCAATATTATGGCCCGTCCTATTTATAATTTTCTATTTCCACCTCGTACCACCCCTCCTCTATTCAACACGTGTACATTAAACCTGACGTGCTCGCTTCTGATTGACTCCTTTCAAACTTTCTCTTCAATGGTCGTCCTCCTGTTAATTCTTGAATCTAAAATTTTTCTAAAATTAACAGGAGGGACCTCTTGAATCTAAAATTTTTCTAAAATTAACAGGAGGGACGACCGTTGAAGAGAAAGTTTGAAAGGAGCCAATCAGAAGCGAGCGAAAACATATGATTTTGAAGAGCCAATCAGAAGCGACACGTCAGGTTTAATGTACATGTGTTAAATAGAGAAGGGGTACGAGGTGGAGATAGAAAATTATAAATAGGACGGGCCATAATATTGGTGACCAATATAGATATAGTTTTTGAAGATGGAGGTTCTCCGAAACGCGTCAACGAAAGTAGAATTGACGAAGCTAAGGAAGGCAGATCATTATACTGAACACAGTTTAGTGTTAGTATTTCCACTTGCTTTTCTCTGTTCTCTGCCTGCTGCTGGCCGTTACGTCTGAACGCTCCTGCTTCGAAGTATTCAATTAGTGCTTTGCTTCGGTTAGGTTAGGCCTACCAGTTTACGAGTTAATAATTCTGTTATTGAACAAAACATAAAAATCGTGCATCGTGTTTTCTCTTCCTTTTTGTTTTCATTACGATTATTTGTTCCTGAAACTTTTTATAGTCTAACAGCTGTTCAGTGAAATCAGCTGACCGTTACGAATTAATATAAAACAACTGATATTTTACTGTACCTACCACAGCTAGTTTTTAACAACATAGTTCAGGTCGGGTTAAAAATAAAAATAAATTGTACTACACGTAAGAAGCAGTCGTATAACGGAAACGGAAATTAAGTCCCCAAAATTCCCGTAAATATGCTTTAACGGTTTGTTTTTAATTTTGCTCGAATGCAGTCAATAAGTACAGGAAGGAAGCTTATGGGTAGGCTCAAGTTAGTAGTAAGTGAATAAGACCTGACAGCCGTTGGGTTTATTTTTCAGTTTATTCTCAAAACGTAAATTTCCGCAATTCTAAATTTGGTACATCGACTATAGTTATGAATCTTTTGTTAACGGCTTTAGAACTTAAACCTTCAAGTGAGCGCCATTCTGGACTTCTAGGTCAAGTTTTGAGGAGGCCAGTTAAATGTTTTATATACGCGCGCGCGCGTGTGTGTGTTTGTGTACGTACGTGTGTGTGTGTGTACGCGCGCGTGTGTGTGTGTGTACGCGCGCGCGCGTGCATATGTGTGTGATTCGCAATTTTGGTCTGACTTGATTCGCACTTGGCTCATAAATCGATTTTGGTAATAGGTCGGACAAGTTCGTTACCCATAAAAAATCTGTTCAGCAGTTTCAAAATGGTGGCTAATTAAAATTTTTTTAAATCAGCTTTTTGTCTTAATTTAACGACAGTTTTATATATTTTGAGTTTAAATGTTTAAATGCTAGTACAATGCATGTTTTTATGATGACTTTGAATTCACAATTTTAAAAAGAGTAAAGAAATTTTTTTTTAGGAAATTAGCTATCATTGCGTCAGCGATACAGCTGCGTGCGGCGTATACAGTGTTTTGTTCGCAGTACCTGGTTAAATTAGACAGAGCAGCTGGTGATGAAACCTATTGATTAGTTGTACAGCAACTTGGCTTAAGCCCAAGTCTCGGCATGCTTACACGGTACAGTACATGTAGTGCAGAATGGAGTACTCGGGTTTTGTTCTGCGGTGACTTCGGTTTCCGGGACGTATAACCGCAACTCCGCGACGAGTAAGGGAATCGAGCAAATTCGGTAAACTGGCTTTCAGAAATGTGCTTCGTGAATCCTGTTTGTTATCTTCGACAGCGACAGCGACAGCTACGCTCTTTAGAATTCCTCTTTTAATATTCCTCTGGCTCTTTCTTCGTGTAAATATTCCTTTCTTGGTTTTTTTTTTTTTTTTTTTTTGGTTCTATCAGATTCTTCACCTTCGCGGTCCTAATTTATTTTTGTGTCAGTCGGCGCCCTTTCATTCACAGGCCTTCGTTCTTTGTTCTTTCATTTATCCTGAAATGATAATGTTAGCCTTGTCGACATCGTTGTTCTTGTCTTCTCAAACCTGTTATTTTTTTTCCTTCTGGGTGTAACTGAATTTTCACAAAAATATTCTTTTACCTCCTAAAATTTAACTTCGTTCTTTAAAAATATCCAAATTTATTGGTTCATTAAGTTTGTACCCATTTTATTTATTTAGCTTTCAATTTCACTTTTAAAGGATGTACTGTATAAAAGTTGCTTGTAACGAGAACATCCGGCAACGCACGAGAGAAAAATAACATCATGTTACGGAAGTTGTGCTGTCGTGTCATATCTCGCGATATCTGTCAACAACAATAATAGTCTAACAGTTTTATCGGTAAGCGTTTAGCCGCCATAACTATATATATATATATACACACACACACACACACACACACACACACACACACACACACACACACACACACGAGGTGTGTTCAGAAAGTAAAGAGAATTTTTAAATTTCGCGGGCTTGGAGAGTCCGATTGTCAAACATTTTTTTTATTATGTTGGTATACATGCCCTTGAAGTATGATTATGATAAAACTTTCAGCTGTTTTCATTGTTGACTTTGTCTGTAACAAACACTAAGGTTAGACGTGTTTTTATGAGCTCGGCGATTTTCGTTTGTTAAAAGAAATGGATCAAAGAATCTGTATCAAATTGTGCGTAAAAAATGGAATAAAGTGTAACAAAGTGTGTGAAATGGTAACAAAGGCCTATGACTATGAGTAAAGCAAGAGTTTACGAGTGGTATAAGCGTTTCAAAGAAGGCCGTGAAGACGTTGAAGATGCACGAACGCCCTGGACGCCCCAGCACATCAACAACCGATGAAAACGTGAAAAAAGTGAAAGTGAAATTGTTCGGTTATGAACAATCGCCGAATCACAATTAGTGAGGTTCAAATATCGATTGGATCATGTCATGACATTGTTTTCAATGTTTTGTGTATGAAACGCGTGGCAGCAAAATTCGTTCCAAAATTGTTGAATTTTGAAAAAAAACAGCGGCGAATGGAAGTTGTTCAGGAGTCACTAAATGAAGTCAACGACGATGCAGAATTACTGAAACGTATTATAACAGGTGACGAAACATGGGTTTACGGACGTCGAAACTAAGGCTCAATCATCCCAGTGGAGGCATTCTTGCTCGCCAAGACCGAAAAATGCTCGACAAGTGCGGTCGAACGTGAAGGTTATGCTCACTGTGTTCTTCGATATTAATGGCATAGTGCATTATAAATTTCTGCCACAGGTGAAAAGGTCAATAAAGAGTACTACCTACAAGTTCAACGCCGTTTGCGTGAAGCAATCCGAAAAAACGTCCGGATCTGTGGAAAAACAATTCATGGCTTTTGCACCACGATAATGCACCAGCTCACACTTCATCGCTTGTTCGTAAATTTTTGACCAAAAACAGTACTGTAACGATGCCCCAGCATGGCTCCGTGTGACTTTTTCCTATTTCCAAAAATAAAGAGAACCTTAAAGTGCCGTCGTTTTACAGCCGTAGATGACATTAAAAGCGCATCGCTGAAAGAACTAAAGGATCTCTCAAAGATCGAGTTTGAGAAGTGTTTCGAGGATTGGAAGAAGCTCTGGCACAAGTGCATAATCTCCAATGGGGACTATTTTGAAGGCGAAAACATCAATGTAGAAGAATAAATAAATATTTTGTTCAAAAAATTAAAATTCTCGTTACTTTCTGAACACACCTCGTGTATATATATATATAGCCTAACAGCTGTTCAATGAAATCAGCTGATCGTTACGAATTAATATAAAACAACTGATCTTTTACTGTAACTACCGCAGCTAATTTTTCATTTGTTTAACGTTTGCCAACAGTGTAGGGCAAGCAGTGACTTCTCGCAAGGTTAATGTTGTTTTATTCTGATTTAATCCGTAGGGCAACATGTCGCGTGAACTTTAGCCAAAGTTACTTTCCTTGGCGTACACAGTTTGTCAGGGGATCTCCCATAATGTACGTCCCATGCCCGTCCGCGTTAAATTTCTTACCGCAATATAGCTTTTTCTCAGGAAGTACTGTACCAATCTTCATGGAATTTCCACCACACATTAATTAAACATACGCTTGTAAACAGCCTGTATTGCAATTGTTTAAAAATTAAAAGATTGTTTTAATGATTTGTTTACTAATCAACCAAATGTTGTCGTGTTTAGTTTTAGCAAATTGACAAATTCTACAATGTATTTTATTCTCATACATTTATAGGCCTGCAGTTATAATTCTACCCCAGTTTACGTACAATAATATACGGGATATGGGGTGAAAATTTTATGAGGATCGGTTACGTACATTCCGAGAAAAAGGAATACTGTATAAGTAAAAAAACAAAATTGGCCTTATTAAATCAATATAAGCTACTTCGGTTCCGATTGTGTTTTGTTACCGCCTCGTGTAGGGGAGTTGAAGGTATCGGACCTGAGCCGGCTTTAGGGATTTCTCTATCGTTGGACAGGTCTGCTATTATTAGGTAGATTACAAATCAACACCAGCTAAGACGGGACAACCTTCATGGGCATTCCCATAGTAAACGTCTCTTAAGCGAAGTTCCTTTTGGAGGAATCAAAGGGACAGCAGATGTCCTGGGCAGAGCACAACTCAGGAGGATCATGGGGCTCATAACAGGGTACTGTGGTCTGAGTGTGCACATGAACAGGATAGGTGTATATCACGGAGAAACCGTGTGTGGATTGTGCAGGAAGGAGGAGGAAACTGCAGGTCACATGATTGTGAGGCTCTTGCTAGTTTCCAAGACCCTAGGGATCTTCAGCAGAGTGAGATAGTCAGTGGGTTGCTGGAACTTATTAGGGTACCAATCTGCTGAACTAGGTTTAGTCGATCGCAGTGCCTGGGGTAGTACCATCCCTTCCTCTAGTATACAATCTAATCTATCTACCACTTCGTGTACCAGACGTTTATTTTTTTTTTTTTGAAGTAATATAGCTTTTGCTAAAACTGTGTCTATCTAAAGGATTAAGATTTGATAATGAGTTATTGCCACCATTAGGTATACCGAGTCCGGCCTGGCACCTCCAAGTGTAACGGTAATGTGACTCTCCAAGTTGGCCTGTTATCTAATAAAGTAACCAAAATTTGTAGTCAGTAAATTTTCTCCGTCTTGTGTTTTGCATTAAATTCAAAACGTTATTGTTTAAATAATTCCAGACACAAAGCCAAATTACGAAAAGTTTTACAGTAAAATCAATACTGTATTGTGCTGGAGAAAATTGTTAAAAGAAAACAGCGGTGTTACTTGTTGTCTGGGATGGACGTAGTAACGTAGCCTGAATGTGTACTGGGTGCTGAAACCGCATGTCAAGGTCGTTAATCCAGACCCGTTTTAGCACGCTGTGGTCCGGCGTAACAGTTTATTTGGGTAATAGCTCGCACGTTCGTTACCCCGCGCAGTACGAGGCACTTGAGTGTGACTAGCCTGAGTAGGCTGGACAAGTTTACATCGGTATAGTCACTTGTACTGCACAGTAAACCCATGGGGAAGTACCACGACATCGCTTCCGCTATTAGTCGTCGTCGAAATTATTCCTCTAATGTCACCGTTTTCTTAAATGGCAGTTACATTGTACGCTTATTTTAAAAAAGTTCACGTGTGGAACTCTGAGAGTTACGGACAGAAGGGAAGCTGAATATATAATTAGCCTGAAGACATGTTTACAAATATCTTGTTTTGTTTAACAAGTAAATACGTGAACCTAGCTTAGATATTATTTACTGTAGTTATAGTAAAATATCAATTGTTTTATATTAATTCATAACGATCAGCTGATTTCATTGAACAGCTGATAGACTGTTTCAGATTATGTTGTTAAAAACTAGCAACATTAACAACAATAATTATTATAAAAGTTTATATTAATTTCGAACATGTTATAAACGATCACAATGTGCACGTGTTCTCCAACTAAGGAAAAATACCAAAACCAAAGCAGCACAACGTTTTCGTACAATACGCGTGTACTGTTATCGAAAAGGAGAAAGAAAGACGAAATTCGTTTGCTCGTTCGTTACATTCTTCCTTTCGGCAGACTTTTTTTTCTATCCACTACTCTCGCCATAGCTAACATTAAAAGCTTTGCTTCAAAAAAGTATTTTTCTCAGTTGTTTCGCTGAAGGTCCGGTGACAGTGCCAATATAAAGCCGACTTTGTTACAGGAACACTGGCATGTGCCTCCAGTGGAAAGCGATCCGTAAGAACAGAAGGTACGTTTACACACGCTCGTAAGTAACTGTATTTATTTGTCCGTAGTGTAAATATTACGTGAATACCCGTGTTTCGCTACGCGCCGTACCGAAGTACATATGTCGAAAGAAATCGATAGGTTTGTTTAGTCTCGTGCAATATGCACAGCGTACGGTCATATCCCGAAGAACTTTTTTAGTCAGGGACCTGAAAACGAATAGTCTGTATCTAACAATATCTTAAGGTCGATTTACCGCAACTGGCGTGTTTTGTTTAAACTTGGTATCTTGAGAAAGTCGAATGAACAAGTAAATCTCTCACTCCCTTGCACCCGTTTCTCGCTTTTTTCGTAGTAAACGGCGTGCTCGAGGATTACCCTCCAGCACCCACCAACAGTCCAGCGACACAGAGTGTGGTCAGTCTGAGTGTACAAACTGTTACTACACAGAGATAGTGAAGGAAGAGGAGGGAGCTGTGTTGAAAGACCTCCCTCTCTCTCTCTCTCTCCCTCTCCCTCTCTCTCTCCCTACCTCCCTCCCTCTTTCTCTCTCTCTCTCTGTCTCTCTCTCTCTCTCTCTCTCTCTCTCTCTCTCTCTCTCTGTCTCTGGCTCTGTCTCTGTCTCTCTCTCTCTGTCTCTGTCTCTCTCTCTCTCTCTCTCTCTCTCTCTGTCTGTCTGTCTCTCTCTCTCTCTCTCTCTCTCTCTCTCTCTCTCTCTCTCTCTCTCTCTCTCAGGTTGTTTTCCAAGTGGCTGGCCTGTATACCAGTAAATATAGTAACTATCTTTATTTTAATTGTCTTCATAAATAATCAGAGTATGGTAAAGTCAGATTTCATCCAAATATCTACGCGCGCGCGCACACGCGCACGCACTCAATTTAATGCGCGATCACAATATTTTTATCGAGTGCACATATGTCGTACTTTAGAAAAGTAAATAACAGCATATTTTACGAAAGGTAGATAAAGGACTGTGATAATTTATCTTCTCAGTAAGGCCTTCCCTTTACCTTCCCACAGTACTTGTTTTAACTCTGCCTGGTCACGTGACTAGTGTATCGTGGAGCCACGCAGAAAGTGCTTCTGAATATTCATGGATCACGAGCACGACAAAATTTGTGTTTTAAATTTGAAAATCTTTACGCCAACGACTGCAGCCTGTGTGAGAAATAAATGTGTACTGAGGTGCCGAAACTATATATCATTGTCGGTCAGACAAATACGTTGTGTTGTGTGCAGCCTTTACGCGCACTGACACATTATGTACACAAACGGTTCCTCAAATCGTGAGTAAAAATCAAAAAAGTGCCCCAAAAATGTTTCCTTCGGCCGTATCCTTATTCTGAAACGATGTAACTTTACATCATTATTATAAGTTCAATCAGATTTGTAATTATTTTCAGTAAAAAGTTCAAAACCATTTTTCCCTCGCATTTTGACGCCCTAGGCAGTCGCCTTGCTTGCCCGTGTGGTAGAGTGGTCACTGCCTGAAGTATATCCTGGCGAAGCAATTTGTAAGACGTGGTAGAAAGAAAAGATTAGATTCGTGGTTATGTTCAATTTTTTTTTTTTTTAACGTCCGACTATTGTGCACACGGGCTAATGCAGACGATGGGATGATGTATAGCGTATGAAAATGCCAAGCCTTGGCTGGGAATCGAACCCGGGACCTCGGGGTGAAAGCCCGGAATGCTATCAACTAGGCCACCGAGGTGGCGGTTATGTTCAAAGCGTGGCTAAGTTTGATAATACTGTAATATGCTTACAGAACAGTTGGTAGAAATTGTACTTCACAAGGAAAACCATGATTTTTGTCTGCTGTACAGTAATAAAAATTACTTACAGTTGACGTGGAAAATTTTGTTTCAGTGTGAACAGCGTCAGTTTGTATGTTTTGTCATTAAAAAACGGTTCAGTAAGGTCATGTCCAGTGTCCAAAAGTGTACAGGACTCAAATACAATAATGAGCTGTTCTCGTGATAGCTTTGGGTTATTTTTATTTATTTATTTTAAGGCGAAAAGCACATTGAGGCTATTATCGCCGCCATAAATCTAAGTTTGTGTTAGACTCGGGTACCGCGAGGGACGTCTAAATCCTCTCAATAGTCCGCACCCTCCTGCAGGGTTGTGTTATTTACAGTGTATACAGTATTGTAGTTGGTTTTTCCGTGCGTTCAGCTCACTCATTTCCTCAATATGCTGAATATAGCCATTGTAATAATTAGGGGTCTAAATAATGTTGGTAGGTTTATTTTAGAAATTTCACAACTAGATGTGCCTTGTGTGTAGAGGACGCTAGGCAAACATAGGGCTTTTATTTAAGCACAAGAAGGCCAGTGCGTTTAGCGGGGGCGTGCGCAGGATTTTAAATTTGTGGGTGTCAGCACCGAAACTGGCGCTTATTTGTTTCCCAAGATAACCCCCATCCAGATCCCAGAAAAAAAAATGTTTGTGGCGCTCTTTGAGATTAGATGGTTATTATCGCCGTCCAACCACCCCCTAGGGGTGAAATTAGTGGAAAAAATTCATGAGTGTTAGCCTTTATATAGAGTAGTTCTGGTTGAAATTTTAGACCGATCGGGCAAAACGTCGTGGTTATAGAAAAAAAATGCTGTCCCTATCTACTAAAAAGTACCCAAAATATATTTTGTCGCCCAAACAAGTATCCTTTAGATGGCTCGGAAAATTGTGAGAAAGTTACGTTAAAAATTTTTTTTAACGTCCGACTATTGTGCACACGGGCTAATGCAGACGATGGGATGATGTATAGCGTATGAAAATGCCAAGCCTTGGCTGGGAATCGAACCCGGGACCTCGGGGTGAAAGCCCGGAATGCTATCAACTAGGCCACCGAGGTGGCGGTTATGTTCAAAGCGTGGCTAAGTTTGATAATACTGTAATATGCTTACAGAACAGTTGGTAGAAATTGTACTTCACAAGGAAAACCATGATTTTTGTCTGCTGTACAGTAATAAAAATTACTTACAGTTGACGTGGAAAATTTTGTTTCAGTGTGAACAGCGTCAGTTTGTATGTTTTGTCATTAAAAAACGGTTCAGTAAGGTCATGTCCAGTGTCCAAAAGTGTACAGGACTCAAATACAATAATGAGCTGTTCTCGTGATAGCTTTGGGTTATTTTTATTTATTTATTTTAAGGCGAAAAGCACATTGAGGCTATTATCGCCGCCATAAATCTAAGTTTGTGTTAGACTCGGGTACCGCGAGGGACGTCTAAATCCTCTCAATAGTCCGCACCCTCCTGCAGGGTTGTGTTATTTACAGTGTATACAGTATTGTAGTTGGTTTTTCCGTGCGTTCAGCTCACTCATTTCCTCAATATGCTGAATATAGCCATTGTAATAATTAGGGGTCTAAATAATGTTGGTAGGTTTATTTTAGAAATTTCACAACTAGATGTGCCTTGTGTGTAGAGGACGCTAGGCAAACATAGGGCTTTTATTTAAGCACAAGAAGGCCAGTGCGTTTAGCGGGGGCGTGCGCAGGATTTTAAATTTGTGGGTGTCAGCACCGAAACTGGCGCTTATTTGTTTCCCAAGATAACCCCCATCCAGATCCCAGAAAAAAAAATGTTTGTGGCGCTCTTTGAGATTAGATGGTTATTATCGCCGTCCAACCACCCCCTAGGGGTGAAATTAGTGGAAAAAATTCATGAGTGTTAGCCTTTATATAGAGTAGTTCTGGTTGAAATTTTAGACCGATCGGGCAAAACGTCGTGGTTATAGAAAAAAATGCTGTCCCTATCTACTAAAAAGTACCCAAAATATATTTTGTCGCCCAAACAAGTATCCTTTAGATGGCTCGGAAAATTGTGAGAAAGTTACCGGTGTTGGTTGGTTTTTGTGTAGAATTAGTCCGGTATTAATTTCAGATTGATCGGGCGCATCTTCGCGTTTCGGAGCGTGAGTACAAGCAAGCCTTGCTGCTCCGCACGGCGAGCTGGTTTTTCTTTTCTCTTTTTCCTCCTTTTTTCTGGCATTTCGTCGCCCCGGGAGTGCCACGGCACGGCATTTTAGCAAAATCAAGCCGAAACTGTTTTACACGACACTAAACCTAACATCTTTAGTTACTTGTTTGTACAGACGGCATTGCTGCTGAAACTAACCTGTTCTTTCACTTCAACTTCCGTAGACACGATGCTGTAACACTGTACTGTACTGTATTTGAGTAGAACTCTTTACTTTGCCATTTCAAATAAGTAGATAGACTGATAGTGGTATTTACTTTCAGCTGTTACTGTGGGCCACCTTGAAAACTGTCAGTGTTTACTATAGCTGTACTGAAGACAGTGTTGAGGTTCACGCTGGACGTTAAGTAATTAACTGACCTTGAACTTAACTTCTCTAAGAGCTATTGTTGGACCGAATATCGAAGTGTTTCACATTCAGACATAACTATCCTACTCATTCTTGTGTGGTGGTTGCATGAAATGGTGCTGAAATGTTTTTTGCATGCACCGTATTCAGTGGCGAAGATGAACGGTGCTCTCTCTCTCTCCCCCTCCCTTCCTCCCTCCATCCCTCTCCCTTCCTCCCTCCCTCCCTCTCTCCTCTCCTCTCCTCCTCTCTTCTCTTCTTCTCTCTTCTGTGTGTGTGTGTGTGTGTGTGTGTGTGTGTGTGTGTGTGTGTGTGTGTGTGTGTGTGTGTGTGTGTGTGTGTGTGTGTGTGTGTGTGTGTGTGTGTGTGTGTGTGTGTGTGTGTGTGTGTGTGTGTGTGTGTGTGTGTGTGTGTGTGTGTGTGTGTGTGTGTGTGTGTGTGTGTGTGTGTGTGTGTGTGTGTGTGTGTGTGTGTGTGTGTGTGTGTGTGTGTGTGTGTGTGTGTGTGAAGTTTAATCCAATCGTACCAAAATGACGCACTTGAGCTACACACAACCATAAAATAATTTAACGATCCCTCAAAAAGTGATCTAGAGGACACGATCGGCGATAATGTTACTACATGAACAACAAATACCGTAACGGACTAAATATTCACGCTGATTAAAGACCGAAAATATGAAGCTTGCAGCCAAACTTTAGACGAGATTAACCAACTTCAGTGACTGTTACAATGTTTTTTATCATTGTTTATACATAATACCGTTGGTGCTTGGTGGAAATCCATTAGTTTAATGAAATAATTTTGATAACTTCAATAACACATTGTATATTTCTACAACTTTTTTATTTGAGTCCAACCCAAAGTTTCACCCGTTCAAGCATTGTCAAGACCACTTAACAATACGATGTTAAAACAGCCGATACAACTTTATATACTATAAGAACTAGGAGTAGGGTAAGTGACCTAGACATTGGTTTTAAAAAGGCGAATAACGTAAGTCTTAATTGTTCATTTAAAACTAATGCGGATTTACTTAAAACTAAACAATTTGTTTCTAAATTCTCTATTTTTGTTAAGTGAAAATTTCTTCGGGCGCGTTTAGCACGTTTTGGGTGGGTAAAAAGCATTCAGCTCGCGTCACGCTAAATCTGTATACGGTGAGTCATATCAATTCAATTCTGTACACCGAGACTGCCGAGAGTACAGTACACGTGTAATATTTGTATTAGTGTATATGTGAGCTGTGAAAGTATAAACAGCAGACACTCATATTTTGCGCAGCGCTATACGTAGGCCTATATACATGTGCGGGTTATTAGTATCAAATCACGTTGCTGGAAATGCACGCAACACGTTATAATATTCGCAGATCTTTAGTTTATTTGTTTATTAATTATTGTATTTGTAGTGTGTATAATATAATATAGGCCTATACGGAAAAGTTAATTTCACTTCGTGGCAATTATCGAATGCGTGTGTAGTGTGATAGGCCTAATATTTAAATCGTACGTTACTATAATCATTGCATTATTACTGCAGTTCACCTATATATGGATTGTTGCATTACATTTAAATATTACAATGTATATATTTATTTTAATTATATTATAAATACAAGTACATTGGTCTTATTTGTACTGGACTTTTGCAGCCCATCATGTGTTTTTATAAATAAATGAAAAATGTAAAAAATAAATTAAAAAAGGTGAATTTGTAATCATCTTCAAATTTGAAGTAAATATTCAAATTATGAATAAATAAATATATATATATTTTTTTTTTTTTTTTTTTTTTTTTTTTTTTATTTTTTTTTTTTTTAGGTAATATTTTATAATACAAACATGAACGCTAGTGGTTAGCGAAACTAGAGAGTTAACCTCAAAACGTCTCTTGTGTTTTTCTCTTGTAATTTTAAATTTCAACCAGTTTGGCCTACATGACCAGCCTCACAAACATGTTTATTTTTCAAACTTTTTCCTGATTTATTACTTATTTTACCAAAATAACTGATTTTCACAATTTTTATTGGATTCGGCCACAAATCACGGAAGCATAGGCCTACATGTTTCTTTACTTTTTGTGTCTTGTTACCTTGCATTTTATCTGTTAATTTTTCGCCATAACCATTTGTCCTATAAGTATTTACAGATTTTAAAATATAACGTGCATCTAACAAGTCCAAGTAATTAAGTAATTTAGAAATAAATCTTCCAGTTTTTATGAATTTAAATGTTAAAGATTAGAAGTAATTAAACTTGTGATTGCGTTGTTATCTTTTCCGTTTACTTGTCGGATATCCCATTGTAGATTTAGCTAGAACCGCGCCTATGTATTAACAGTGTGCAGTGTGCAGTGAGCAGATGTAAACAGATGTGACGAAGTGACGTCAGTACTTGTGGAATAACTTAGGCTTTGTCATTTCTTATGAAAAGTTTTTTTGGGACTTCTGGTCAAGTATGAATTGGACTTCTGGTCAAGTACCACGTACATTTGAAGTATATTGTGTCTTTCAATCGTAACGCTTCTACAGCGCCTAAACGGAAGGTCCAAATGTAGGAATACAGCGGTTACAAAGATATTTTTATTGTCAAAAGAAATTTATATAAGTAATTTTTACTTTGTGGTAGTGCAAAAATCGATTGTGCTAAATTTTTTCTAAGGTTTATTTTTCCTGTGCTGTATTTATGTTCGAATGCCTCAGTCCGCGTAGCTGAAGATTGAATAAACCTGCCTTGTAGGCAGTTCGTGCATTTCTCGGCAGGGGGGGGATAAATACAGTACTGTACTAACCATAATCTCCGTTTAAGTCCAGTTCTAAAAATAACAGAACGGCAAAATTCTGAAATCGCTTGACCTACCGTTTAGTCGCTGGAGAAGTATTACGTCAGATGTACTTAAAATACACCCGGGTTTGAATGTGTTATTAATCGTATCTGAAAGCGTCTGAAAATCGATGGCTAGCGTGTCGAACAAACTTCGCCATCTTTGTCGTATTTTAAAGAGGAAGGATGGTAGTTTGTGTCAGTACCGCCCCGATATCGGTGGCGGCTGAAGGTCGATTTATTTATAGATAGATTGTAATTGGAAAAAATCTGACCGTTTATTTCTGTCACTTGTAGAATTCTGAGTTTGAAAATATTTTAGTTGATAGACCGTTGTGCTCGCTAAGGTGGCACGCCCTATTAATTTGTCACGTGATATCACATTAAAGTAATGAATTGTAATGTGTATAGATCAGAGGGTATTATTAACCCCTAATATTTTTAATGGGATCATAGGTCCTACACTTAATGAACACTAAGGTCCTCTACAAAGAAACGTCGCTACTATAATGGAGCAACAAGAAATAAAATGAAAAAGTATGTTATATGGTTTGTGTAATCATGCAAGCCCTAGTTAACCTTGTGAAACGATGACACTTTTCTACACTTTGTCTGTTTATTTTCCCACTGTATTAAGCATAAAGTATGTGATTGTATGAAAAATGTATCTTGCGATTTTTCCAGATCTGCCCATTCTTCAGGGCCTCTCAGTCCAAAAAAAGTGTGTTGTTTCCAGGATTTTGAAAAAGTATCAAGTCCTTGAGTACCTACCCAAACAAAACGTATGGAATATATTAAAAAAAAGCGTGTTGCATTTTTCAAAAAAACTGGAAAACTCTGATTTCTCAAAACCATGACTGCGTCAGTTTTTTTTTTCGAGTGTGTGAAAACCGGGTAGGTTTTTTTCAAATTCGAAACACCTTACTAAGAAGCCATTGAAGTTTCAAAAAATTTTGAGGACAATTCTGATTAATTTTATTTGAAAAATTAGTTTGAATTTCTAGTTTTAAAAAAACAATTATCAAATATAAGCAAACATACTGTACCGAATTGCGCATACAGAAGTAGAGCCAGTACAAGACAGTGCTACTTGACCTCACGCGGTGCCCAGTGTTTGCGTGCCAAGTTAGCGGCAGCGGCATTGTGACAGTGCCCCGTTGTCACTGCGTTTCCTCAGCTGTAACTGCATAAGCCGTGCCATTGCTATACATCACGTTAGTACAGAATAACCTTGGAACCGTGCTGTCAAGTAATCGATATCAGCTGGGAAAACGGTGTCATTCTTAACTCCTTTTCTTTTGTCCGCCTTCCCTCTGGTGCCACCAATTCAATGCTTTGTTTTACAGAAAGCAGAGTATATAATAATTTAGCGGAGTTTCAATGGTAAGCCCAAAACAAGGCACCATGGCCTATAGAATGTTAGATTGTGCTGTAAGATATATTGGTTCCTGGGTATATTTCATAGCACATAGGCCCTACTAAAAAAACAAGTAGTTGGGTTTTTTTGTAACAATTATTTTCCTTGCGTGTGTAGAGATACAAAAAAACGTTGTAACAAATGCAGTTGAAGAGAATTTATGGTGCAAAAAATAAAACCTGAAGGTTGTCCGGAATATTTTCTGATATACTAGGAAATCGTAAATTTATTTCAAATTTGCTACACTGTTTGTTTAAAACCGTGTTTACCTGTTAATGTTTTGCTGTTAATGATTGCTATACTTTATCAAATTTAGATAAGCAAGAAAACTTTCAAAACATTTTTAATAACAAATTTGGAAGAATTTATAAAAAAGACAGTATAATCCAGTTTTGGGCTTGCCCTCAAATTATTTAATGTGTTTTCAAAGTCTTGTCCTCTAATGTTATAATTTTGTGTTTTTTAACTTCTTGAAATACATGACCGCGTGGTAAAAACAGACTGACCCCGCAGGGGGTGCAGACTAGCTGCATCTATTGAGAGGATTTAGACGTCCCTCGCGGTACCTGAGTCTTAACACACACACTTACATTTAGGGAGGCGATAATAGCCTCAATGTGCTTTTCGCCGTAAAATACAAAAAAAACAGACTGTTCGCTTTTTTTTAGTTAATTTCAATTAAATAAATTTTTAAAGATTTTTACTCATGTTTTATTAATTTTTGTCACTGACAGAAATAAGTATCTTTATGTAACTGGTAAAAAAACCAATGAATGTTGTTGAATTCAAAGAAAGATATTTAATGCTTTACTGGGAAATGTCATCATTGACAGTCTGTGGTTGGATAACGTTTCTTGGTATATATCTGTTATCTGCTTTCCTGAAAGTTTCTCTTTTATCACACAGTATCAACAATCGGTTCTTTGTTTTATATTCTGAACTGAACTTAACTGGCATGCATTTCCCAAGATGCGAAATAAAGTACAGTATGTTAGTGATGGGCTTTATCACCAGTTTTGAGGGAAACAACCAAATTTTTCAGGTTTCGTGAGTAATTTCGATGTCTGTGCGCATTACTGGATATAAACAAATTGATCAGTTTTTGGCACGTTGGTTGTGTGTGACCATGCCTGTGATTAAACTGATTTCCATTGGAAAGTGAGCCACTGCAGTTTTCTTTTTAGCTTTAGTACTTTTCAACTTAGGTCTGCACATACAGACAGACGAGACTTGAATGTGTACTTTCGAGGTACTGTATTGTTCTGTACTAATAAGTTATTGGTATTTACTGGTGTTATAGCGAACATTTGGCTTTTGAGGCTAATGCATCAGCTGTTGAAACAACAGGAGTAGTCGAGGAAGTCGAAGTAGAAAGTCCAAGCTCTACAAGTGTCGGTGCCAGATCTAGTAATTTTATGCGGCCCGATGGAACACTCGATTACGATGGTGAGTTAGTGTTTTATAATTATAGGCTATAGAATCATATCTGTTGATGACAACGTAGTTATTCTTGATCTTTTATACGGTTGAGTTTTTATGTTGTTTGAGGCGATATGGGCACATTTAAAAAAAAAATGGGAAAAATTGCAAAATTCATTTGGCTGTGAGAGTTGTAATATTCTGATATTTAAATTGCCGAAAAAGTAAAGTTCGTATTTGGTGTGCAAAGCTTGCCTTCCGTTACATCACATTGAACATTTTTAATTTAAATATATGCAAAAATAAACATTATGCAGTTGACAGCTTTGGTTATATTATTGATTCTATTGTTGATTATTTATACTTAAAACTGTTTATACATTACTTACAGAGTATTTACAAGTTTAAGTTTATTTTAGCCGATATAGTTTTTGCTATCAAAGGGAAAGTGTTATTGTAGAATACTGTTTCTGCTCATATAGAATCAGTTCTTTCAGTTGTGCTCAAAGATTAGCACAAATTGCTAATGATTTCAGGAAAAATTTCATAAGCCATTACCAACTAAAGCTTTATTGTTAGCTGCCATTGGAAAATTTTATATGACAAAATATTTTTAATGGGGCGAGCAGAAATGATGACTACCACGGCATGTTTTTGAAAATTACCTTATCTCCCCGGGAACCAAATTTCCATTCACATAATCTCTGATGCCTATATTCCTATATTTAGGGAATATAGCATTTTCCGCAATAATTCACCCAGTTGAACTACAAGAAAAAGTATATTTGATGAATTCATTCGCTTTTTAGTTGTATGAACCGTGAACGCTGTGAACTTGGTGAAGAAAAAAAATGGAGAGCATATAGAATACATTTTTGTATGAGTGCAATCATTAAGACTACCACATTATTTTATTGTGATATAATATTCAATAAAATATTGTACAGTTATATTTTCATTATTTACTTTAGCACATACTATAAAAGTGGTTTAAAATTCATCTTTCCATATTTTTTTTCTCTTAATAAATATGAACATGAACTAAAAATTTCTTAGACAACATTCAATTTAAAACAAAAATCCTATAAATGTTATATTTTTTCATTAATTTAATTTTTGATTGTTTTGTTCCAGCTTTGTACGAAGATCCTGCAGAGACTGATCGTTAGTATGTTTTTTTAATTTATATTATATAATATATTATTTACTGTGAACATTTAGTTTATTATACAATAAAATTAAAATTTTATTATATTTTACACATTTTTGTTTGTAAGCTTAATGTGCCTAATTTGAAGTTGTATAATTGTTTTTGTTTTTATTGCAGTCTCAATGGAGAGCCAAGGATCTGTGGTGTCACATCTTTTATCACAAGTTAAAATTGGAATGGATTTGACGAAGGTAGTTTTGCCAACCTTTATTTTAGAGAGGCGATCATTGTTAGAAATGTACGCAGACTATTTTGCACATCCGGAAATGTTTACAAAGTAAGTCTGGACCAAATATTGGGTATCAGTTCAGTGTATTAAAAATATATTTTGTTGTTGCTGTACAATGGTTCTTTCAGTTGGCAATAGATAATCCTGAGTGGGCGGTCAGTGTTTTATTTTTATAAAAATTTTTGCCTTTTGATATGACGTTAAGTACCTGCAAAGTCAGGCTGTCCATTTACAAGTTGTGCAGAATTCATACCAACAGTTCATTGAAGGAATAAGGCTTGAGCCTTGTCTCCTTAGTGATGGAGACAGCATCACACTAACTGACCAATCACAGACCATTCAGGAGACAACATCATACTAACCGACCGATCAGAGAGACCATTCAGTCGACAGCATCATACTAACCGACCGATCAGAGAGACCATTCAGGAGACAGCATCACACTAACCGACCGATCAGAGAGACCATTCAGGAGACAGCATAGCTTTAACAGACCATTCTGAGAGACAGTATTACATTAACTGACCATTCTGGAAACAGCATCGTGTTAACTGACCTTTGAGAAACAGTGTTATATTAACTGACCATTCTGGAAACAGCATCATACTAACTGACCTTTGAGAAACAGTGTTATATTAACTGACCATTCTGAAAACAGCATTGTACCAACTGACCTTTGAGAAACAATGATATATTAACTGACCATTCTGGAAACAGCATTGTACCAACTGACCTTTGAGAAACAATGATATATTAACTGACCATTCTGGAAACAGCATTGTACTAACTGACCTTTGAGAAACAGTGTTATATTAACTGACCATTCTGAAAACAGCATTGTACCAACTGACCTTTGAGAAACAATGATATATTAACTGACCATTCTGGAAACAGCATTGTACCAACTGACCTTTGAGAAACAATGATATATTAACTGACCATTCTGGAAACAGCATTGTACTAACTGACCTTTGAGAAACAGTGTTATATTAACTGACCATTCTGAAAACAGCATTGTACCAACTGACCTTTGAGAAACAATGTTATATTAACTGACCATTCTGGAAACAGCATTGTACCAACTGACCTTTCAGAAACAATGTTATATTAACTGACCATTCTGGAAACAACATCATGCTGTATGACCATTCAGAATTATCTAGGGTCTACAGAGTGATACATCACTTACATGGGTGGAAAATACGTACACCTGTTTTTAAGTTACAATTTAGAATTTTGAAAAATCTGATGAAATTATTTTAATACTGTACTCTAGTTCAGTGTGATCAGAATTAGTTTAAATGTTTTGTTTAAAAGGATCGCAGATTTGGAGTCAGAGAAGGAAAGAATGGTTCAAGTAGTAAGGTGGTACTTGGCGTCGTACCATGCTGGCCGTAAGAGTTCTGTCGCAAAGAAACCTTACAACCCAGTTCTTGGAGAGGTGTTCCAATGTTATTGGGATGTACCTGAGACACAAAGTTCTGCACCTGAGCCCCTTGTTACGGATGGTCCTGTGCCTTGGTGCCGAAGGGATCAACTCACGTTTATAGCTGAACAAGTGTCACACCATCCTCCTAGTGAGTTAGCTTATATGTTTCCCATCCTTTTAATTTTAATATAGAGTGATACAGTTTTTAAAAAATATCTTGTTCGACTTTAAAAAATTAATATTCCAAAGTACATAGTTTTTGAATTATTAATGTTAAATTGAATGTACAGGTTTTTCTTGTAAGGCTGTATAAGGGAATAAACAAACAGTTTTGTTGTAGACTGTCCTACAAACAACTACATATAAATATGTCTACAAATCTTATGTTGTGATTTCAGAACATTGTTGTGCTGGATTTGTTTAAATTTTACATAAACACATTCTCTTTCTCATTTCAAGTTTAGTATAGTTACAAAAAAATGTGTTCTAAACTAAAATATTAATATTTTTTGTGGCAATACTTTTTATTTTCTCACTATACAAAATATATAAAAAATCAAGTACAGTCTGCATCGGATATAACGCGGTTGAAGGGATGAAACATATATGAGAGCTGTAAACGAGATAGCGTTGTAATCGAGTTTGTAAATTGTGGAAATACTGTATGTAGTGAAAGAAAAGCATACTTTGTGTTGTATACATAATTAATGGCTAATTTACTACACATATTACATAATTTGGAAATATAATTTAGTTAAAACTAATAGGAAATAAGTACTGTACAATCTAGTATGTATACATGCAATACAGTGTGGCTGAAGTTTTCCCCCCATTAAGGCGTACAGAGTGTGTGTGTGTGAGAGAGAGAGAACAAGAACACTTTTATGGGAATGACACAATTTACATTTTGTTTAACCTGCAACAAAATTCTAAGAAAGGGTCCTTTTCTATTCTCAATCTTTATTCTAAAAATAGAACACAAATTGTATATAAGTGAGAGTGACTATAGGTCAGCAGCTTAGAAAACTGCTAAAAACACCAGGGGTGACGGAGAGAAAAAAATGTGCGAGTGAGAGGTCATGTCCCCACTCTGTCAACATAGCTCTTCCCTGTTCCTTCACCATCACTGAGTAGTAACAGTTTGTAGACTCAGATTGGCAGACTCTGTGTCAGTGAACTGTTGGAGGGAGCTGGAGAAGAATTATCCTACATGCATGAGAAATTCTCACTCAAGCCGTTTACAAAGTGGCTGGACTATAACAGCAGCGTGACAGCGTATCCGAGTTCACAGAGCATTGTAACTGAGCCTCAAATACACGTACACTTAATATAGGATATTGGGGACATTATGAAAATAGCGCTATAACCGAGTTAGCCTTCTAACCGAGGGCTTTATAACCATGATCAACTGTATATAAGAAATCTTGTGTTGCACACATCTCTGTTTTGACCGATTTTGATGATATTTTATTTCATTATTTTATTTTTTTTTATAAAAAATCCTTTATAAATTTTTTAAAAATTGGATTTTTTCAAACTTAATTGGTTTTAAGAATTTAAAAAAAAAGTTGCTCTACTGTAATGTAAGGAAGTTTGTGCGTTGTTTTTCACTGTTTATTTCATTTATGTTGCAGTTTCTGCGTTCTATGCTGAACACTATAATAAGAAAATTAGTTTCTGTGCTCATGTTTGGACCAAGTCCAAGTTTTTAGGCCTTTCTATTGGAGTACACCATATCGGCAGAGGGATCGTCGATGTACTGAAATACAAAGAACAATATATTGTTACATTCCCGAATGGATACGGAAGGTAACAAAATTGATTTTACACGTCTACTTTTATTCAGATTTTAATTATTTTGCTCGTATTGTGTCCCTTGTTTAATTTACTTTGGGTATGAAAATCTAATGGAAAGCAGAAATTTGCTAGACCTCTTTACAGTTAGGCCATAACTCAAAAAAGTGTACAGATATATTCTGCTCCAAAATTTCAATTAGAGATTCCAGAACAAGGCTATATTAAAATCTCAATATGGAAATAACAAATATACAGGCAGTAGAGGTAGATCATAGCTCAAAGTGGTTAATATATTTTTTTCTCTAAATTGTGCCTCGGGCTCAAAACATTGCTATTTTGATAAACATAAGGTTTGTACAAATGTATTTTTGCCATAAAATTCTAACTAGGAAATTTAAAATGAAGCTATTTTGAAAAATAATTTGATTGATTAGTTAACATTGCTCTAATCGTTATAATAACATACACAAAACAATAAGTGCACAACTGAGCCCTAAGTGATCGCACCGTACTGGTCAGTAGCAATCAGATTTATTCAACCAGTTAGTTGCACTTGTGTGCACTTATTTTTTAATTATCTTATCAAACAAACGCTGCCTGGTGCTATTTAACATTAACAAGTACATGACTTTATACACAGATTCCGAGACTCAATCACCAGCTGGGTGGCCATTGCACTTTTACTGGACTAATGCTGTGTCTATTCTGTTGGTCACTTTGAATTTGTTCCCTATAAAATTAATGTTAATGTTACAGTTTACTCCACTATTTGTATAAAATTATAATTTCATTAATGTTTTAATGAATGGTATGTCTTCTAAGATGTATGAGTCATACAGCAAAGATCTTTAAAAGCAAAAAAGTATTTGAAAAACCTTTAAAATAAGATATCAAACATAATTTTATCTTAAAAATATAAGTGAAATCTGTATCATTAATTAATATTAGTCTTATAGAGAATGGATTCACTTTGGCCAACAGGGTCCACAGGCTCTTTAGCAGATTTGGCATTAATGATAAATTGTCTGTGTTTAGGTCCATACTGACTGTACCGTGGATAGAACTCGGTGGGTCTGTAAAGATTAATTGTGAAAAGACTGGTTATCATGCGGATATCGAATTTATTACAAAACCATTTTATGGTGGCAAAAAACATAGAATCACTGCAGAAGTGTTTGGTCCTGGGGACAAAAAACCATTTCTGACGATTGCTGGAGAGTGGAACGGAATCATGGATGCCAAATGGAGTGATGGGGTAATATAAACAGTACAGTAGTTTATAATTGAAGTGTAATGCTGTAAACAAAGACAGAAGCAAAACAATTACTGACAGTGCTTTAATGGTTCAATGGACAAGTAATTATTTATTGCGTTAGGAGTAGTACGTGTCCAACAAAGCATGCTTTTACTTTAATTCATAAACAATTTTGATTTCTGAAAACCCTCATCAGTTGCAATTAGAAACAATTATTCATTGACAAACAGTTAATGTCAGTGTTTTGTACCAAATGTGTTTCTGTAATATTTTCTTTTATGGAAACTGCCTCAAAAGTATTGTGACACAGTGTCATGAAAAAGTCTTCAAAGACATTTATGTGTTACATATTTTACCAACTGTAAGACGTACTTTTTTTTGAAAAATGGTCCCCAAAATTATTATACTCAAAATTAATATAAAAATTCCAGTGTTTGATTTAAAATTCGTGCCAGTCTTTAAAATGGTCATATATTCGATGCCGCTTGAAACCTATATATTTGGCAACATTTGATTCAACTAGCAGCAGCAGTGCACAGATGTGACGAATATGAGTTGCGGGGGTTCACAAGCTTTTCCCTTCCGTCTCGCCATCACAAACCCAGAACACTGTCTAGCCTATGATGCGTCATTGCAATCTCGTTTGTTGCCAGTGAACTTGAATTGAAAGTGATTTGTGTTATCAGTAACAGTGCAGTATGTTGGTTAGTAGCTAGTTTTGTAATGAGAAAAAATAAAAATAAACTAAGAATTTTTTTAAATTAAGGTACATCTTACAGTCTGTAAAATATGGTACTAGGAATAAATAAATGGTCTTTTGTTATGAAGTATTTGTTTATGGTTATCGGCTAATTGTTTTTTTTGTGTCAGGTATTCATTTAAATAATATATAGAGGTCAGTAAGTGGTGAATAATTTATAAACTGAGAAGCTTTAGATGCACACACACCTACGAGGGTTGATCAAATATAAACGAGACTGACTTTCTAAAAACTTTTCCGTTGGACATTGAACTCTAAAGGGTGGGGTTTCAGGTAGCCTGGGAGGTTTGGGACGGGCGTAGACGGGCAACATTTCCGTTCGGGCCCTTCAGTATAAAACTATACAATGAGTGAGAGTGAAGTGCACGTTTCCGTGGAGCAGAGAATTATTATTAAGTTTTTGGCCAAGGAGGGGGTCAATCCGACTGAAATCTTTCGTAGATTGACGGCTCAATACGGGGACAGGACCCTGTCAAGAGCTCGCGTTTTTGCTTGGCACAAGGAATTCGCCGAAGGACGGGAAGCAGTAGAAAACCTCAGCCATGATCGTCGCCCGACCACTTCCGTCACAGACGAAAACATTGATGCTGTTCGGAAGCTCCTGGACGAAGACAGACGTATATCGCTGCGATTTATTGCAGATGAACTCCAGTTGAGCTATGGTAGCGTTCAAAAAATCGTTACATCAAACCTGGAACTCAGCAAAGTATCTGAAAGGTGGGTTCCACGAATTTTGACCGACGTTCACAAACGGAATCGTTTGGAGATTTGCCAGCGACTATTGACCCAATTTGAACGAGATGGTGAGGCATTATTAAACCGGATTGTCACCTGTGACGAAACATGGGTTCACCATTATACTCCCGAGTCGAAACAGGCTAGTATGGAGTGGCGGAAGAGGGGGGAGAGGGCGCCTCTGAAGGCCAAATAATGATCGTCGGCCGGAAAGGTAATGGCCACTGTATTTTTCGACAATCAAGGCGCCTTTCACGTCGATTTCCTCCATCAACGACGCACAATATTATTGCGATATTTTAGAGGTCCGCAAAACAGTCTTTTCGTAGGAAAAGGAAATCTAAACCGCGAAACGTCATTCTTCTTCACGATAATGCCCGACCACATTCGGCGAACGCTACGAGGCTTAAACTCGATCAAATTGGCTGGGAACCAATGGAACATCCCCCATACAGTCCAGACTTATCACCCTGCTACTATCACCTGTTTGGGCCACTCAAAGAGGCGCTTGGAGGCCAGCGTTTCGAAGACGATTCTGCGGTGGAGACCTTCGTGCTCCAATGGCTCAATGAACGCCCGAGAACTTTTTACGAAGATGGAATTAAAAAACTTCCAATCCGGTGGGAAAAATGTGTTACTCGTGCGGGAGACTATATAGAAAAATAAGTTGTATCAAGAATAATTTGTAAGTAAGCAATAAATTTTTTAAAAAATCAGTCTCGTTTATATTTGATCAACCCTCGTAACAAGTGACAAGACCCAGCAAGAGATTACATTTTACATTTCATGAAACTTTTTTATTATTTTAGTTTAATGTTTTTGTGTTGCATTTGTATCTGAAATTATGTTGTTTGTTTTTGTTTTAGAGACATGAACAATTTATTAATGTAGATAATTTGTACATAACAAAAAAAAATGTCCGTCCTGTAGAGCAACAAAAAGATAATGAATCCAGAAGGCTCTGGAGAGAAGTAACTGCTGGCCTTAGGTGGGTAGAGATGCTGCTGAATAATTGGTTTCTTTTTAACTTTTCCTTTCCTTATTTAAGAGCCTGACAAAACGTAATGAGTAAAAACACTGAAATAAACAACAAATATGTTTGTGTTCACTGTGGCAACGTGCAAGAGTATTTTAACTGTTATTAAAAATTTAATAAAGTAAATTCTTTTAGTAATAAATGTTTACACTGTTCGTCATTACCACACAGGAAGATGTGTCAAAAATGCTGTTCAGTCCAACTTGCAAAATGTTTGAAGTTATATTTTTGGTTTGTTATAAAAATTACTACAAAAGATTTTGTGGCATTAAGTAGGAAAGTAATAATTTTAAAAAAACATTTTAATATTTTTCTGCTGACCTAATTGTACAAAATGCAAATATATAGTTGACCCTTTGTTTACAGACACCCAATCATCAGAAATTCGGATTATCAGAAATAAAATCTGTATTTGCATCGGCTGTTCAAAAGTACAAAAATTCACAACACGATGTTCAGCACACGGAATTAAAACACTGCATTGAATTAACGTTATTTAAATAAAATACAATTTATTTAAAGAAGGATGTGTTTTAAAAATATTGCATACAATAATTATACACTAACTGATCACTGCAGATTTTTGATTTCGCCTGTACACCAACACTTTTTTTATTATGCTGTACTGTATAAATAAATTTGATAAACTGTTACAATTTAAGTCTGGTAAGGAAGGAAGAAAAAAAGAAGTTTTTGGTTTGTCTAGAAATAAGACAACCAAATACGGTACTTTTGTTAAGTCTACCATATTTTAAATAGTCCAAATTGCCAGTTTAGGGACGTTATTTGTTATATAGACCCATTAAGTAGGTATCACATAATGAAAACAAAAAAACATGGACTATGTAAACACTGACAAGTTCTGGGAAATGCAGGCTGCCAGGTTTCAGTGTTGCTATGTGTTCTCATTGTCACAGCTGTAGGGTTTCTTTCCAAGTTTTTACAGATTGACACCAAATTATAATAAGGTTTTTTTCCGGCGAAAAACCGTTAAGGTTATCATCGCCGAATTATAATAAGGTTTATTATATTATTACCTAAATAATAAAGAAAGATTTCTCTATAAATAAATGTTACTTTTCTGTTTAGCTTCCTCCTTACTGAACTTTATTGTAAATCAATTGCTGTAGGTTCACATCTGCATGTAATAAATACTCCTGACTAATTGCTGATGCAGCAGAAGTTGATAACTGATAATTCCTTGCATAAGCAAATCCTAACAGAAAGCAACAATTCTGCATCTGCATTCTCATTATGTTTCTTTATTTCACTCTCGAATAGGCCTACATTTAAGTGTAATTAATATAATGTTAAGTTTATGTTTTGCTATTTCACTTGTTAAGTAACACAAACGTTTATTATTGAAGTCATAAATGCCATGTTAAAAGTAATAGTACAGTGTAATACTGCTATCTATACTGTGGACTGTGTTATTTACAGGCTTAAAGTTATTTGTATGTTTATGTACTGAACCTGTTAGTAGATTTACTTATGAAATTATTTACATCAGTATATACTACTTGATACAGGATATATGTAAAATCATGTAATCTTATATCCTTTAAAAATATATTAGATCAGATAAATAAATTATTCTATAGTTTTCGAAATTTTGAAATTAATTAACAATATTTGGTCATGAAATTTTTTTATAATTTAAAAAGTATTACTAACTAGATAGAAATTTTAGGAAACGTCCTGGAAAATAGTGTTTAATTAACATATATGTAGACAGAAGGACGTATTGAATGGATAAAAGAGAAACAATGGGTAGGTCGACAAAGGTATACCAGAACAAAAGGTTCTGTACTTTGAGTGTTACAACTGATTTGAAGCAAATAGTGGTAAATTAATCATAAAAGGAAATGTAACGAAGAAGTGTTTAATTTTAATTTTCATTGATCTTTTAAACTTAGTTATAATTTGGGTGTCATATAACCAATCATATGGCAGCAGTGAACTTTTATTTTGAAAATTTCAAATAAAAATTTTCAGATAACATATTTTAATTAATAAATGATAAATTTGAATAAGTTTAATTTTATTTTGATCTGAGACTTACAATATTAATCAAAGATTTAAAAATTTTGAATTATTAGTGGTCACAATAATTTAAGACATTATTTTCGCATTAATAAATCAGTATTAACATTATGGCATAAAGACCAGCTTGAAACCCTAAGATATAACTTTTTGATTTTTTGGGTTTTATATATAATAATTTCTGAAAGTTTTAGTAGCTGTAGAATGTTCAGTTTTCCAAAAACAATAAGTGAGTAATAGAGTGAAAAAAAATGTTTGATTGTTGGGCTTTTATAAATAAGTATGATTGAACGATTCATTTCATAAACTGTACCTGATTTTAATTAGATATAAACTTGATTAATTATGTGTTATGTTATATATATATATATATATATATATATATATATATATATATATATAAATCATACTTGTTAGTTAATTAATATGCCTTCTGTAATATGATTGAACTCTTTCTTTAAAAGTTCAACCATAATGTCAGGGAAAATATTTAACACAAACCAGACTGTTAAAATTTGTTGCACTGAATGTAAAACATTGCAATTATTTGTGATAGAATAATTTATGCTAATCCCTGGACACTGAATTGAGTAATCATACCAAGCAAGGAAGTATCCAGACATACACGAGGGGTTGAGGAAACCTCCATATAGTATACGAGGTTTGTCCAATAAATACGCGAACTAAGGTCATAAAAACTTTATTTTACAAAATTTCATCTACATTGATTTTGTCCCCTTCAAAATACTCTCCATTCACTGCTATGTACTTATCCCATCTTCTTTTCCACTCTTCAAAGCACCCTTGGAAGTCCTCGGAAGTCAGGCTTTTCAGTCTCCTCGTCGTTTATTGTTTTATTGTGTCCACATCTTCCCAATGCTGTCCCCTCATCACATTTTTGCATTTAGGGAATAGAAAAAAGTCGCAGGGGCGAGGTCCGTGAATAAGGGGATGATCAAGGATAGTGATTGAATTTTTAGCCAGAAACTGGCGAACAATCAAAGCCGAATGTGCGGGTGCATTGTCTTGATGAAGAATCCATCCATCGTTTTGAGTCAAATGTGGTCGCACACGACGCACTCGATCTCTCAAACGTTAAGGTAGAACTCAGAATTTACCGTTTTTTCCTCAGGAAGGAATTCATGATGAACAACACCTTTGATATCAAAGAAAACCAGGAGCATGACTTTGATTTTTGATCGGCTTTTCCTTGATTTTTTGTTCGAGCTTCACCTGTTGCTTTCCACTCCATGCTTTGCGATTTCGATTCGGGGTCATACTCGAAAAACCACGATTCATCACCAGTGATAACCCTATTTAAGAATCCAATATCATTTTCCATGGAATTTTTCCAGTCAGTAACACATTCGACTCTTCTCAACTTTTGATGCGGAGTCAGCAGTTTTGGCACGATTTTCGCACAAACCTTTCTTAAGCCCAAATGCTCGGTTAAGATTGTGTGCACTGTTGATTTTCCTAAATTTAGTTCTTCAGCTATCATTCGGACAGTTTTTCGGCGATCAGTAAGGACAAGACGCCGCACACGATCAATGTTTTCATGCACACAAGAGGTTGAAGGTCGTCCAATTCTTGCATCATCCGTGGCGTCACATCGACCTTCTTTAAAGCGCTTAATCCACTTGAAAATGGCTGTTTTCTTCATAGCATTATCACCATAAACAACTCTCAACATTTCAGCAATTTCTTGGTAATTTTTACCAAGCTTTACCAAAAACTTGATGTTAATTCGTTGTTCAGTGAATTGGTCAATTTCCATATCGACGAACAAAAAAATAATGCAAAACTAAAAATAACTCTACTCGCAAGATCCGCACAATGTAACGTTCTGCCAAGCACTGATGGCTCATTGGGTCCGAGACAACACGTGAGGCCAGTGGGCGTGGCTTAACTCTCCATAATGGCCACCATATTCGACCAGTTTGCGTATTTATTGGACAAATCTCGTATCTTCACACCATTTTAAAGAGTCAAAGACTAATCTTTCCAGTATACTGACAGCAACTTGTAAATGGTTAAATTTATTGAATCAAATCCATATTGTATATTATAGTTGTAGTAATTTTTAATAAGCCTTTTTTTATGTTTTTATAAATATATTTTGTTGTTAAGAAAAATCTACAATAATTATATAAAGAACTGTAAAAGGGCTAGAAAACTATAATTATAACCTGCCAAAAGTAAGGAATCATTTTCATGTTTCAATTTTTAAATAAGTGTTGTTATTAATTTAAAATTTTTATTTTATTTGGTCTATCAACAATTCTTTGGTAAGATACGCAAACTGTGTAACCAGAATAAATACTTTTATTATTGTTATTAATTTGTCATGATTACAATTGATTGTTTATTAATGGGTTACAGATTAAATAATATAGCTCATGCGACAAATGCCAAAAGTGAAATAGAACAGAGACAAAGAGAGGAAGCCCAAAGAAGAAAAGAACAGGGTGTTTCATGGGAAACTAAGGTGATCAATATGGTGACAATACTAGTAGATTAGCAGATAATTATATTTTGCTGTGTTACAAATTGAACCTGTTGTGGGTAAATTACTAGCCTGTCAAACATGTATAACTAATTAAGTTGCCCAACTATAATTGGTCCTTACAGGATGAAGGGAATTATCACAGCGGCTGTGCAATTCCAATCTGCACCAATTGCAATCTGGCCTCTGGTGTACAGTAATGAAATGTCTTTCATTTATATACAACTTTAATTTAACTTATCAATTATTAATTACCACACTTGTAAAATCAAAGGTACGTGTATCTGAGCTATCAGTTATTAATGTATGTGTTCTCAGTCTATGAATAAATCAAACTTAATTACTAATTTACAAACAATATCCCATATTATAACTAAAACAATTAAATCATCTTTGAGGTTGATGGAACACGCAACATTTATATAAATATAGTTTCTATCAATATATAATACTAATTGTCTCTATTCTAGAAGTAACACATGTAAATATAGTCTTTATGTAAAAATGTCTGAATTTAATTGTAGGCTGTAGTAAATTTGGAATTTAATTATTGATTTGGTTTTATTAATTTATTGAAAATTAATTAGCATTTATTTATAATTTAATTTGATTTTCAAAAAATATTAAAAAAGCAAATTTTGCTTTTAGTAAATATCGATATGGCCTTTGTCTCGCACAGATTTTGTCAGACATCACACATAAATGCCGCTGTTTATTTTCATTGAATTTATATATTTTCTCTGTTACATTATTATTAAGTACTATTCACTCTCACTTGAATTTAAACACAAATTAATTTCTGATGTGTGAGTTTCGATGCCAACACCTGCACTCGCCTGTATCCTGGAAGCATCTCCTCAAACTGACGCATTCTTCCCCACAAACTCAGATTCCACTGCCTTTGATATTTTCTGTGTCACACATTGGGACACTACTTTTGGCAGATTTTTACAGCTTTTATTCTTGTGAATAAAATTTCTAGACAAAATTGTATTGTAAAACTGACTTTATTTATTGCTATGCAAATTAATTAGTACATTATTCCCTAACCGTATTGTGCCAAAACCTGGCTGCTAAGAAACAGCTCTGCCCATTTGTTGGCGCAATGTTTGTTTAGTAAAATAAAAAATTGCCTATTTTGTACGTTTAATGACATATATTTCTCAATATCTGAGGTACATATAAATTGTATTTTCTTCATTTAAATATGTTTTTATAAGCCCTTTTTGTCATTTCTCGTGGGTTACATTGATATTTGTGATAAACATGTATCGTTGGTAGGCTGTTTACGTCAGCACTTCAGGCGTCCGCTGCTCAGATCATGTTGCCTACTTGTAGCTTTAGAATTATGAACTGTTGCAGACTTCACCGAGATACAAAGTCATCTTTATATACTCATTTCCATTATGTTGTGTTATTATTATTGTTTCCGTGTTTATTCTTGTAGACTTTGTTCATGTACAAGAACATGACTCCATTCTAGCTGAAGCTGTCTTACACAAAAACACACAGCTTTATTATAATAGAAGATTATAATTATAATTTATTATAATAGAAGTACAAATTGAACCCATCACCGTGACATTGCAATGAGTTAGACACAATTAAGGGTATGACAAATTAACACAGTTTTATGAAAATAAATTGAGAGTTATATAATATTTCCTAATTAGATTACGTTAATAGATTTACCTAATTAATTACCTATACAATAATTAAGCTGTTAATTGTGCATGGTGTTATAGATAATTTGCACATTAATTTTTAGTTTCTGTTAAGTTTTGACTAAAGTTTTATTGTTTTTGTTTAGTTATTCCTGCCAGAAGGAAACGACCAATGGGTGTTTGCAAAGCCGTTAGTGTCTAGACTGAGCACAAGTGTAAATCGATAGTGAATCGTTGTTTGCAATAACGCGTGTACCTGAACCTTCAAGGTTGAAGCAGTTTTAGCCTCGTCCGTTAAAAGCTAAATTGCCGAGTTGTTATTGTAAGCAAACCAAACTAACAAGGGAAACAAATAATATAATACACTATTTTTACAGATTTTGGCACAGTTTGTAAATTAGTATTGTAAAATAAAAATTAAGAATATAAGGAAGTTAATAAATTGTAATTATTAATAATAAATTATATGACTTATTAAAATTTTTCTTATAACATGGTCTAAATCTTTGCTTGATTTGAAATTATCGAGTTTTTTGGAAATTAGTTTTATTTTATTGTGTAACGTTATGTAGATAACCAATTAGACAATCGCTTTATCACTGTAGTAGAACTAAGCATTAATCTAGCGTATATTATATATTAAAGTAAACTTAAATAAATATATTTATCTTAAATTTAGTGAAGTAAAAGTGATATAAAATAGCCGTAGTTTAATTTAAGCCTTGCAGAAATAAAATCATTGATCTGCCCTGTTATAAGATCATACCCATGCTCTTATTGTATTCCAATGTTAATGTTTTGTAGAAATAATTGTTAATACCAGAAATATGTGTTTGTTATTTAAACTCAAAATTATTTTCAATATTAAGTATAAAAATCTTGTCATGATATAAGAAAAAAAAAAACTATTTGATTACAAAGTGTGATTTTTTTTTAATTTTCCTATAAATTTGATTTTTAGCACACAACTGATCTTCTGAAACAAGGTTTGATATGAAATTAAGTTAAAAGGACAAACAGTTTATCATTACATTGTACGTGTACTAGCTGAGTACCAAAGAAGCTTATGGACTAACAACATGCCATAAATTTAGCCTGCACTCCTATGTGTGGACATATAGGACATATAGTTAGTTAACCTAGCACTGAGGTAGGTAAATATTCCTTTTTAAATTATAATTAAACACAGGCTTTTAAAAAACAGTGTGCCATCTTCATCCAGCTTTTATTTTTTATGGAGAGTTTATATTGAAAATAAGATATTCTCAAGTTAAGGTGTTAAAAATTAATCATATTTTGACTAAAGTTTTTTTGTTTGGTTTTGTTTTTGTAGTTGTCCTACCAGAAGAAACAGATAAATGGATTAGACACAAGTGAAACCAGATTTATTGAAATCTACTGGTTCTAAAGGAAACAAGCTAATGGCTATGGACTTGGAAAATAATAAAAACTTATTTAGCCGAAAAAAGTTGATATGGTTTCCAAACTGTAAAACACCCCAAAAATAGACTTTAACCTTCTGCACTTACAAAAGTAATGCCAGATTTTATTGGCGGAAACAGTTAAGAAACTCCAACAGAGAAGTGCTTTATAGTTTAGAGCTATTAAACCTGTTCTTGGAAAGCAAATTGTAAGGAATTTTTGGAAATATTTTAGAACATTGAGTTAGTTGCCGTCACTGCATTTTTTAGTTCTTGTGAGTTCTTTGCTCCTTTTTCATAACATTCCAAGTTCAAAATTAAAATTGGACTCGTTGGTCTGCGAGGCCTCTCAGCTATGCACCTCAATGTTAAGGGATCAAGACACACATATTGCCGTAAGCTCTTCCGTTTCTGTTAACACAAATCCCACATAAAGTATGGACATAAAGTAAAAAAAAAATTAAAATAAAATGGTTGTTTGTTGTCACAGCAACAAGTTTTTATATCAATCTCCGTGGTGAGCGTGTGGAGGGGGTGAACTCACATGAATCGACATCTAAATACGCTACGAAAAAACGTCACGAGTTAATATAAAAGTACTATCGAGTCCGCTTCCCTCTCTCTAATAGACGTTGGGACTGCTTGACTGTTCAAACAATAAAGTGTGAATAATAAATATTTACATTATTTTAAACGCCATCATAGTACTTACCCAGTTCAGATTAATTTTTAATTTTTTTTTTGTGTTTAACGTCCGACTATTGTGCACACTTAGGCTAATGCAGACGGTGGGATGATTTATAGCGTATGAAAATGCGAAGCCCTCGCCGGGAATCGAAAATTAGTGTTCAAGTGTAAATTACATAACAATGACGTTTTATATGCTTATTACATATTGGTAATATGTAAATAAGTTATATATTTATTTCTTAAGTTATAAATAATAACTTAATATTTAAGTTATTTTAAACGCCATCATACTGCTTACCCAGCCCAACTTAATTATTTACTATTCAAGTGTTAATTGTGTAACAGTAATGTTTTATGCGTTTATTATATATTAGTAGGTGTGATTAAGAAGTGTGTAAATTATTTTAAACACCATCACACTACTTACCCGGTCCAACTTAATTATTTAGTATTCTAGGTTAATTGTATATTTAATAATTAAAATATTAAATAACCCTTTTCTAGAGTATCGAGCAGCGAAAATATATGTCTTGGCGGAAAACCATATTGTATATAGAAATATATTAAATTAAAATGAACCTATAAACCTTTATGTTAATATACCTTGATATAAGTCCACATAGCAAATGGTCCGAACCTTGATGTTAATACATGTTGATTTAAGTCAAGATTGAAAATGGTCCAAACCTTGATGTTAACGTCATTGATGTTTAAAAGAAACACCTTTGCAAATGGTCCAAAACCAATCACATGGTAGAGAGGCGTGGTAGCTGTAGAGGTCCCAAACACACATAAAATGTGTGACTGAATATAAAGAGCAAAATCTAGCGATGAAGAAATGAAACACAAAGTTAAACTGGATAATAATAAAACTGGCCACGTAGTTCTGAACATTTTTGTATTTGTTAATGTTGTAGTGTTACATACTTTAATTTTTTTTTTTTTTTTAATTACTGCTGTGATGTAAATTTATCTTGTAAGTGTATACATTTTGATAGATGACTATATTTTGTGATATAGTAAATGTATACTCTTAATTTGGTTCAGTAAAAATTGAATTGTAAGACACCAAATATAACCAACAAGTTCAACCTTCCTACAGTTATAACCAACTGAAGTTGAAACGAACTTCAGATAAATTTAATTAACTTGAATATATATTTCTAAAATATAAAAAAAGATACCATGATTGTAATTGCCATTGTAACTGATATCCTTGTTACACCATTGTATTATAGTAATATGTAATATTTTTCTTGCATGTATAGATATTTTATTAACATAAAATTAGGTATATTTTTCAAATAAATTTAAATTACATTAAAATGAATGAATTAAATCATTTTTAATGATGTTAAATATTTCCATACATAGTGTTGAAGTTACGCTTTTTTCGGTCATTCCCCAAGTGTCACATGCTCTAGTTTCATTGTTCTTGTTCACGTACAAATTCCAGACAACTTGTAAATAAAAACAATGATTTTTCATTAAACCCTTCAGAACCAGAAATTACAGCATTTGAAAGAAGAGAAATGACCATTTTGTTTTGACAATTTTCAACTTAGCTTCTATAACAAAATGAAAGGTAAAATTAATGAAAATAAGTTGATTTCGTAATAAATAAAATCCTTGGTGATGAGGGTTGTTCACTCCTAAAACCCAATGCTTCTGACTTTAGTTACAAATCTTCATATTTTATGAACAAAGTTTGAGCAGAATTTGATTAAAAGATTGTTCGGTATTTTTGAAATTTTTCCGTTATCCCACCACCCTTAATAATGGCAGTATAGTGTTGAATTGCTGATGTGATGGAAGCAAATAATTTTAAAGTAAAAATGAATCTTCTTTGCTGTAAAATTCATTTTCTTAATTTCAGTGGTTTTTGAAAATTTTAAATGCTTATTTATACAGAATTTAATGCTGATTACAAGGGTAAATTTTAAGTTAAGATTTTGAAATAGTTTGACAGATTTGTTTGGGTAATAAATTTATTACCATAATTTTTTATGCCAAATTAGAATGAAGGCATAATCAACTTTCGAATTTCATTGATAATACAAAGATGAACGCTGACCTTCATCAAATTTGTTTCCTTAATTTCAGTGGGTTTTGAAAATTTTAAATGTTAATATTTTAACAATGTCGAAATAACAGATTTTGCTTGATGATAAACTATTCAAACCAATTACAAAATTGATTTTATGTCAAGGTCAAATCCAATCTGATCAAAGTTGTGAAAGTTATTTATGAAAACATCCCTCTACCTTTCTTTGAATAAATATTCAGTTTTCTGTTCCATGTTTGCACTAGGCTTCATTTTTTCACACTTAATAGCAAATTTCAGTTGTAAAATCTATTGGACCCAGAATATCTCAAAATGAGCCTTGTCATTTTTGAGGGTTTTAGAAGTTAACAGTATTGAAGGATATGATTTTAAATTGTATTATGTCTAGTTTTATATAATAATAACAAAGTTTGAGGTTTTTTTACTGTGACTTTATTTTTGGTTAATAGTTTTAGGTTCTTGACTACTTTATAACAGGGTAATTGTTTAATTAAACTTGATATCTTAAATGACCATTCAGTTCATACCTATAGGATACTCTTATCAGCCACCTAAATAAGATAAGAAAAGATAAATAATAACTGACAGAATACTCAACTAACTGTTTATTAGACAAAAGGTTTTTCAATGCTAAATTAAAGGACAGGTTTTATTATGTTCAGTATAATGATCTGGCTTCCCTAGCTTCGTCAATTCTACTTCGTTGACACGTTACGGGGAACCTCCATCTTCAAAAACTATATCTATACTGGTCACCAATATTATGGCCCGTCCTATTTATAATTTTCTATCTTCACCTCATACACACGTCTATTCAACACGTGTACATTAAACCTGATATGCTCGCTTCTGATTAGCTCAAAAAAATTTTAAGAATACTGTTCTTTTATAATTTTTAAGAAATCTGTTACAAAGAATTAAAAGAAAGAGAGAGGAAGAAAGCAGCGATAAAAGAGAGGATAAAAAACGAAAATGGGCTAAATTAACATATACAGGGAAAGAGGCATTAAATTTATAAATTTTTTTAGAAAATATAGCAATGGCTACAAATAATACCATAAGGAAAAAACTAACAAAGGATATAGAAAGTAATGAAATAATAATTAATGTAAATTACATTAATAAAAGCATGATTATCTAATTCACCAAATTGTGATTATTTTTTACAGATAATATGAAAAAAATCATATGGAATATGACATGTTTTATTGACTTCAGACATGTTGCATTCAAATTTTAAGGTCAAAAAACTAATACACACACAATAAGGCTTTAATGGGTATTCTGAATTTATTAATTTTTTGAAAGTTTCATCCCACTACATATGGGTCTATTTTCAAACTACTTTTAGCTGAGCAACTATTCTCTATTACATTACTGTGAAGTGATAACATTTCATTATTATTTGAGCTGTGGAATATTTTTTATAATTGCAGACTTGTTTACAGCTCTTTCACACTTTTAAAGGGTGAATTTTGAAATATATATATTTGTGTGTGTCACCATTTTTCAAAATTCATGTAATTCTTTATGATTTTGAATGTTTTTTTGTTAAATTTAAAAAAACTAAGAGTAAAGAAATATTTCTTCTAATTCAAACATCTGTACCTCCTTTTCACCCCTTTAGAGATTGAATTTTATAAAATGCTGGAATGTGTGTTTCTTTTTTATTATTACTTATGTTAAATGCTAATAAAATTGTACTTATAAATATTTTTTCCCCCAATCCTACAGTTTACACTCAATTTTTACCCTTTTGAGATATGAATTATCTAAAATGCTGAAATATTTGTTTTTTAGTAATTTTTTTTGTTTTATGAAAATCTATTTTATGATTCAGTATTTAAGTTTCAAAATATATTTTTCTCTTTGCAAATTTGTTACTCTTTTAAATTTGTTTAGGCGGTGAATTTTGAAAAATGATGAAAAATATATTTCATTAATTATATTTAAAAGTAATAGTTAAATTTCAAGAAGTTTTAACGAAAATTTTTTTTTATTAAAAACTATTGTACTCCATTTTCACCTCTTCAGGAGGTTTAATATTGCAAAATCGTTTCTTATTGAGCATATCTACATTATGAAAAGGACATATCCTCAAAATTTCAAGTGTCTAGTAGTTTTTGCTGTGTTGGTTCTATATTATATGTGTGTGTGTGTGTATTTATATATATACACACACACATACACATACGTGTACATATATAGTGAGTAAATGGATGCTAAGAAGGAGAAATTTTTAGTTGCCGAGAAGGGAAATATTATTTTAGACTTGGCATCACTGATTCACAACTCCCGAGTCAAAATCACTGTAAATTCTTGAAGCGTGAACTCGTGTAATGTTTCTTAACCTTAAAATATAAGTAATGCAACAACAATAGTGATAACATATTTGAAATAACTAATTATATTATTAATGAATAATATTATTTGTTTTGTTTTTTAAATTTCTTTGATAGGTAATTTGATTAGCATTTATAAATGAGTACCAGTACTCGGAAAGATCCTAATATCTTAATTACAGGTAAGAATAAATTTATTTGTCTTTTCCTTTGTTATTCATAAAAATTTAACATTATGAAAATGTTAAATGGTAGGTACCAATGTGCTCATTCAAAGGTAGTATAAATTTTGCAGTTGATTAAGTCCTTACTGATATTTCTGGTAAATGTGTATGTAATATGAATCCTGTAGGTGTAAAATTTAAAATGACAGTTATTGGGTGAACCTAAAGAACAAAGTCAAACGTATAAAATAATTCCTATTACATGTTCCTATTACGTGATAACGCGTATGAGCAGTAAGTCTCTGTAGTAAATGATGATATGCTTGAGCAGTAAAACGGTGTAGAAAATCTAGCATGTTTTAATCAGTGAAAACAGCAATGACATTACAATGTAGTTCCGTAAAAAAACAGCCTAAAATCGTAATTAATCTTTAAAAAAATATTTTCGGCAGATAAATATGTGTTACTTGAATAATAAAATATATAATAAATAAATAATCACTATGAAAAAACAACCTACACTGTATAAGTACCTGTTTTGGGAATTCTGTGAGGAGCAAACATATCAGTACAAACAAATTTGTATAGTAAATCATTTATGCTCTTTGTAATTGAGAACAGTAGACCTACTTTGACTTTAAAAAGTTATTTTACAGTGATCGAACAGTTATACCGTGGTATTGAATATAACACGAGTCAGCTATGTCCCGAATGTGTGATGACTCTTGCAGAAATAAATAACTCCATGTCAAATTTTTGTGGTCAAAGCATGACCAGTTCTTTGGAAAATATTGGAAAAAATATGACCAGTTCTGATTGGAAAAATATATCAACCAAATCAATTCTAATGGCTGATAACAGACATGCATCTCTTTCTATCCCATTCTTATAAACATACAGTATAATTAAACTCAGCCACTATGTGGTCAGGATGAAGATCGTAAATAAAAATTAAATGTAAAATCACATTTATTTAAATATATTAAAACACTTTTTTAAATCTAGATATTCTTTCCTAAATTGAAATCACTTTTCTTACAAACATTAAAATGTTGATGACATTCTTCATAGGCTAGTTTTTATGTATTGTATTTTTATGTAAAATGTATATGACGCAAGTCCTTTAACAAGGACCCCAGTGTGCATCTTGTTTCCCGATCTCTTGCTCCTTCAAAACTCTTCGTTCAAAACATGCAATCTTTAATATGTAACTAGCAATGCTTGTATTACTTCAGCTAATTTAATAAAATAGGTAATAGAATTTAAAAAATACTTTAAAATCAAGAAAACAAATAGTGCCCATTTACACAAATACCTTGGCACTTACTAACAGTTATAGTATAAGGTTTACATTACAATATTTTATAACTTTAGGATACAGAAGGATTCTAAATTGACAGAAATTCCTTGACTAGGAACTCCTGGAGTTGGGAAGTCAACCCTTTGTTATGAAGTTTCAAAAAGGATCGGATACGAGTGGCTTGAAGTCGGCAAGATAGCTAAAGAGAGAAATTGTTTTGAATCCTATGATGATGTGTATGAGTGCCCAGTTTTGGACGATGATAAGGTAGGCTACTGTAGGCCAAACAAAACAACTGATAAGTTTTTCATTTCAAAGTTGTTAGGAATGTACTTAAACTGTTCATATTAAATAAAATACATTCATTAATTTCTAAAAACAGCTCAGTTATTGGAAATTTATGGGAGGGAATCTCTTTTGGGATACAGAGAATTTATGATAATTGAGGTTTTTTTCAAAACCACAGCAAACAAAGGGTAGATTTAATACATAATTATTAAATAGTGTAACGAGTCTATTATTTGAAGTATAAAGTATGACAATCATTTTTTGTAAGTAAGGATCTACCTTATATAAATATTTGAACACTTGTCTAACTCGGGTAAGAAAAGGTCACAGAAGAAAAAGTTGAAGAGTTATTGTAATTTTTATCAAAATACATGTACATATATTATAATAATAATTCCTTACCAACTGCAAAGTTTGGATCCACACACAGGCCACCTTTGGTGAATCCATAGTTGAGAAAGGATACATGATTTACTGTTGTGTATATGCACTATTTACTGTATTATATAGTAAACTCCTACTTGGTAGAGTAACAAGTGGTTAATAAGTTACAGTACTGTAAATAATTTCTTCTGCAAATTTGCTAATCAGTTCAAGTACATACACATATGAAATAACTTTAAGGTTTTAAATAACACAGAATACTGTACATAAGAGAAGTGTTGTACTGTACATATTACTTTTACACTTTTGTGTTACTTATCAAGTAAAACATAAACTTAACCTTATATTAACCTACTCAAATGTCTATTCCATAATAAAATATAGGCCTAATTGAAAGTAGAACAAAGAAACGCAGTGAGGTACGGAGTGGTGATGGTAAGTTTTGATATATGTGCAATTAATGAAGGGTATTTAAAACCTTATTACAATTTAGTGTACAATTGTCAAGCTTCAAAACATATGAAGCTCAAGCGCTTGAGAATATATACAGAACATTGAAATCTGTCAATGTAAATTTCCTGGAACTTGATAATGCATATAGAAACTTACGTTGTTGCAATGAATATTACGCGCATTTTACAAGTCATCCAATCAAAGAGCACTGTTTATATAACTGTTGATTAGGTCCTGTATAACAAGTAATCTGATTTGTTCATGTAAATCAAATTTTATATTGTTAAATGTCCACATGCTAAGCTGGCAATTCTAACCTTTAGAACCTTTTTCTGAACTATGGAAAATATAACAAAACTACTCTTAACGTTCATTTCTAAATAAACAAAACTTCTCTGTCTCTTATAGATAAATAAATTTAAAAAAATAACCCTAATTCAGTGTTTTCCTTACAAATGCTTGTTTGAATTTCATATGTTGAACATCTTTATTTAAGTTATGAACTTTTTGACTTCCAACAGCTGCTACGAATATTGATTTTATTTCAGATAATTCAAATTTCTGATAATTGGGTCTCTGCTAATTAAGGGTCTATTCTAAATGTTTTATAAGATACAAGAATACTTTCTTCTTAAAAAATCATGGAAACATTAAAACAGCTATGAACAAACACATTATATAGGCTTTAATATAGGTTAAAATAGTGTAGAAAATATGCACTAGCTCTGATTTCATATGAAATTTTGCTAAAAAAAAAAAAAAATTACCAGTCTTTTTTAATAACGTAGCCTATGTAGCATAATTTAGATGGCAGATTTAAAAAGTAATTTCTAAATTGCCTGAAAACAATGACACTACAGTAATTAACAATTGTTAGATCTAAGGTAGTGTTTTCATGTTTTTGTGTTCTTTACTTGCATTTGCTCAGTTATATCCTATTAGCACTTTGATTTGCAATTTTTTATTATTATTTTGATTCTGAAATCATCTTCTTATTTTCCAGCTGCTCGATGAACTAGAAGTAAGAGTTGAGTCTGGAGGTAAAATTGTTGACTACCATAGTTGTGATTTTTTCCCAGAACGCTGGTTTGATGCGGTATTTGTACTTCGTACTAATAACACAGTGCTTTATGATCGTTTAACCCAAAGGTGAGTTTATTTAATCGGTGTCTCTGTATATATTTTCTGTTATGGTTATATATACTTTTACGAATTGTTATTAAATTTTATTCATTATTAATTGTTATTTAGTTCTTAAGTATTTATTATTGATATAGTTATACCTGTTATTTAAATTTTGTTTAATTTATTTTTACTATTATAGTTTGTTGTAGTTTTATATATATATATATATATATATATATATATATATATATATATATATATATATAAGTAAATTTTGTTAATTCCTTTTTTTTTATACCTTCTTTTTCTATGACGGTGATGATAACCTTAACGGTTTTTCACCGAAAAAAAATTCTTTCTGAGTACAATAAATTAATTTATATAGTTAAAAAAATAACTGAAATAATTAATTTTGAATTCAAGTCCTTTGTTTAATATAGTGGTTACTGTTCTTGCCTGATAAAGTGGAGTTTGTAGGCATTGATTTGTTGGTAGGACAACGGATAAAACCTGGTTACTTACTATGTATTGTGTTCTGTATATTAAGGTTAGGTTTGGTTAGTGTATATATGTTATGGCTGATTTAGTAAGTTTATTGTGAGAAGCTATTATAGACTTGTTTGTGTTTCGAACTTGTAACAATCATGTATGTTGTTATCGCAGGCTGGTGCCAGGTCAGCGCAAAGTCATCTTTGTACTTCTATTTTTATTGGTTTTCATTATATTACTATGATTACTCTAGTATAATTATACTTGGAAAAAATGGAACAATTCTAATCGTAATGTGTAAATTAAAACACAGTGGGAGAGATGATAAACGGTTGCTGCGACATATCTTACGAGCAAGGTGAAACTGATAGAAACAGTAACGGGCATGACAAAGTGCTCTACTAGTGCTTTCGTGTAAATAAATCTGTGTTGTGACTAACAGTAAATAAATTTGTGCTGTGAGATATTCTCCTATTAAGAGGAGAAATACTAAAAACATTGATAATCATCCAAAAATCATGTTAAATTTAAAAAGTTCTGTCTCTTTCAATATATATATTCAATATGTATATATATATATATATATATATATATATATATATATATAGTTTTCTACCTCCATGATTGTGGTCCTAGCGAGTATCATTTTACCTGTCATTGTAGTCCACGAGGACTACAAATCTGGACCACATTAGGGGTGTCAAAACACTGTCATTTGTGGTCCCATGACGTTGCAGGAGTTTTCGCGGTATTTAGCTCCTTATTTCCGGCGTTGCCAGTTTGCCTGTGTTATCTATCATTAGATTACTACTTCTCTGTTGAGTAGTCTATCAAGACGAGCAGTGCTGATCAGACTGTGTTTTTGAAGTTACCATGTCCAGGAGAGTACATTCAATTTTCCAGTTGATACCAGGTAAGTTTGAAATTTAACTGTTCTTATGTTTTAATCAAATACGAAATAATTTTGATTTGCTTAAATATTTACTATTATTGTCATGCATGTATAAATTAATTTAATGTATAAATTAATTAAGTATAAATACTAATTATTTATACTTAATGTAATTCACGTTTTTAATGGATATTTGGGTTTTTCACTGGCATTATTGACAGTTTTAAATTCTTTTAGGTACATTATGTGATGTACTTGTAATAACATGGGCATAATTAGAACTAATGTACACACGCATCTTAATCAATCATTTACGCTGGAGCTACGTTTATAATTAGAGTAGGCTTAAATAATTTATAAAAATATTTTTATATTTTTGGATCATCCAAGTCCAAATAGTCTATGTTTGAAAAAACTTCCTATTTTTTTACCTCAAGGTTCTCATTTTTAAGATTGTTTATAAAAAGCACAAAAATGTAGGCCTATATTTTTTCTTTCAAACAATCAAGTTTATTTTATTTGATACTTAGTTGCCAAAATATATTTTTATAACTAAATTATAAAAATAAATTATTTTATAGTAATGAATTAGTGTGATTTAAAATGAATACGATCATGTTTTAGCATTTTAGCGCTTTTTGAAACCACATGTGTTTGCTTAGTCCCCAATATTTCGAATAAGTTACAAGTATATGTCACGTAGACCTAAAGGTAAAATTAAAAGTTCAATTGGTAACAAGACAATTAAAATTATTAAGCTAGCCTTGATAAAAGTAAACAAATTGCTAACTTAACCTACAAATTTCCTAACAACTAGTCGAACTGAATGTAGGTCATACAATTCGGTAAAACATGGTTCTACAGGAGTTTGAAAATACTTTAAAAAGATCAAACTGGCTCAAAACGATTGCAGGGATGGTAATTAATTAAACTTGTTTTAATTAATGTTTTATTTAATCTTTTAGAGGTATTTGTGTATTATATTAAACCAAACACTCCTTCAGTACTTCACAAGTCAATGGTTTCTACGGTTTCATTCTTAGTAGTAATACAGTGATCAACTTAGCTAACAATAAAACTCACTTCCTTATTTTTTCATAAAACTTATTACCAAAGTCTTGTAATATTAGAAATGACAGTTGGATTGAAAACGCCGACGTTGTAGTTTGTAGATACATCACGCCGTCATACTAAATAAATACGATGTACGCCAACGTTTTTAGTTATATACGCAGCTTATAAAATATCTTGTAAAGTATTTGCAGTGTAAATTTCTATACACTTTCGTAGTTTTAAAAATGTCGCTAAATCAGTTGTTAAAAAAGTTATTAACAAATTATTATTTAAATTGTTGCACAAAATGTGTAGTTAGAAACTAATTGAAAAACCTGTTTTACCGAATTGTATGGCTCACGTTCAGCACATTTATTTTTCTTTCATTAATTCAAACAAGTTTTTAACTAGCCTAGTTCATTCAGAATTGGTACAGAATATGAATTTTCTTAACATTCAATAGATTAAATGAAAATATAGCCTAAACAATACCCAAAATGGTAAAAGTAAAATTGATATTGCCTGATATTCATATATCTGTAAAAAATCTTTTCTAAGTAGCTTTAAATTTTATCATTTTTGTTAAATTTATACCTTTATTTTTTAATCAATTCACGAGAGAAATTACATTCCCTGATCTAGTTTTTTTAGAAAACTTTGCCCAAGCTACTACTGCCTAAAACGTAACTTAAAATTCAGTACTTTTTCACCAAATTAGTCTAAAAGTGGCTCAAATCTACAATTTTAAGCACTAAATTCTACTCTTACTAAGCAAATTTTAAAATCCGAATAGGCCGTGAATTTAGGTTACAGTGAAAAAACTGTGATTAAATAGTGAATTTCACCTTAAAATGTGAAAATCCCTTAAATTTCACTGCGCCTTAAAACTTTATGGACGATAAAATCAAACAAATAATAAACTACCATGTGACCAGGTTGCCTATGATCTGATATAAAAGTGTACCAAGATTAGTATTACGCTACCAAATTCCTGACTCACTGCATTTCAGTCTAGCGGTCAGCAGTCTCGATTCCAAAAATACTTTAAACGGATAGCAACATAGGATTTTACAGATATGAATGTTCTAAGGTTAATTATTAAGAAAAAAATCAGAGTTTTTTTACAAGTTACGTAGCAAAATTTTTTTTGCCCATTAAAAGGTAAGAAAAGTCTGATTTTTTTGTCTGCCTGCAATTAACTCGTTAAGACCATTGTTACCTAATCATATTGTTTCATTGTTTGTGTATATACGGTTTTATTTCTTGTTTTAAAAATATAATATTGGTTGTAACATATCAAATTATTATTTTTAAAAAAACCCAAGACACACATATTGCATTTATTGGCCCCGCTTTGACTTCGCGATGCCTGTGTGTTTGCGAGTGTAACATGCTAGGCCTACTATGGCATAAATGTACCTAAGGACAAAAGTTATAATTTGAAGAAAATGATTGTTCGTAATAACAATAATGATATTATCCATTTGTTATAATAAGAATCTATTACTGATGAAAGATTAGTCAATGTAGGCCCTTACATTGACGTCACTGATATGTTTCGGCATACGTGCCGTATGTGTTTGTTTATGTATGAATGCCAGTATCTGGTTGATGCAGCACCTTTCCTACTTATTGCGATTCTGCGAAGCCGCTGCTAACGCGACAGTAGCTGGCTTCAGCATTTCTTAAAGGGTAATAGCTTTAGGTTGCGTTTGTGCCGATAAGGGCATTCGGAAATGCTCTATCGGACTCTTGATATTGATATCACGTATTTGTTTACTCTAAATTTGTACTCTGTACTAATACTGAAATTTTTATTTCTTATTACATTAGGCTATATGAGACTAATGAGACAACTTTAATTTTTTTTCTTAAAGGTGCAGAACTTCCTGCAGATTCCCATCGGAGAAATAAAAGTGGATTTTCTGTTCCAGCTATTTCTGGAGTGCAACAAAACCATTCTGTAGGCCCATCTGAATTAGTAAGTGAAGTAAGTAAAATTTATGGTTTTGCTTATTTAAAAAAACTAATTTGAAAGGTTTAGCACTAATGTTACTGAGCAGCAAAGAATGCTGTTTTTAAAGTTTCTTTTAAGTTGATGCCGAAATGTTTTACTATTCAATTCAAAAGTTCAGTTAACCTACCCTTACACTCAATGCAGTCTATCCTAGAAAAATTTTTTTTTTTTTAACGTCCGACTATTGTGCACACTTGGGCTAATGTAGACGACGGGATGATTTATAGCATATGAAAAGCCAAGCCCTGGCCGGGAATCGAACCCGGTCCTCGGGGTAAAAGCCTAGTACGCTATCAACTAGGCCACCGAGGCGGCTTCCTAGAAAAAAACAAACAAAAACAAATAGCCGCTTCGGTGGCCTAGTTGATAGCGTACTGGGCTTTCACCCGAGGACCGGGTTCGATTACCGGCCAGGGCTTGGCTTTTTCATACGCTATAAATCATTTCATCGTCTGCATTAGCCCAAGTGTGCACAATAGTCGGACGTTAAAAAAACCTAGAAAAACAATAAAACTGTTTCTTAATATTACTTAATATAATGTTTTAAAAAATATTTGGAATGCATTATTTTTTATAATTTTAAGGATATTTTCAATAAATTATATTTAAGAATTTCGGTAGTTTCCTAATGACATTATTTTTGTTTCTGACAGGTAACAAACAATAACTTCGATCCTATTGTACCAATGGAAACATCAACTTATTTATTACATGACAATGTCGTACAGCCTACGTTATTGAAGAACTACTTTTGTAACACAATGTGCAATATTGCTTTGAATTCAGGAAATGAGTCACCAAGTAAGTAATTTTAAGTAGCCTACTGGGAAAATTATACTTTTGATTGTTTTAATAGCACTATGGAGGAACTTTTATCGCTGAGTAATAACATTAAGCATTACTAATTTTTTTTAAAGTAGCAGCTTATTGTAATTTAGACCTACATTTATTAGATAATACAAACAGTGGTGTGCTAACGTCTTATTGCGTTTAGCAAATCACATTCGCACATACAAGGCCTTTAAAATTAGATATCAAACATAATTTGATCTAACACATAGCAGAGTAATTTGCATCGTTAGTTAACATTAGTTTTATGGGGAGTAGATTCAATATGACGATAGGGTTCACAGACCCTTACTGTTTTTTCTCACATTTTACAATATACATACATGTAGTCACACACTCAGATTACATGGAGTCTAGAATTACCGGGGCTAGAATTATCAAGGTTTTACTCTACATAGACATGAAATTATTTATTTCCATATAAATTTAATGAAGAAACTTGTATCTGTTTTAAGCGTTTGCTGAAGTCACTTGTTCTTTTGTAGGGTCTGCTATAAATGGAGAAGATATAACAGAAAACGATATTATCAATTCTGATTTCATCCTTTGTAATTCTGACAATCAGATTGATTTAATACAGCACAGCTTAGCTTCAGATGTAACAAATGAAAGTCACTGTGATAATCGGAATGATTTACGCACAACAGGTCTCAGCGTCAGATAACAAAGAAGTAAGTCAAATCCATAACCACAACAGTTTAATTCAACAAACTGAATTTATTAGAGCTTACATTTCACTTAGGTGCAACGGATTTGTTTTGAAAAAGATTTGGAAATATAGATTACTCAAAGCAGTCCTTATATTTTAATTATAACTAACTTTATAACACACCCTTTTCATTTTTAAAAGGTACCGACTAATAATGTAATCTACGCAACCTTTACTTGGATGTGTAGGGTTGCACACATACAATTACTTGTATTCATATAAATATTTTCACATCTACAAGTACTTGAACACATAAAAGTGCAAGTGGTTGTACACATTCTTATATATTTATATGACTTGTATTAACAAGTACTGCTTGTATATTATTTTTGTATGAATAAGTACAAATACATTTACAAGTACTTGTAGATATACAAATACTTAAACAATTAATATTACTTTTACATGTATACGTATTTGAACACGTTAATTTCATAAATAAGGTAAATTTATATCCGTTTCAGGTGAAGAAAAGGAGATACATAAATAAGAAATGGTTTTGCCCAGTACTGTCAAACCTTGGTTACTCATTTTGCACGGCATGTGAAGTTCCACCATTCTACTGAAAATGAAGTGAAAGAGCTTGATAAATATGTTGGCTTGGAAGAAAAGAGAAGAAGAAAAGAATTACTGCAGCGTTAAATGTCATAAAAACCGAGGAAGTTTGATATATAATGAGCGCCAGCCGCTGGAGTGGTGAGATCATTGTTAAAAACAACCATCTAAAAACGCATATAAACCAAGTGTTTTAACTCATGCGACATGTAGGCACTGTTTTGTATCGATTCTGAGACAAAATTTATATCTGCATATACGCAAATGTCCAAAAAGCTGATGGAAATGACTGAAGGCGAGAAAGAAACATCACCAAAAGGTCGTGCTTTAAGAACGCCGTCACATTTGCAGTTTAAAGAGTCTGAACAAGATAATACTGATGGTTTTAGAACTGAGGTTTTGATGAAAATGTCAAATGACATGATATCGCTCGTTGCTAAAACTGATCTTCTTATTTTAAAATTTGGTAAAAGGCTCTTCAAAAACCACCGTGAACAGCAGCACCGAAAATATGTTTCAACAAAAATGAGGGATTTATCTCGACTATTTATAGAAATGGAACAAGACAACGAGAATATAACATGTTTTGAAGATTGTATTCAACCACACAACTTTGATTGTTTAATTAAAGGAGTTCAAACTCTAGGTGAATTTGACAACAACACAGGAACTGTAGGTGTAGTAAGTATATCTCATCGCTTTTGCTCTTCTCTGAAAGCTTGCTCTGACATTTTGCTGTCTGAAAGTATCAAAAGTGATAATTTAACTGAAGAAGAAATCCATACAATTCGATCCAAAATGGAACGATTTCAACATCTAATGCGAGTGGAATGGAGGTTTGAAATAGGTACGAATGCTGAAAAGAGCAGGAAAAAAAAGCATGCAAAAAGTTAGAAGTGCGACCTCTAGATGAGGACATAGCACTGGTTAGCTCAGAATTGGAAAAGCTCTATGATCCACTCTTTCAATCCTTGCATAACAATCCTACTGTTCATAAATATGAGGCCCTTTATAAGGTGATTATTGCAGACATTATAGTATTATGTCGACGGCGACCAGGAGAAGTAACAAGAGCTACTCTTGAGCAGTACTCAGCACTAGAGAATGATGCAGAATATGACAATCCATTTGACATTATTTTATCACAAGAAGAAAAACAAGCCTACAACGATCTATTTGTTTTCCATGTGCCAGGTAAGAATAATAAAAAAGTTCCTATTCTATTAACAAACATTATGAAGAAAGGTATTGAAATACTTCTTCAATATAGAGCAATAATGAAACTATCTCGTGATGGTTCTGCACTACTTTTGCTCGGCCTGAATCTCACGAACCTTTGATGGGTCACTAATTATATCTGAATTTGCAAATAAGTTTGGATTAAAAACCGCTCTCATTTCACAGCAACTGGATTGCGGCACCATATTGCAACCATATCACAGATACACGATACAGATGGTCACTTTACAGAACAGTTAGCTTCTTTTATGGGTCACACTCTTCAAATTCACAAGTCCAATTACAGATTGCCTCTTTCAGTAATAGAAAAGGCAAAAATAGGTAGCAAGCTTTTAAAAATCGCCAAAAAGTAGGACCGAGCCTATCTTTATTGTCATTACCATCTGTAGTGTCTGAAATAAGTCCTTCGAATTTTGACAATGTGAGTATAGAACAAGTAACACCAACAGCCAATCGGGACTATAAACCAGCAGAAGAAAATTACCGTTCGAGCCAGAAGAAGAAGAAGATAGTCCAGTACGTCAAAACAAAAAGTGTAAAAGAAGACTAATTAAAAAAACAGTAACACCAACAAAAGAACATTACTATGATCCAGCTGAGGAAAATGACCAATCCGAGTCAGATGAAGAGAACCTTGTACATGAAACCAAGAAGGGTAGGAGAAGAAATATGACTATTGTGTGGGAAGTGAAGAAAAACAAGCAATTTTTGACCAATTTGGTGAACTTATGGTGAATGGTATAAATCCTAGAAGAAAAGACATTAGGGACTTGTATGTAAAAGTTCAGTCCTACAGAAACGACCGTTAACATCTGTGTATACATACATCAATAACATCGTAAAGAAAAAAATAAAGATACCGGTATGATAGAATGTAAATATATGAATTATTTTTAAGTAAATACTCCTAGTTAGCTAGGTCGAAACTTCGTTTTTGTGTCTCTCTCGTAAGACTCGCATTGTTGGAATTTGCATGGGTAACTAGATGGCTCTATCTCGTAAGTCCTTTTTAAAGCTCTGTGAGACAGATCTTTCCATTACATCTGTCTAACCTATTAATATTTGAGAAATTTTAATTTTAACTTTTTAAATGTGTATAATCAATGAATGTGGATCTATAATGCTTGCATATATGTGTGAATTACTGTATTATATTTTATTTGTAATACTTTATATTGTTTCATGTATAAATATATTATTATTATTATTATTAATGAGTTTATTTACTACAAAATCCATAAATACATTTGTTAATTACATACAGAAAAACTCAGGTACATGGATGCTGTAGAGTGTTACCTACATTAATATTCTCAAAATACAATTAGCATTAACCATTCAAAATTTATAATCAATACAATAACCCATCTATTAATATTATTTATATCAACTAAACATTTTGTATATATATAGGCTTCATAAGATACCCAATTTTGGCCAATTTTTCCCATTTAATACTCGATACACACTTTCTTACTTAATATTTCAGAACCAAACCATTTTACTTTAAATTCTTGTAATGCCGGGACAAACCGCCAGATAGTATTTTTGGGACAAACCGCCAAATAAATATTATCTATTTTTAACGTATTGCATAGGCTATTGAACATATATATGTCTCCTTAGTCCTTTCTTCTCTAACATTTACATTTATCATCTTAACTTAAAAATACAAGAAATAAATTGTAAAATATTACTATCACATGCTTAGTTATTTTCTTTTAAATAAAAATTTAATTCTTTATAAAAATTATGCTTGAATTTTGTGTCTTAAATATTAAGTTATTCCTAAGAACTGTTTTAATACAATCTTTCTACGCCATATTTTATTACTTTTTCAACTTTATTTTATTACTGTCCAGATATTTATATAAATCTACATTATGTTTTCCACATAAAAGTTTAAACTCCTTAAACCAAATTACTTCTTTTTAATGATCTCTTCTGCCTGGGCAACCTGTGGTCCTTTAAACACAGAACTTTTTGAAAAAATGTAATGTGCAAACCCAATGTATACAAAAACATCTGATTCTTTTCTGTCTCTAAATATACGATAAAATCACTGATATTTTTGGCAAACAATACAGCTTCTTAATAAAAACCTTTGTAAATTCTACCCTAACTTAAATGACATTAAGCCTCATATTTGAGGTGAATAACAAATCACTGTTCTAAACACGGCATTAAATACTTCCATTTTTGCAGATATTATTAAATATTTTACTATATGTGACATGTATTCTAAACTTTGCCACCCCTAATCAATTTTGTAGTTGTCTACTCCAAGACAATTTTGATGTTAGCCATACTCCCAAGTATTTATATTCTTTATTTATTAAGTCAATTTTTCGCCTTCAGACTTCGACTTTTCTTCTTAGACATCTTACTCCTTTTCTAAAGACTATTATTTTAGACTTCGCCAAGTTCAATGTAAAACTCCAAAGCCTGCAGTATTTCGCTAAATTATCAATCATAGGATGCAAAACTCCCGGATGGTCCGCTATCACAACCATATCATCTGCATAGAGTAAAGAATTTATTTTAACACCTGCTAAAAGAACACCATCTTCCAAAAGCCTAAAAATGTATGTCATTCAAGTATAAGGGAAACAATCAGAGGAGTTAATAAACATACCTGTTTTAGGCCTCTTTCTGTTCTAAAACTATTTTTCAAGCCGTCAGATGTCCACACACTGGCCTCGTTATCCATATATAAACCTTCAAGACTTCAAGAAATTTGTAACAAACCCCCTAGAATAAAGATTATAGAACACGTATTGTCAGATTGGAGAGTCAAACGCCGCCCTGAAGTCCACAAAAAACAGTAAAGTTTTCACCTTTTTCTCTTAACTTCATCTTAATAATATTTGTAAGACTGAAAATTTTACCACAAGTTCTATAACCCTTCTTAAAACCAGCCTGAAATTCACTTAGTACATCATTATTCAAAACCCATTCCTCCAGTCTCTTAAGCAGCATCCCGTTAACAATTTATTACCTTCTATTGGAAATTTGTACCAGTAAATAAATAAATAATAAGAAAAAATATCGACCCGTAGACAAATTATTATTAGGCCAACAGGGATAATTCAAGCATTTGCATCTATATTTAATTTACCAAAGTTATCTTTCCAGCTGTCACATTTATGTTAAAAAAATGAAGACACTCTTTTCAATTAAGATATACAATCTATTAACACACTTGTGATTATTAACTTTACTTTCCAGCACTGGTTTTATAGTTTAGGCTTGTAGATTGAATGTAATAATTAACATCATAATTTTATTATTATTTAATTCTTATATGTTTGTTATATGCTGTAAGGACTTTTCAAGAGTCTTTATAACTATCACATAGATAAATTACTTTTCCCGCTTAAATCAATTTACTAAAAATATACCAGTTCATAGATAAACTACTTCTTACGCTAGATTTTCGATGTACTATAACACAGCTGTTTAATACTTCTTTATAGGCTCTAGCCTATAAAGAAGTATTGAACAGCTGTGTTATAGTACATCGAAAATCTTTTAGTAGATCCAGTTTTTACTTTAATTTCTGTATAAGTTGAAGGAAGGAAGTGAAGTCTATATTTTAATTCGATGATCTTGCTTTTGGTTTGTTTGTTTGTTACGCGATTACTTTCAACACTTTGTCCGATTTTGATGAAATTTAGCAAATGCCGTTACGACATGAAGGGCATTTGCTGATGGTCCCATGGGGGTCATTTTTACGATTTTTGTAAATTATTTTTATCTTCTTAACAAATAGTCGTTGAGCTTTGAAATTAAGTACTTGAGTAAAATATGAGACACTACACACATAAAAAATTTCAAGTCCCAAAAATGCACAACGGCTGCTTCATAACCCAAATTATGGGCCGGAAAATATTTGTCTTTTCTTTGAAACTTATCAAGTGGGGTATAAAACTATTGGTCTTGATTAGTACAATCCAAATTTAACAAATGTTAGCTCCTTTAAGCGCTAGATGACCAATGACTAATATTTTTGTATTTTCTTAAACTTTTTTATCTTTTCAACAATTAATTATTAAGCTTTGAAATTCAAATAAATTTGAGATTTGGTGCCTCTAGAGTGCATGAGCTCCATTAGGACAGTTTTGGTTTTGTTTTCATATTTTTAAATCTTTTACAAATATTTGTTAAGCTTTTACTTCAGTAAAATATGAATTACTACACATTTTAAAAACTCAAGGCTCATAAATGTAAGATTTCATAGCGGCCCAAAATATAGGTTGGAATTTTCAAAATTGCAATCTATCAATTAGGTCTCAAACGAAAGATCTTGATTAGTACATTCCAAATTTAAAAACTTCAGTGCCATGGGCATGATGATGGTCAGTAATATTTTTGACTCCTTAACGTGTCAGGGCATCGTGACAAATATTTTTGTATTTTAAGTAAAGTTGTTAGGCTTTGAAATCCATTACTTTAGTAAAATATGAGTCAATGCGCATTAAAAAAATTGAACGCTCAAAAATGCACGATGGCTGTTTGGCGCCCAGTATATGCGACAAGATATATTTTTTATTTGAAACCTATCAAGTGGGGTATCCAGCGAAAAGGTTTTCATGAAGGTATTCTAAATCTAACAATTTTAATAACTTTAGATAATTTTTGAATGTCTTGAAAAACAATAAAGGTCGATGGTGTTTACATAACAACACAACTAATGTTTGTGTTTTGACCCATACTGATTGAGGCCTACAGTTCACAGAACTACTAAATAACTGAATACCATGTCACAAAATACAAGTATATTGTTATATGTTGAATATGTTTTTGTGTTTTAATTAATCTTTTATTTTCATTTATTATAAATATTTCTAGTTACAGGTTACTTCAATACCTAGCAAATACCTGCAAATATTGCAAATTAGGTTTACTAATTAAATACTAAATAAATAATTTAATTTATTTAAATAATTTAAATAATAATTTTAATTAAATAAATAATTAAATACTAATGAATACATGCAGGTTATTAACCTATTTTTTGTAACAAGTTCGGCTTCATTTATTACTTTCCAATTTTGATTTATAATAGGGCCTATAGTTATTTTATCCAAATAATCTATTTCAATTTACCTTCAAATATTATTAATTTATCTATTTTCTTCAACAACTAGCCTGTAACCGAGTAATATCAATAGCCTATGTTATTTTAAATCAATTTCCAAAAGACTTCTTATAAATATCATTACAGTACGTATGTTTGTTTTTGGCATATAATTAGTTTCGGTTATTGTTCCTGGAGCGAAATCACACGCCACTCGGGTTGACATCGTTTTCCGGCCTCGATTAGCTTGAGCCAAGCGGCTTCATCATCTCTATTTCGGTGCTCACTGGCCAAAATCAGTTGTTAACAATATGCCCATTTCCAGCGTGCTTGAAATTATTCATTTTGAGAAGTAATTATGTTACCGATAGACAAACATACACTCGGACAATTTTATTAGGGTTATTGGTATTGCCAATAAAACACTAAAAATGGAGAAGAAACAAGAGATCGTATATTTCAGAATAATAAATAATAATATTTTTACTGACCCATACGCAAAGAGTCGAATGTCGCATTGGAAGCTAAGCAGGTCTTCATCAATATACAAAATAAATCTGGCAACACTGCAGGCGGACCACAATTAGGGTATATAACTACTTGTCGCTCTGGCCCACAATCAAATGTAAAATGATACGCGAGTGGGACCACATTCAAGGGTGTTTTGATACCTGGTGTCAGACAATGGTTGTGGACCACATTTGATTGGGAAGTGACAGATGCAATTACAAAAAACTGTATGAATATTTTTTCATGAAAAGAAATTCAAGACTGAAAGGTATATTTTGTACTTGGACCCAAACCGTTATTATCATTTATCATCAGGCTTCAGAAATATATAGTGCTTGAAAATGGACTACAATTGATGGTATTTTGATAGATGGACTACAATAGGTGGACCTAGGTAAATATATATATATATATATATATATATATATATATGTTAACTAATGTATATTAGTGTGTGTGTGTGTGTGTGTGTATATATACACACTAATATATATATATATATATATATATATATATATATATATATATATATATATATATATATATATAGTGTGTATAAAAATCTCAAATAACATGTTATGTCCTACTACTTTTTCAGAGGTTATACGGGGAAAAAACTCTCTGATAACATACAGTGTGAAATCTTCCAAACTATTCTGGATGAAGCACAAGATTCATACAAGGAAGAAATAGTCTTTGAACTCCAAAGTAATAATGATGATGAGATGGGAAGTAACATAGTGTTTATTCTAGAATGGATAGACAAATGGAAAAAAAATAAAACTGAACAAAAATCTGGTAATTATTTTATGTTAGACAATGTCTGTACTGGTTTTGTACTTTTGGTTGATTTTGGACTGGTATGTACATCAGTCACATGTAATTTACTAGCATATCATATGTACCATTACACGCCGTACATATTTAGACCTAACTAATTAATTTAATAAAATATTGATTTGCTATAACTTCTACATGTAAAAAATGAGCAGTTGAAATGAAATTTTGTGTTTTATTTTTCAGTTTTGGAAGGATAACAATGGAAAGGCAGCATAATATGACTGTTATGCAACAGATTGAGGACCTAAAAAATTGGCATAAACAACAAGAGAAACTTTTTCAAAAAGACCAACCCCATAATAAAGATTATAAAAGTCAGTTTAAAACAAAAACACGTTCAGATTTTTTCCCATTGAAATCAAATGAGATCATTCTATCTGATTGCAAAGAAATACCTCAAATAATGAATGACAACTTGCCTTTTGACGAAATCCCCATTAAACCCACTCATTCAGTTTTCAATCAGAAGCTTGTTGAAGACAGCAGTACTGGGCAAGAAAATAATGTTTCGAAACCAAAAAGAAAATTTTTAAAAAAAGGAGAAGGTATTGCTCGTTTTAGAATGCCTCAAAAAAGACCACAAATTAGAAAAGCAAAAGTTTTATGTGCCAAGCAAACAGAAGGAAAAACAGAACACAGTAGTCATGAAGGTGAAGGCAATATGGTTAGTAATAATAAATCAGAAAGCCTAGAGTTAAAAAATGTTGGTTCTTTGACATCAACTAAAACATCAGGAGAAACTGTTCCATTTAGTTGGAAAAGCTATCTCAGTTCTATGTTAACACAACCGAATAATAATTATTTTAATCCTGAAAACTCCGTACAGACTGACTCGAGTATTCATTCCCTTCCAGATTCTTTCTTGGAGAGAATTACAGCTGTGGGAAAAAAGAATGCAAGAGAGAGAGAAGAAGTTAAAGTGTTTGAGTTATTGGAGCAATGTGTGTTAGACTCTAGCTTTTGTTCATCGTCATCGACAGTTTTGCGTTTGATGGAAAATTCAATAAAATCAACCCCAGTGAAAGAAAAATCCCCACCAATTAATGAACAAAATGAGTATTTCAATATCCACCAAGTAGAACTTGGCCAGCTTGAAAAAGAAAATACAAGTAGTATTGTAAATGAAAATCAGATCGGTAAAGGTGAATCGAATAACTTGTTAGACCAAAGCCTGCACGTCCGGTTTCGTGAAGAGAATAGTTACAGAAGTATTAAAGATTACTCAGACCTGACTGAAGAGGAAAACTATTACGGAGATAAGTCACAGTGGAGTGACTGTGACTGCAGCACTCAGTACAGTTCATCTGATGAAGATGCAAGACCGTTCAGCCCTCCAAGCCTTGGGCCGCAGGATCTTGTTACTGTTGAAATAAAAACAAATAAAAATAATGTAGGAGATATTATATTGCATACTGTGGATCAGAATGGAACACCACTTGAAGATCAAGATGTCAGAGTTGACAGAAGGACACTGAAAGCTAAAGAGAATAACAATAAGCACAATGAAAATTCTGAAAATGAAATTGATGATTTGATGAGTAATTGTGGTAAAACACTGCAAAATAGTTCTGGCTTACCTAGTATAAGTTCAATAATAAACGTAAGGTTAAAGGAATTAGAGGATGAAATTGAGATATTTCAGAAAGAAAACGCAAAATTAAGAAAAAAACAGTCTGATTTTGAGCAAGAATATAAAAAATTTAAAAATGACCAAAAAATATTTAATTTACAAATTGAGGAGGAGAGGAGAAAAAATGTTGAGTTTCTTGAAGAAGAAAAACAAAAACTAGCAAAAGAAAAACTTGTTTTTGAAAAATATACGCGGAACTTAAATAAAAATCCTAATAAAGAAGAACGAAAAGAAATTCAAATTCTAAAAGAACAGTTATCAACAATTAAAGAAGAGTTGGCAAAAAAAGAAAGTAGATGGGGTGCAGCACAAGCAAGAGTTAGAAATCAGGTTAAATTGTTAGAAGAAGACAATAAAAAGTTAAGAGAGGAAATTGAAGTTATTAGAAAACAATCTCAAAAAACAATTGCGTTAAAAAATGAAAGAATATCAAATACTCATTTGTTGCATGCTATTAGCCAGCAGTTGACGAAAATTTCTTCAAAAGATTTAGCAGACACCTTTGATTTGAAGGATACGTCAAAGATAACTGCAAAAAATCGTACTGAAAGTAGGAGAGATAAGAAAAATCTCCGACCGAACAAGGTTACACCAAATAACATGTGCGAAAGTCTTTCATCAGGTAGTGAAAGTGATTGTACCAATGTAATTAAAAGAAAAAACTCGCTTGAAAGGGACATTAAAAAGATTGTTGAGGAAGCCATGTTTGAACCTATTGCTTCTCTTCAGATGAAGTGTAAAGAGTCACAACAAAATCTTAAAGTTTCTGATATTCAAAGTTCAGAAGGATCTGGAAATAAAGATACAATTAAAGAAATGATCAGGGAATAACTGATCCTGTACCTGTCGATGATATTATTGAAGAAAGTACAAATCAAGATGGAAACAAAGAAATATTATATAATGATGGTAGAAGAGAAATTAGGTACACAAATGGAAATGTTAAAAAAATTAGTCCAAACGGAGACTTGATAAAGATAGTTTATTTTAATGGTGATGTAAAAGAAATTTGTACAGATGGTACTGTAAAATACTATTATGGAGAAAATCGAATTTGGCACACTACTTATCCGGACGGCTTAGAAATATTAGATTTTCCCAACGGGCAAGTAGAACGTCGGCATTTAAATGGCACAGTTGAAATTTTATATCCCAACGAATGTAGGAAACTCTGCTATTCCGATGGATCAGAAGAATGGATTTATAAAGACGGCACTGTACTGAATGTAGATGCAGAAAAACAAAAAGTATTGACGTTACCGAATGGTCAAAAAGAAATTCACACTAAAGAACATAAACGTAGGGAATACCCAGATGGAACAGTAAAATTGGTTTATCCAGACGGTACGCAAGAGACACGATATTCCAGTGGCAGAATTAGATTAAAAGATAAAGACGGTAATTTAATCATGGATTCTGGTTGAGATGACTCATTTATTGTTTGTTTATTTTTGTAATATTTTTAACAACATTTAATTAACATAACCTTACGAAACGGTGCTGTCTGACAGTGACTAACTACAGTATTGTTTTTGCTATATAAAACAGCCGTCGCCAAATGGTGGTTTGTAAAAAATTCTTTGTGGTCAGTAATAAAAACATAATGCACTAAAAATGTATAATGCATGAGTAAACTCAAGTTTTTTTAAAATTACATTATAACTTTCTCGCTTTTAATATGTGCATTTTGTATTAATAAAAAGTTTCTGATTATTACTCTATAAATATATTACAGCCTCTTTTTTTTCTAAACTCATATAATTGGTGGTTTGCCAAATAAAAATTATACATTTAGTGGTCCTTGAAACTCTAAAGTTTGCCGACTACTTATATAAAACATCATTGGTGTTACATCCACCAGAATTTTTTCAAATTAAAATACATAATTTAACAAAAAAATATCACAAATATTTGTACATAGTTATTTTTTCATTTACCGTTTTTTTAATTGTGCAATATTTTGATATTAATTCATAATATATTTCATATAAAGTGTATAATACAAAAATGTATGTTTTATAAATAAATAATTTCTTTCATGTATACTATTAGAATTCATTTTTTAATTTAGTAATTTGAAGATTTCCATATGTACAGCAAAAGGAACTATTAATTTGTAAAAAAAATTGTTTTTATTAATAAACAATATTTTTAAGGAAAATCAAACTCACTGTATTTCTTGCACATTCTATATTTAATCTGTGCCTAAATCAAATGTACTTTTCCTTGACAATAGTAGGCTTAACGCATATAATCTATAGTATTAAGTTTTAATGCAAGAATATTTATAAATTCTAAAGGAATATTTAAAAACTGTAAATCATTTTTAAAACAGTTGGTAGTAGTACCATTTTTTTAATTTTTTTAATGTCCGATTATTGTGCACACGGGCTAATGCAGACAATGGGATGATTTATAGCGTATGAAAATGCCAAGCCCTGGCCGGGAATCGAACTCGGGTCCTCGGGGTGAAAGCCCAGTACGCTATCAACTAGGCCACCGAGCAGTACCATTATATAGTATCAACTAACTACATATGTATACCAAGCAAAACAAAACTGCAGTGCAGTGGCTCTAAAGTTACTGTGCCTCCTTGGTCAGAATATAATGAGCCAGGCTTGCTTTTTTATGTACTTATTTGTTATAGGTTTTATTAAGCACTCAAACACCCATTACTGTCACAAACAACGAGAGGCAGGACAGTACTATCCTTCCAATTCCTGCTCATGTTTGATGCATTATCATAGCTAAAACTAGCACCTCGTTTAATTTACAGTTTTCATGTAACCTTGCAGTAGGCTTGACATTTGCAGTTTTCAAATAAAATTCCACATTTTTGAATAGTTTAATGAATTACGTCTGCTAATATTCCCTTGATATTCTCATTAGTGTCAATGAACTTCAAACACTTCATTCTGAAAACAAATTCCTATTGGATTTGTGTTCCGGAAGAAGCAGCTGATAGCCTAGCTCATACTTCCTCACTCTTTACTCTTTTACACACACAAATTTACTACTCTATTTAGGTTAAAAGTAACACCATGTTTAAGATGTGATTTGTATAACTGCTTTTTTTGGCTCCTGAAGAGAGTACATGACAAACACTAGGCTAAAGGAAGAAATGCACAATGTGCATCACTGTTGACAATCCAACCTTGTTCACTTTGGATTCACTTGGAGCCGACTAGCTTGGAAGTGCGGATATCAGTTGGGAGTTAGCATATAGATGCTGACCCAAAACGTCAAATCCAATCTTTTACATTAATACCCAGAGTAACTTTGGCCCAGACAATTTTCAAAGTGAATTTGGGAGCGATTACAATTCAGTTTTAAGAGGATAGGGGTTTCATTCTGTTTAACACATTCAGTGCCTACTTGTATTCACTTACTGCACTGTGTTGCTGCTTCTATTGGTCCTATAATGCCCAATGATGTGTACGTGTGCGTCAAATTTATAAGCAGTTTAAATTTTTAAAAGTTTAATTAAAGTTTTAAAATATTTTAGTTACAAAACAGTACATTATTATTTAAATTACTTTTTTTAGTCATTTAAAAATATGTAATTAATATTTAAAAAATTATTAATAACAAAAAAATTATAAAAACTCTTAAATTAATTTTGTGATTTATAAAAAGATATTTTTATGTTTAAAATTATAGGTTTTGGTGATATACTCTAAAATATGGTTTTAAGCACAATCCTAGTAGATCTGGACAGTCTAGGCAGAAGTAGATTGTATCCTGGCGAAAGTTTTGCTGATAGTATGTTTTCTTTTTGTCACTGTTATAAGTGGCTTTTTGCCACTAAACCAAACAAAATAGAAAATACACCACACATTTCTAAACCAAGCACTTTCTAGAATAAAATAAAATTTCTCTCAAGAGTAGGAAAAGTGTACTTGTTAAACAAGCCACTAGATGCACTCTAATAACAACAAAAACCTGAAACCAACAGTATTTTCTCAAACAATAGACTGTCCTAAATGAAGAGAGCAAGCCAGCAAAGCTTGCTAATTTTAGAATTGGGCTTTACCTAAACCTGGCCAGAAAAGCCCAATTTCTCAGAATTTTATAAAAATAACTGCAGTTTGATGCACATTTTTTCCTCATGGGCCTTCTTAGACTGGACTCACATGACACACAAGTGTGAGCCATGGGACTAAATGTGTTAAGCAAAAAAGGGGACATTTGAATAGTATCACAATTTTGTATCTGTTTTCTGGGTTTACTGGCTTGCATAATGGGAGGGTAGTGGCCAGTGTTTGGTGAATTCAGTGCCAAATTTTCAATAATACTTTAGGAAGGTGACTTCTGCCTCCTATCAATACAGTAGAATTTAATCCCTTAGTTAAAAAATTTGTAACTCGAAAAGCATGAGGTTCAGCGCATTTGTAAGGAAAACACTGAATTAGGTTATTTAAATAGAACAACTATATGCAAAAATAGAATTAATTTGTGAAATATAATTTATTTAGAGGGGATATGTTTTGAAAAACTATATACAGTAATCACTTGCCAATCGCATATCCACAAAAACGCTTTTATTTCTAATACAATGTATTGTAAAATAAATATGATAATTGCTATTACAATTGTATTATTCCCATACAATTCTGGGAAGGAAAAAAGACAAAAAGGTTTTATTTGCTTAATAATAAATAATTAGGGCAGTTTTGTTTGTCTTCCATATTTTCAATATTCAAGAAAAAGGTTCATGTGCTTTGAATTGCCAACTTAGCTAATAAATGACATTTAATAACATAAAATCTGACTTGCATGGACAGATTATTTTTTATACACGACCTAGTCAACAATACATAAAAAGTACTCTTTGATTGGATGACTATTCAAGTAGATGGTAATATTAATTGAAACATAACATTCCATAGGCGTTATAAAGTTCTGGGAAATGCAGGCTGACAAATTTCAGTATTACGTACCTATTCTCACATGCTGCATGTTTTGTTTCAAAGTTTTACAATTGTACTCTAAATTGTATTAATGTATTACCTAAATAATAAAGTAAGATTTCTCCATACATAGATTACTTCTGCCACTTTATTTTTACTTAAACTTGGCAGTGTGTTGTTATAAATTAATTGTTGATAGTTAATAAATATCCTTGACTAACTGTAGATGTATCAAAAGCTGATGACAACTGATAATTCTGATCTTTCTTAAAGAAATCCTACAGCTAAGCAACATTCTGCACCCTACTACATTTGTTTCGTCTCTGGTGCTCAGCGGTCGATGAGGCATCTCGTACCAGTCGGTCTGCTGCATCTCTGAACTGTACACCTAAAGGTTCTTAGTTTGGGCCTCAATTACTCGTGTTGCTTTTCCCTTACACTAATCCCTCGTCCTCAAGTCTGACATAAATTACGGATGTTAAGCAACAAAACACCTCTTTAGTCTACTCTCAAATATAGACAGGCCTACAATAAATATTGAATAGACACGTAACAGTAAAGGTTTATAGAAGACCTAAATGTCATGTTAAAAGATCACTCCTTTTATGCACGGTATTCTGGTATATTTATAAAGTTTTACTCTAATACAGTTACATGATTTTAAATAAAAATACCCCTCAATATCTGTGTCCTTTATTTACCAAAAGCAGATATAGATGTACAAACGTTTGTATAAAATAAATTCCTAAATATAAAAATGACTGTCATAGGTTTCATTTCAAAGATTAGGCATGTTTTATTGTTTACTCGGTTTAGGATTTTGTTGTCCTTGTGTGTTAACTAAAGATTCTTTCTTATTTTTTCTGTATTTTACCCTTTGTTTGTTGTGGTTTTGAAAAAAAAACCATCGGAAATTCACCTTATCCCAGTGTTCCCCCATACAGGTCCGATAAGTCTACTGTACTATATACAGTAGTATAAAAAAGTGGTTAAAGCACAATTATATAAGTTATAAATATTTTACTTAAAAAAAAAGAAAGTATAAAACTTAATAAATTACTGGTAAATATTATTATAATACAGATATTACTGTAGATATGTGTTTTGTTCCATAGAAACAATATATATAACGTGTAACATAACAATAAATATAAGACTAGGAACACCAAGAGTAGAAAGTAAATTATTTAAGGTGGCGCTGCATGTGCATGCAAAGAACACTGCCACTCGGGTTGCCCACACTTGCAGAACTTTTCAGCAGGTCGAATACGATATACTTTCACCGAATGCACGTTGTCATCAAATTTACAGCTAACATGAAGATCTTTGATAAGGAATGTATAAAATTGATTTGCATAACGTTCCCGCACATAAGCGGAGCGTGGATCCTCTTTTAATACATCTGTTATGATATTCTTTGTGTTTTCTTCTACTTGAAGAGCAGAAAGGTCGTTTTCAACTTGAGTTGCAAAAGTAACAGTCAACTGAGATACAGGTGGCTGGCTAATCCATGCTGGTACTCGAACCTGACAATAAATTGTACAAAACAATAATAGTAAAACAGTTGCAACGATTTTTCAATAACTGAAGTTAAATAAAATTTGCTTACTGGCAATCTATTTTAACCAAACACTTAATAACATACTGCTTCTGAATAAACCGTCAGCTTCTATTAATTCTATTATTTAACATTTTTAAACAGTCTTCCACAGTAAATAATATGTAATGAATGATAAAACTAATTTTCTACACCAAACAAATTACTGTAACTGGACAAGATTTATTTATAGAGTAGGTGATGTCAGCTGATACTAATTGCTGCCATAAGCACATATTAAGTAAACTATCATCTAGTAGAATGACATAGAAACAAATTCTAAAAGAGTGTATGAAGACATCATACATCATCTATCTACTGAAAGATAAACACTCTTACACTATTTATGATACTACCATTCAGCATATAAGATGGTTACATGCATACTCTTAATTGGCATGTGTTGTGCTCTCGCATATGTTACACGTATACATGTCAAAAGTTAAGTATGAATAACTTACTGTATTACAGACCTATGTATGTAAAATTTGTTATACATAATTTGTATAATACATAATTATATCTGGTATACTGCTTTGAAAAGCAGTTACCAGAAATCAGTTGTTAATTGAGCAAATCAGTGTTAGTAATGTTGCCATAATCTATCCCTTTGCTATAACCAGATCCTACTAATTAAATTTAAATATTAGTTTATCTTGTATCTTTCACTCAGTTGCGTGATTACTGAAACAACTTCTACTGTAATATATAATTACAGTTTGTATTAAAGAATAAACTGATTTAGATCATCTTTGAAATATGATTATTATATCACAGCATAACCGAAAACAAACACACAATTTTTTTTTAATTTATAATTTTTTAATTACTTACATGCCTTAGCGAGGGCAAAGGAGATTGAGATTGTGGCAAAGGAGACGATGTCCTAAGATTGCTTTCTTGTTCTTCTTCTCCATCCGGAGCTTCCCTTTGACCTCGTCTCAATTCTTCTGTTTCTGGAGCATGATTAATCGTTACAACTGGTGGAAGACTTTCCGATTCTTGTCCTTCAAGTTGTCTTGGAAGCTCTAAACTATCATCCTGATCTAGTTCTAATGGATTGTCATACTGAGGAATGTAAGGTTTTAAATCTAAAACTGGAGTGTCGTTCAACATATCCACACCAGAGAAATATATACACGAACCTGTAAACATGTAGAAAATGTTAATATAGCAGTTATATGTTAGATTATATTACAGCTTGGATAAAAATTGATTTTTCATTTATATATTTTTCTATTCTACATTTTTATTTATATGACTGTTTTTCTTCAAGTAACACACAATAACAGCACTACTGTCTTTGGGAGTTCCCATACACAAACAGATCTAGAACACTAATGAATTTCTCATAGAAAATTTAAAAGATACAAACTGTTCATAATTTTTACATATTGCTAACAATGTTAAAAGCAACATAGTAGGTAGTGAAATCGGCCAATCTAATCCATAAAAATAACTTTTGGATAATGGATTTGGTCCATCAAAGTTATCTGTTCATGTATGGCTAGCTATTCATTTCTCACAAATGAAAATCTGGATGCAATATTGCTGTCCCTAACAGTAATTTGTTTACATTTTATCAACACACTATCACATTAAAAATCAATAACAGTTTATGATTAAAATGTTAATTTACCTTCAACTTTGTCTATTTGCACAAGTGAAAGACCAATCGGGCAAGGTCGGTGGGGAGAGCGTGTACCAAACACTCCAGTACGTATACCATTCAATCTTGGTGGAGAAACTTTGGCTCTGATATGACTTGATTCATTCTTGTGGAAATGAAAAAGTACCCTGGAATAAAGAATACATTTTTAAAGACGTTGAGAAAATAATAATACTGTATTAGACTATGTTCAGTATAATGATCTGCCTTCCCTAGCTTCGTCAATTCTACTTTCGTTGACGCGTTTCGGAGAACCTCCATCTTCAAAAACTATATCTATACTCTATGAGGACGGGCCATAATATTGGTGACCAGTGTAGATATAGTTTTTGAAGATGGAGGGGTTCTCTGAAACGCATCAACGAAAGTAGAATTGACGAAGCTTCTACTGAACACAGTGATAATAATCCTAGCAGAAAAGAAGAATATAAAAAGAATTTTACTGTATTAGACTTAAAAAATCAATAGATTTTTTTAAAAAGTACACAATATGTTAAAAATAAATGACCTTACTGCCTTCCCGACAGAGGCAGCTGAAGTGAGGACTTAATAACATTACTGGCTTCCCGGCATTAGACATCGTGAACAGTCGCTAAGCTGGTAACTGTAAGCATGTGAACCTTTTCCTCAGCTACTGAAAATCTGTCAGGCATAAACAAAACTACCCTTGATACATACTTCGAAGTAAACAAAACCTTACTCTCATTAGTGATGGACAACTGTAAGGGATTTCATTATTATACTAATTAATAATTAGTAATGTTGAATAGTCGCTACGCTGGCAACTCTAAGCATGTGAACCTTTTCCTCTTTTTTTTTTGCAGTATGTATATTAGAAACCAAAGAGAAAAAGTTTCTCTCTTACGTACTACATTTTCTTTATACTTACCACATATGGGAAAATTCACTTAATCCCTCCAAAGAATGCTCTGGATTCGTAAATGTTGTGTTGAACAAAGTTATTTTCCCCTGACTATGAAAACTAATTCCAGGCTGTCTAGGAATAGCTCGCTTTTTAGGAAATGAAGTGCAAATCTTTCCAATAACCTGATAATTAATATTTAAATTTGTGTCTGACTCTTCATGTGACTGATTGTTCTGCTCTGCCATTTTTTGACAATTGATGCAACGCCAACTTTCAAGACTAGTTTGAATTTTTTCAACTTCTTTCTGCTGAGATATACCGATGTTTCGAATCATTTGCCTAAAAAAAAAAATTAGGTTAATGCAATGTGTAATATTATTAGAATATGTTAGATTACTACAGTAGATTTATAACCAAGTCGAGTTAGATAAACCAATACTCAACATCTGTGTCTTTAGGTCCTGTTTGTTTTTTTTTTTTTTTTTTTAACAACAATAGAGTCAAGTTAGTTTTATAAGTTTTTACAAAAAATCATATTCATTTTGTTATTAATAATACACATTTAATTATTCGTTTTCACGAAGAAAAACTATTACCTACTTTTGCAGGCTAATTAATTTGAGGTTATGTTTGCCACTTTTATTTTCATTTTTTTTTCTAACTTTCTGTTGTTTTTGCACTTATATATTTTGGATTATTAATATTAGGCATATAATAAACCATTTTGGTGCAAAAACTACCAAAATTGACATCGGTCCCAAAAATTCAGTTTTAACTATCTCTTAATTGAATGATAAAGTTTGTAACATATGAAAAAATATTTAAAAATCATAAATTTAATAAAACCCCTTAAACATCATAGGTAGCAAAAATTTCAATAAAACTACCAGCATAGGAAAATTAGATACAGAAAAATCACTACTGTCATTTTGTCTGCCAATAAATTTTTCTACCATTACATTCATGAAATTTGTTTTAAATAAAAATAAATCTGGAATATTGTTGGTCTCGCTAATATCCATATTTACCATCGGAATCTCAAATTGCATGACTTTGTTATTATTCTTAAAAAATAATTTTAGATCTATTAGTCTTTTTAACCTTTCTTTTGAAATGTCAGAAATAAGTATAACTTACCTCAAGTTATTAATTTCATTTCGTGCTACACTTAACTGCTGCTTTAGATTCGCTATCTCTTCTTCAACTGGTAGGCTTTTTCCTGACATTTTAAATGATTTATGATTAATTTATTTTAGGTTATTATTATGACATAAACAACAATAAAAATCTACAAATACTACTAATGAGTAATGACTACGCCAGTCTGTTATTTCAGATTTGAGATTTCAGAACAGAATGCAGATTGCAGGGTACACAGAGTACGACTAAATGAAAGTATTTCCAGAACGAAGGATTACGGTCCTTTAGAAATGAACATGGAATAACCACAGAACATGCACATAAAATTTCGTGTGCTGTAGTTACACTAGCTTGGATTACACGAAACTTTCTTCCGATTTTCGCTTTAGTTTTAAATTTTTTTCTTGTGACAAATTAGACAAACTGACGGTCAGCAGTTAAATGTGCTTTTTGAAAACTCTTAATAATTAATTGGGATTCTTCATGTTTGAAGGCAAAATAAGTGGTCGACAATGTATGTATAGAGTGGTAAGATTTATGGAATTTCATTAATTATTCTCAAAAATATTAGAACAATTTATAAAATAAATGTGGAGAGTACTTCAGTACAAAACTACAATTTTAGTTTTCGTCGTTTAAACTAATGAAGTCGAATTAACGACCAAACTTACAATCGTAGAATTGAAATTCTTATTCTCGCTTACATTGAGATCAAAATACAGTTGTTATAAATCCTTAAATAGTCTAGCACTAATTATGACAAAGTTTTACCTAGCTTAACAGGACATTATCCTAGTATCGGAAAAAATTCGATCTGATTGTAAATCCAAGCTCAATTGTCAAGTAAGAAGTGATTCCTATTAAAATCTGATGTAGAGGTAAATTAGTAGCCATCAGGACAACCAGCTTGTTATTGAAATAGTTGAGGTTTTGTTAAGCATTAAGTAACAAACAAATGTGGTTCAGTACAAGTGATATAGTGAAAAAAATTGAGTATGGATTAACTTTCAGTAAGCCCCTCAGGGCTCACACATTGTGAGTATGGGTTTGGAAATTCTGTGGTGCCCTAGCTAGATCCAACATTTCTTCATGGATCTGTTCTTGGGTTAGACCCCTTCATCCAAAGCCAAGATGGAACAGCGTATACCAAAGAATGTGTTACTAAGTAGGAGCTGAGCTTAAGTATAAGGACTTGAGATCTCGGACAACTCCAATTTTAATCTAGCATTACTTATGGATGCAGAGCTGTGTATTATTTCCCTAGCTACTTAAGATTTTATTGGCTAGAAACAAACCGTCAAAACCTACAAAGCCCAAAATACCGTGGAGAAATGACAAAAGTGAAAATAGGGAGTGGAAATAGCATTGGGGCTGAATTTAACCCCTTAGAACCCACAGGCAATGAATCGCAGCATATTTGGGGGGGAAACTACTCAATTTGTATTGGAAGAAGTATGAGATGTGATCAAACATCTCCAATCAGAACAGTCATCTAAAAACGTTTATCAGGAATGCAACATAGCAAACTGAGAAGAGAAGAGGCTTTTTCCAATTACAAGGTTTTCCAATTAATCCTAAAAGTAGGAACCTTTAGGAGTGAGAAAACAATCCTATTGAGCTGAGATAACGTGGCTGACAAAACCGTACTCCAAGACTGATGAGTTGTCAATCAGGAACATTGTACCATAAAGAAATCGTGCATAGGTTATGCTGGGCGAATAAGGAAACTGCTAATGCCAACAGGAGGCAAATGGTGTTTTGCTTCCAGATTTTGAGAATCTGTAAGAAAATGAGCTAGTCAGTGGAATGCTAAAACTCACTGAGGGTTCTGGTCTATTGAACTAGAATCTAAGAGGCTTAGTTGCATAATAGATCCTTTGATCGCAGTGACAATCCTATAAACTTTAAAGAAGCAATCAGTCAGTCAATGAACTGTTGAGTAACATTCATAGAAAATGATTTTAATAGATAAATTAGTTATCTGGTCTTATCAGTCTTTATAAAGCTAACCAGAACTATATTTTTCCTGGCTTTTGATAAACATTCGTCCAATAAGTCTTCAATTAGACAACATTATTTTGTAGATTTTAGGTAATGTCCACAATAAAAACTAATAAACAAATATACAAAACAATTTATTTAAAAGTAGTCTATACAAACAATAAATAATAAATTAATAGACAATAAATACATAACTCTAACAATATAAACTATCAATAAATAAAATTACATAAATATTATTTAATTTTATCACATTTCTATTTTCATTTGATTTTTGTTATTATCACTACATGTACCTATTAACTGACTATTTATAGATAATATTTTTTATTTACTAGTTTTTTAAAAATCATAGACTAAAATTATTTACATTTTATAGCTAAATTTTATGTTATGAAGTTAAAATGTTCATATAAAACTATCTGCTCTAAATACAATAATTTTTTCTAAAACTTTTAAACATTTAAATAAGAAAGTCAACAGGGAATAAACATGCAATAAATACGGAGCTAATAAATTTTTGTTATCAAGATATTTTTTTACTTTGAGCAGACAAATGTGTTATTGTCGGATTTTTCAAATTTCTATTAGAAAACGTAGCACTATTTGGTTCGGCAATTTTCAATTCATCTACTGCAGGCACCGATGACCAAGAAGAAGACAATGCAACTGACCTTTCTGGAAAATAACTATCAGTATTTATTGGAGACTCGAAAGATTTGTACTGATTCGATGATGACCAGTCTATGCCAGCAGCTTGATTGTTGTAAGGAGATTGAACATATTGTGCATAAAGACCGGATGTAGACCAATCGTGGATATCCTCGTGATTAGAGGTGTAATGAGGCATGTGATGTAGAGGAACATGTTGAACTTTGTAAGGATGTGGCTCTGCTTTGCGATCCCTGAGTTGCATTATAAAACGAACTACATTGATAATGACATTGATAAAAGTCAAACCAAGTCCTTTTATCTGGAGAATGGGTGACAGAAACATCAACAGCATGCTGATCATTGATTTAGCAAGCATTAAGCCCATGAATACTCTGTGCATCATTTGTCCATCTTTCTTAGCACGGTCTGAAAACAAAATAAAGCAAACATAACTAAAACACCAACAGCATGCTGATCATTGATTTAGCAAGCATTAAGCCCATGAATACTCTGTGCATCATTTGTCCATCTTTCTTAGCACGGTCTGAAAACAAAATAAAGCAAACATAACTAAAACATCAACAGCATGCTGATCATTGATTTAGCAAGCATTAAGCCCATGAATACTCTGTGCATCATTTGTCCATCTTTCTTAGCACGGTCTGAAAACAAAATAAAGCAAACATAACTAAAACATCAACAGCATGCTGATCATTGATTTAGCAAGCATTAAGCCCATGAATACCCTGTGCATCATTTGTCCATCTTTCTTAGCACGGTCTGAAAACAAAATAAAGCAAACATAACTAAAACATCAACAGCATGCTGATCATTGATTTAGCAAGCATTAAGCCCATGAATACCCTGTGCATCATTTGTCCATCTTTCTTAGCACGGTCTGAAAACAAAATAAAGCAAACATAACTAAAACATCAACAGCATGCTGATCATTGATTTAGCAAGCATTAAGCCCATGAATACCCTGTGCATCATTTGTCCATCTTTCTTAACACGCTCTGAAAACAAAATAAAGCAAACATAACTAAAACATCAACAGCATGCTGATCATTGATTTAGCAAGCATTAAGCCCATGAATACCCTGTGCATCATTTGTCCATCTTTCTTAGCACGGTCTGAAAACAAAATAAAGCAAACATAACTAAAACATCAACAGCATGCTGATCATTGATTTAGCAAGCATTAAGCCCATGAATACCCTGTGCATCATTTGTCCATCTTTCTTAGCACGGTCTGAAAACAAAATAAAGCAAACATAACTAAAACATCAACAGCATGCTGATCATTGATTTAGCAAGCATTAAGCCCATGAATACCCTGTGCATCATTTGTCCATCTTTCTTAGCACGGTCTGAAAACAAAATAAAGCAAACATAACTAAAACACCAACAGCATGCTGATCATTGATTTAGCAAGCATTAAGCCCATGAATACTCTGTGCATCACATGTCCATCTTTCTTAGCACGGTCTGAAAACAAAATAAAGCAAACATAACTAAAACATCAACAGCATGCTGATCATTGATTTAGCAAGCATTAAGCCCATGAATACTCTGTGCATCATTTGTCCATCTTTCTTAGCACGGTCTGAAAACAAAATAAAGCAAACATAACTAAAACATCAACAGCATGCTGATCATTGATTTAGCAAGCATTAAGCCCATGAATACCCTGTGCATCATTTGTCCATCTTTCTTAACACGCTCTGAAAACAAAATAAAGCAAACATAACTAAAACATCAACAGCATGCTGATCATTGATTTAGCAAGCATTAAGCCCATGAATACCCTGTGCATCATTTGTCCATCTTTCTTAGCACGGTCTGAAAACAAAATAAAGCAAACATAACTAAAACATCAACAGCATGCTGATCATTGATTTAGCAAGCATTAAGCCCATGAATACCCTGTGCATCATTTGTCCATCTTTCTTAGCACGGTCTGAAAACAAAATAAAGCAAACATAACTAAAACACCAACAGCATGCTGATCATTGATTTAGCAAGCATTAAGCCCATGAATACTCTGTGCATCATTTGTCCATCTTTCTTAGCACGGTCTGAAAACAAAATAAAGCAAACATAACTAAAACATCAACAGCATGCTGATCATTGATTTAGCAAGCATTAAGCCCATGAATACCCTGTGCATCATTTGTCCATCTTTCTTAACACGCTCTGAAAACAAAGTAAAGCAAACATAACTAAAACATCAACAGCATGCTGATCATTGATTTAGCAAGCATTAAGCCCATGAATACCCTGTGCATCATTTGTCCATCTTTCTTAGCACGGTCTGAAAACAAAGTAAAGCAAACATAACTAAAACATCAACAGCATGCTGATCATTGATTTAGCAGTGCATCATCTTAGCACGGTCTGAAAACAAAGTAAGGAAAACGTAATTAAAAACTCTTCTGTAGGGAGACGTTGAATCTTCAAGAGATGTTATGAGATATGAAAACAAAATTTATTATTTCCTAAAACATTTCCTTTTTCTATTATTTATTTTTAAAATTTGTTTGCGTTATAAACTTTAAAACGAATGAACCGATTTAAAGAAATTAGGCAGATACTCTGGATTAGAAGTACTTGAGAAATAATAATTAAAAATTTTTTATTTACTCACTTTCTACAGCATTACTTTTGTCCAAAATTTGACTGATGGAAGGGTCACTTGACGACTTTGCTTCCACAACACTGGACAAATACACTGAAGCTAGTAGTATTAATAAAATGTGTATCTTCATTTTGGACCTCTGACTGGCTGTAATTCTTTTTTGCACTGAAACATTGTTTAAATTTTTAATATTAAAACAGTTATTTTGAATATCTCTATTGTACGCTATATTTATAATTTGTTTCATTTTGTTTGAGCCAAAATTACACTTGCATTTTTCCTGTGCGGTAGTGTTTGTTAATTAATTACAGTTTATGTGAGTTCAATCAGATAGCTCTAGATTCAATACTAATTTTCTGATATTTTCTTCTGTTTAACATGTTTTATCTCAACGCTGTTTTTATCTACTCAGTATGGTCGTCTTCATATCATATTCACTTATCTGCATTTTGGCACAACTGTATCAGCTACACGTTTAATTAGATCGAGTGTTATATAAATGTAGGCTAATATGTTATGTTTATATACTTGCTTGTCTCAACAATCAAGTTTGCTGTGGTTCGTTTTTCGAGGTTTATTGTGTTTTTAATGACTCTTACAAGTACTGGCAGTTTGTTGTGTTTTCTCGAAGTTAGAAAAGTTTCTTAATCGTCAAATGTGTAAAAATGCTAACAGGTAATTTATATATTATCATTACATATTTTGACACTAATAAATTCATTAAATTAATGGAATTGTAAATTTGTTTGTTGAAATAAAAGTAAAAAATTAAAATGCATTTCTGATATTTGCGGGGAAAATGTACATTTACAAAACGTTTCCAAATATTTTGTTGTTAACGCACAAATGCTTTGTTAGATATTTATAACAAATCAGCTTTTAGTACGCCTACACAGGAACAGCCTACATCTAAAATGGAACAGTCCACAACCTAGATTATATTATTTCTTACAAATGTAGGCCTAATATAAAGCAGTCAAATTCAAAATCACGGACCACTTTACCGCACGCAATGTCTTTTGGTTGCAGGTTTCTGTGAAGTAACGGTCAAACGAAACCTAACCTAACCATGCCACGCACGATTGATTTGTCATAAGATGACCGCAAATGTTCTTTGCTAGGCCTAACCTCGGTAAGGATATATTTGAACTATATTTAAGTCTATTAGAGCAGAGAGTAAGCCTGAGGCGTGCTTCTATGTTCTACTGGGATATAGTAAATGCAAACAGTTGATCTATGACAACTGACAGAATCTAGCTACTTTCAACATTTAAGGATGTTAATGCCCAGCTAAATTTAGTGAACCTTTGCAGTACAACAACGTCTGGATAATTATTTTATTTAATTTTAGTGGAATCAGTCTTAGGGGAAGTTAAAATGATAACCAATTAACTTGATATTAAATTCACAAATTTACAAGAATGAGCACAAAAATGATGCCGATACAATGAATGAGGTGTGTAATTATTTTAAAATTAATTTTAGTGGACATGATGTTACATTCGTCGTTCGAACTTGGGTTTGTTAACGAATTTCCATTTAAACCATCATGGTAAGACCCAGACCAAGGACCTAACAAAACAGCCGATACTGACATCTAGATCACTTTCTGAAGGGTCGTAAGTGTTAGCACTCCCAAGTTGCGCAAAATTAGTCCAATTTGGTACAAATCTGTGACAAAAATAGATTTTAGTAATAACTTGAACAAGTTCCGTTTCCCGAGAAAATTCGTTGAAATTAAAAAATTGAATTTGACGGCGGTCTGGGATCATTTTCGTATTTTCGATGTAATTTTAAATTTTAATATATGTGCAGATTTTAATGCTGATTACGGGTTGTGAAGTCAGAAATTAAAAAAGAGTAAGATAAAGTAAGTGTTTTTGTAAATTCGCTTCCATCACGTCAACGAGACAGTTTCGTGCCGCGGTTGTTTAAACTTTCTAAAGTTTGCAGACCCAAACACGTTGAATGACTAACACGTCGAGGTTAGGTTATGAGGAGAATAAAAAAACTATCGCGGACTTGTTTCCTTGCATCGAGGAGCATGGCGACAGTAATTATGCCGGTTGTTTTTTAATTCCTGTGATCCTTCTTTCAAGGTCACCTGATGTCTCCTAATTGTTCCTAGAGCAGTAGTCCGTTAGATGTGAAAATAATTTTATTAATTACATATACAATACAGGGTTGTAAGATAACATCTGCAACTTGCAATTTTTATTCTATAGAAATGCACAATGCTGTCTTTTTTGACATTTATAAAGTTATTGCAACACTTTCGTTAATATTTAGAGAAGTTTTTTTTTTTTATGAAATGAAAAAAGTTTAACTTAGAATTTTAAAATGAGAAAATCTACTTTAAAATACAAAAACGTAAGGTCTAATATGGGGGTAATGTTCAGCTAAACAGCTAGTTTCGCGTCGTTTTTGAGGTTATGGACTTGGTAGCGCCTGGCAACATGACCAAAGAACCTAGTTCCGTAGACTGCTGCTCACCAGTCCACTGACCAAGGTCGTCTCAGAGTCCTACAAGCCAAACAATCATAACTCTTCCTTCCTGCAAAACCTACACAGGTTTATCCGTGGAATTTTTCCGACACCGTTCAAGATTAAATTTCTCATTTTCAACGGATTTTGAAAATTCAGAACTACATATTCACAGATATTTGAAAATTCAGAACTACATATTCACAGATATTTGAAAATTCAGAACTACACATTCACAGATATTTGAAAATTCAGAACTACATATTCACAGATATTTGAAAATTCAGAACTACATATTCACAGATATCAATCGCTCGTTAATAAGATGAAATCAGTTCAAAATATTCAAGACAATAGTGTTACGAATTTTATAAGATTTTGATATTATTGAAGAGATTTCGATCTCTCAAAAATTGATCTAGAGTTCAGAATTGGCGCTCGGGTCTGGTCTTACCAAGATGGCCGTTCCAATAGAAGTTAGCTAACAGTTAGGTGAATACAGAGTTTTAAACAAGTTATTTATTATTAGTTATTTCAAAATAACACGCGAAGACCATTATGTTGGTGTTACTGTGTCGGTGGCCACAGTCTTTGCTTTAGAGACATTAGTTTTTACCCTGAAATGGAGCCGGCGGAGGCAGCTGAAGTGAGCAGCTGATGGGCTTAGCGACCCCACCGTACCTCTAGCTCATACTGCTCTCACTCATTCACCCAGCATACGCACGCACACACACGCGCAAGCACATACACGCACGCGCATGCACGCACACACGCACGCGCGCGCACACAGCACAAACCTTTCTCAACAACTTTAATTACACATCGAAGATCTCTTTAAAAAACGGAACCATTATTTTAGGCTGAATGGGATAAAAAGGATGTAAACAAGAACTCGATCAAAGGCTTCGGGTAATTCCACCGGATCCGGCCTTGTTGGCGCATAATAAAATGGCGAACCCGTTTTTCCCGTTTACCAACTACGGCCACGTCCTGTTACTTGTCCTATCTAAACACGAACTCAAAAAATAAAACAACATTTTATTGTGTGCTGTTTGATTCCTCAGTACATATAGGCCAAGGTAAACCAATATGTGTAGTTACTGTATTTTATAAAATACGCTACGGCTTGGCAGAATATTTCCGGTTGCGTGTCTGTTCGTCTGTCACCAATGTATCTGCTGTTCTGTTATACTATTAAGCATACGTACCTACACTGTTGTAATAAAATTATTCGGCTGCTGGAAAATGTATTTTTCCATTTCATTTCGAGTCTTTATTGTTTCATTGTGCGTCTTTAAAAGTTATACGAGGTGTGTTCAGAAAGTAACGAGAATTTTAATTTTTTGAACAAAATATTTATTTATTCTTCTACATTGATGTTGTCGCCTTCAAAATAGTCCCCATTGGAGATTATGCACTTGTGCCAGCGCTTCTTCCAATCTTCAAAACACTTCTCAAACTCGATCTTTGAGATAGCCTTTAGTTCTTTCAGCGATGCGCTTTTAATGTCATCTACGGCTGTAAAACGGCGGCCCTTTAAGGTTCTCTTTATTTTTGGAAATAGGAAAAAGTCACACGGAGCCATGTCTGGCGAATATGGAGGCTGGGGCATCGTTACAGTACTGTTTTTGGCAAAAAATTCACGAACAAGCAATGAAGTGTGAGCCGGTGCATTATCGTGGTTCAAAAGCCATGATTTGTTTTTCCACAGATCCGGGCGTTTTTTTCGGATTGCTTCACGCAAACTTGTAGGTAGTACTCCTTATTGACCGTTTCACCTGGTGGCAGGAATTCATGATGCACTATGCCATTAATATCGAAGAACACAGTGAGCATAACCTTCACGTTCGACCGCACTTGTCGAGCCTTTTTCGGTCTTGGCGAGCCAGAATGCCTCCACTGGGATGATTGAGCCTTAGTTTCGACGTCATATCCGTAAACCCATGTTTCGTCACCTGTTATAATACGTTTCAGTAATTCTGCGTCGTCGTTGAATTCATTTAGTGACTCCTGAGCGACTTCCATTCGCCGCTGTTTTTGTTCAAAATTCAACAATTTTGGAACGAATTTTGCTGCCACGCGTTTCATACACAAAACATTGGAAACAATATCATGACATGATCCAATCGATATGCCAACATCACCAGCGACCTCTCTAATTGTGATTCGGCGGTTGTTCATAACCATTTCTTTCACTTTTTCCACGTTTTCATCGGTTGTTGATGTGCTGGGGCGTCCAGGGCGTTCGTCATCTTCAACGTCTTCACGGCCTTCTTAGAAACGCTTATACCACTCGTAAACTCTTGCTTTACTCATAGCAGACTCACCATAGGCCTTTGTTAACATTTCACACACTTTGTTACACTTTATTCCATTTTTAAGCAAAATTTGATACAAATTCTTTGATCCATTTCTTTTAACAAACGAAAATCGCTGAGCTCATAAAAACACGTCTAACCTTAGTGACTGTCACAGACAAAGTCAACAATGAAAACAGCTGAAAGTTTTATCATACTTCAAGTGCATGTATACCAACATAATAAAAAAAATGTTTGACAATCGGACTCTCCAAGCCCGCGAAATTTAAAAATCCTCGTTACTTTCTGAACACACCTCGTATACATACATTTAAGCAGTAATACAAGGAATAAAAGCGTGTTATTACCCAAATTTGTGAAAAAGTAAGCGAGAAGGACAGTTATATAAGGGCAATAAATGTATACAATTTACTATCTCAGGATATGAAAGTATTGTCATTAAATAAAAGCACCTTAAATTTCCGGAATGTAACGACGTACGAGTCTCGCGTGTCGCTTGGCCAAGCCGAATTTCATCGTACATATTTTAATTGTGTAATATGTATGTATGTGTGTAATTGGTGATGTATGTTTTTAATGTTTTGTTTGACTTTGTGACGACCTCGACAGAGGGATTTTAACATTTAAACATTTTGTATAACTGTCTGAAGATGAAACGACAGTTTCGAAACCGCGGTATCCTTTACGAGGTGAGTGGATAGACCACTGACGGGAAGGATAGGTCATAATCCTAAGCACTTTAAAAGTAAGGAATGAAAAAACGTATGATGCAAAAAGCTGGTATTTGTGGTTATTGAATACAGAATATGTGAAGCTTGTTGTAGGATAACTTTACTTGAATTTTGTTTAGTTTTGTAGGCCTATGTAGTTTTATTTTATTTATTTATTTATTTATGTTTTTTGTGTTTAACGTTTGACTATTGTGCACACTTGGGCCAATGCAGACGGTGGGATGATTTATAGCGTATGAAAATGCCAAGCCTTCGCCGGGAATCGAACCCGGATCCTCGGGGTGAAAGCCTAGTACGCTATCCACTAGACCACCGAGGCGGCTCAGGGATTTGTTTCCCTCTGCGGTTACATGCCAATCGCTGTAAATAAATAAATTGCATTTGTAGCAGCAATCTAGGCAAAGTTGCCCTATTTAGATTGGTATTATTTGTATTTATTATTTTCCATAAGGTAAACTGTTTGTAACACAATAAAATATAAATAAATAATAAATGGCGAGTTTAGATTTAGCTATTCCATTTTTTTACTGAAGGTACAATTATTGAACGTCAAACAAATTCCTTTTCGTTATAGCTGCTACTGCCAACAGCTTTATTTAAACATAAACTAAAATAAAATCCAGTGTCAAAACACCAACGTTGCTAAAACAGTACGTTAGTGCCTCGGACGTGAACCACAGAGACGCGACTGAACGACCTTCGTACACTGCTCACAGCTGATCAGCATAGCGTGACGTCAGAAAAACAGCTGAGAGTGTTTTGTTCCAATTAGGCATGAAAAACTTTGATTAAAGAAGCGTTTGTAGTACAGAAATAAAACAATTTTTATACAGTAAAATCACAATGTTTCGTACCAACTGCCGCACAATAAAATAGATGAATACTTTTTAGTAAAGAATATAATACCGGGTTAGTCAAATGTGTTGGAACAACCTTACACCCTTGTATTTAGGATATCTCTGAAACCGCCCACAAACTGTAGATTTTGGGACTGCTCAAAATTTTAAATGTGAGCCCTTACCGATTGAAATCTCGTTTTCATGGTCATGTTAAATGAAGAAAACTAGAACCTCTATCTCACTGAAACATTTAAAACGTTAATTCTACTTTCGTTGACGCGTTTCGGAGAACCTCCATCTTCAAAAACTATATCTATACTCTGTAGTATAGGTATAGTTTTTGAAGATGGAGGATTCTCTATATAAAACTGTCAATCGAAAGTAGAATTGACTGAACGAAGCTAGGGAAGGCAGATCATTATACTGAACACAGTGATAATAATCCTAGCAGAAAAGAAGAATGTAAAAAGAATTTAAAACATTATTGGATTATCCCCACACATTTGGCTAATCTGTACAGTGTATAAATGTAAATATGTAATTGATGTTGCTATATGTAATCTATAAATATTCTTGTAAGCTATTTTAATAGCTATTTTTTTTTTTTTTTTTTATGAAAAACCAGAAAACGAATTTTTTTCAAACTTTCTTTTTAAATGAAAAGAAGTAGCCTATGCTTGGGGAACTCGGGGAGTTACCGACCGAAGCGACACTTTTGTTAATGATATCTTTGCTGAATATAGAATTAGTTTAAAAGTATGTTTACAAATATCTTGTTTTTTAAATAAATAAATACGTGAACCTGGCTTACATATTATTTACTGTAGTTATAGTACGCAGGAGGGTTGCAGACTAGCTGCACCTATTGAGAGGATTTAGACGTCCCTCGCGGTACCCGAGTCTAACACACATACACTTACGACTTTAACACTCACACTTACATTTAGGCCTTAATGTGCTTTTCGCCTTTAAAAAATTAAAAAATATATATTGTTTTATATTAATTCGTAACGATCAGCTGATTTCATTGAACAGCTGATAGGCTATAATAAATTTCAGGTTATGTTGTTAAAAACTATTATTAACAACAACTACTATAAACGTTTTTATTAATTTCAAATATATTATTAATTCGACCGGTTACAACGTGCACGTGTTCTTCAACTAAGAAAAATACAACACAACGTTTGCATACAATACGCGTGTACTGTTATCGAAAAGGAAAGAGACAGATAGAGAGCCGAATTCGTTTGTTCGTTTCCGTTTCATATTTCTGTTACATTGAAAAGGTTCGGGACACTTTTTTTTATTCACTCCTCTCGCCAAAGCTAACATTAAAACCTTCGCTTCAATAAAATAAGTAGAAGTACAAACGATTATTAAATAATGTAAAAACCAGTTTTCTAAATATTTAAAGTATAATTAGCCTCAACTCTGTTCTGGGAAAACAACTTATTTTCATTAAATTAAAGGGGGAAATGTAGACACACACTCAATATTACCAAATATGCTACGATAAATGAATGTGTAAACAAAAGGATTTGAAAAATATTTTATTATTTCGTTAGTTTGTAAAAACAAATGCCTTAGGCCCCGCTGTAATTACATTTCCGATATGTTGAAGGGAAAAGTTATTTAATACAGTGTGATTTATGATTGCCCAAGTGTGCACAATAGTCTGACGTTAAAAAAAAAAATTATGATTGCGAAGCCTAAAGACTACAAATTTAATAATATGGACCTAAACATAAGGGTTTGTAAATTCTATAAGTTTATTAATAATAAAGTAGTCTGTCACCTGCGGTATTCGGCCATAAACATAACTTCATTTGAAATAGCATTATCAAAGGAACAGTTGTTGTGCGAAATCAGCTGTTTATGTTAACAGCTGTACTTCACCACCGCATCATCACAACGTAAATAATGTTTCTGTTAATTTACTTATAGAGTAGATGTGCCTTTACAAAGTGGTAAATACAAACATAACCAAACATCGGCAAGCTGTAATTGAACATTAAGTAGGTAATTCAATTAACCTCCAAATCCTTTAACAGATTACGAGTTATTTTGATTACTCTCGACACTCGAAAAACAAAAAGCCGGACTTTCATTAAATTTTACAAAACTGAAAGACAAAGTAAATGGACAATCAAGATTATTAATTAAGATAAAGTTTGTAATATTTAGGCCTAAAGTTAAATTTAACATGTAAACATTAAAGTTTTTGCGAACTATTTTACTAGCCATTGTTCCGTGACGGTTTTTATTGAATTTCATTAATTTGGTTGGCAGAGTAAGTACAAAATTACAAAAATGTTAGAATATTTTGAAGTTATTTGAACGCAAAACACTTATTTTAAAAATAAACGTCAAGTGTTGACTAACTTACCGCAAATCGCTTTCTAACTCGGCGCGTCACAGTAACTGAATGTCGGCTCTGCCGGTGTGGTCGCTGCCGTTATAGGAGGCCTCACGACTGGTTCCCTGGTTCTGCACGTCCCCACTACCCGCTACCCGCTACCCGAGTTATCTATGCATGTGATATATGGATGGCGATCGCATTCCTAATCGCTTGTCGTACAACGTGGTTTGAATAGAAACCTTGCCCTTGTTTCGGTGGTGAAACCCGGTGTCACATTTGTGGCTACGTTTTATTGTCCCTTTCTACGAGTACTGCTTCCCACGAAATTTGGTTCTATCGTTAATAGGCTATATTGGCCGTCAAATTCAAAACACTAATTTGTGCTGTTTATTGTGATGATTTTTATCGTTAGGTTCATAAACAATGACTTTATTTAAATAAATTTTTAACGGGCGTTACAGAATTGTATATAAAATTTCTATTGTTGAAACAAAAATAAAAATTATGTATCATGTTTCCTCTTCCTTTTTATTTTAATTACGATAATTTGTTCGAAAACACGACAAATTAAGAACATAACCTAAAACTTATCACCTGTCTATCAGCTGTTCAATGAAATCAGATGATCGTTAAGAATTAATATAAAACAACACATCTTTTTTATGTAATTTTAAGCCCTTAATGGAGCACATTTAGTCAATTTTGGTTCTTTTGGGCTTTCAACTTTGGTTCTTTTAGGTTTTTGAGAATCTCCCAATACTTTTTCAGTCTTATAGATCTCTGTAGTCTAACTTCCTCCGAGTAAAAGGCAACCCTTTTTGTCCCTTCTTTAAATTTTAATCTAGTGTTTTTATTCCTAAGGATTGGTTTTTCCTTCCTTCTTTCAGACGTTCCTCCGTTATCCCTAATTCTTTTAGGTCCTGTTCCACTTCCTTAAGCCACTCATTCTTTATTTTCATCTTGAGTTGGTAATTTAGGAGTTTCTTCGTCAGTCTTTCTTCTGGTAGCCTTATTAGGTGTCCATAAAAAGCCAGTCTCCTCTTTCTAATATTATCCAACAGATGTTCATTATCCTGATAGATGGCTGAACTTGGCAGCAGTCTCAACTGATCTTTTACTGTAACTACCAATATAAATTTGTGCACCCGCATCTTGCGACGAGCAAAATCCAACATCACAATCAGCCCTAAAACATGACACATGTTGAAGTTTTTGTGTCAGGTGTCGAGCTATGCATTTGTGGTTGTCTCCATCATATGGGAGAGCAAACAGCTTACGTATAGCTACAATATCTCAGTATGCAAAGTATAGATGCAAAAATATCGATTTTAATATTTTTGTAGATATAGGCCTACCAGCAGTCAGGACACCTGCGAATCTGTGTCGATTGCTGTAGGCTAAACGAATTGCTTAATTTTAATGCAGTTTTAATTTTAAATGCTTAGACAAAATGTATGGGTCGTTTTATCTTCGAAACTTCTGGTTTTGAAAAAACATTGGAAAATCGTTCAAATCTATCAAACCAGGTTTCGCTCCAAAGCTTTTCTTCGCTCATTGAGGCACTTCCTCTTAAGTTTAACTATGCTCTTTGTAAGCTTTTCATTTAATGGATTTTAATAGATTACACATTTTATATAGGAAGAATGCTAAATAACTGATGGTATAAATTCAATGTATACTTCTTCTAACTTTGAAAAATTAGAATTTTTTAATTAAATAACGTTGTTTAAAGCATTGGATTTTTGTAGGCGTATTGTTATTGATTTTTTTAAAAAAAAATCTGTTTCATAAGACAGAATAAATTTTACAGTTTTTCAAAAAAAAAGTAAAAATAAAATAATTGATAGTTCTAAAGGAATGGAATTCACAAGAAAGTAATATAGCCGACGCTTAGTTTGCGTGTAATAATTTTAAAACGTATTTTAATTGGTGTAATATAAAAATAATGTCATACTTTGTCATCACCTAATTACATAACTCTGAACTCTTGTTAATTCGAAGGGGATTTTGTATTGTTCGATAGTGATTTCAACGAGGGTCTTTCATTTTACGGGTAACCGAGGCGGTGGCCTAGTCGATAGCGTACTGGGCTTTCACCCCGAGGACCCGGGTTCGATTCCCGGCCAGGGCTTGGCCTTTTCATACGCTATAAATCATCCCATCGTCTGCATTAGCCCAAGTGTGCACAATAGTCGGACGTTAAAAAAAAAATATTTTACTGGTTAGTGTAAAAGCGATTAATGAACAACTATGTTTTCCGAAAAAATGCTTTTTAAAATAATTTTCATGAATTCGTTATTTAGTCGAACTTTTTAGACCTACTTGGCGGCTTACCTTAGCCTATGTTATGCAGTCGGCAGTCTAAAGTATAACTTACGTATGAGTATAGATATAGTTTTTGAAGATGGAGGTTCTCCGAGACGCGTCAACGAAAGAAGAATTGACGAAGCTAGGGAAGGCAGATCATTATACTGAACACAGTGATAATAATCCTAGCAGAAAAGAAGAATATAAAAAGAATTTTATTGAAGTTACCAGAGCGGTCTGCCTACTGGGTCTCTGAACTGTGCACCTCAAGATCGTGGGTTCGGGACTGCCGTTGCTGCTTTCCTTACAGTTACCGCAGGCATTACGTGCTCAGTATCCTGACATTCAGGAAAGAGCTAAACTAATACATAACGTTGATATTTGTACAGAATTTCAATTATTATACATTTATTATTATACAATAAATTCTTTTTTTAACATATCTAATAATATGGCATAAATAGGCCACGACTCGCTGTTAAATCATATCCATCAATACAGCCGGTATTTGTAACAACAGCTGTTTCTTGGTCCAGTTGATTTTGAGGTATTGTTTGAGGGTTGCAAAGCGAGGTTAATAAGGTTGACATGTTTGGCCAAATTTGTAACCGGATGGGATAAACTGTCCAGTATCCAGTGACACGGATGGGTTTTATGGGGTCGTGTTTAACAAAGTTTACATGCAACTTGACGACTCAGTGGAACAAATAAAAGTCCAAGTACGTGACTTTCGGGTACAGAACATTTGTTTAGAGTTTCACTCAACCGATTGTGATATTTCGCGTGCCATTCGTTCAGATTTGCAAGGAATTGTGAACGAATATCCCTCACTGTGTTCTGAAAACGTTTTACTTCCGGCTTAAATATGTGTACGTCTTGTGTCTATTTTCCGCAAAATGTTACAAATATTACTTTGTGGTAATTGAGTTTTAAGAATATTAATTTATTGAACGGAAGCTTTTAATGTTAGCTTTGGCGACATGTTTTCCTTTACGATAACAGTACACGCATATTATATGAAAACGTTGTGTTGCTTTGGTTTCGGTATTTTCCTTAGTTGAAGAACACGTGCACGTTGTAACCGTTTATAATACATACGAAATTGACATGAACGTTTATAATAATTGTTGTTAATATTGCTAATTTTTAACAACGTAACATGAAACCTTAAAAACTTATCAGCTGTTCGATGAAATCAGCTGATCGTTACGAATTAGTATAAAACAACTGATCTTATACCCACAGTAATTAATATCTAAGCTAGGTTCACGTATTTATTTATTTAACCCCGCAGGGGGTGCAGACTAGCTGCACCTATTGAAAGGATTTAAACATCCCTCGCGGTACTCGAATCTAAAACACACTTACACTTACATTTAAGGAGGTGATAATAGCCTCAATGTCCTTTTCGCCTTAAAATAACAACAAAAAAGTCATTTATTTAAACAAAACAAGATATTTGCAAACATATCTACAAACTAATTATAAACATTCAGCAAAGATATCATTAACAAAGCTTCGTTTCTGTCGGTAACTCCCGAGTTCCACACGTATACTTTTTGAAGTCTTGTAATTGCTGCTTGAAATTTTGTTGTCTTTCTTTGTTCAATACAAAATTTACCAAAATAAATAATTACGTAAAATGTTCCTTTATATTTTCCTATAAACCGTTGTATGTAAACACAAAGGGCCATAATGCTACTTTAAAATAAGAACTTTATGAATTGTTAGTTCTTCGTAATAATTTATCTTTTTCTTCTGGTTTTTCCGTACCGAAATTTCCGCCTTGTTCACCTGCAGCCCAGAATTACTTTCCAAACAGCTGACAGCTGATAGTACATAGGCCTACACATGCAGCGTATGTTTTGTAACAGTAATCATTCCTTGTTAGATGACTTTTTAAAGTGATCTTTCTGTTTAATATCACTCTGCCTTATAGCAAAAAGTATTCTGGAGTTGTAAGTGCCAGGCGTTTATGCAATTAGCTATATTGTGTGGCCAAAAATTAAAAATAACTCCATCTTAAAACACGTTTTTAAAATTTGTTAAATTCGGCTCGAAAACCAACGTTCGAATTTTGGTGGTAAATAAACAGTATCGGTTGTTTTCTATTTTTTGGTAATTTTTTCTTCCAAAACGCTTCATTACATGCCCAAAAGCAATAATCCAAAATACAAAAGTGCGGA
>CM040191.1:70015012-70020012 GCA_022606455.1 Callitettix versicolor
TACGATGATTAATATATTTATATGAGTGGTTAATTAATGTTTACAAAAAGAAAACGATCTGCTTATTCGACTGTGCAGTATCTGCCTTGGAAGACAATGTAATCTTGGAACATGATGGTGAAGAGGAAGGGTCTGTTGGCTTTGAATTGCTGGACGGTCCCTTCGAAGCCCGAGTAGCCGACCAGGCCGATTTCTGCAACACACAATGCACACTGTTACACGTCCTGAAGTCGAACAGTGATCGCAATTATAATTATTTCTTCAAAATGTTAACAATTTGTCATTATTTGTTTCCCTCCCCTCCCTCCCTCTTATCTCCCCAATAGTCTTAAAAACAAAGTGTAGTTTCATTATAATGAGCAAATTTCCACTGCAACATTAACTATTAGAGCGGTAATCATGGTAAAACCCAAGCTCGGAATCTTGAAATGAGCACCGATCCTTAATTGAGAAGTCGTTAAAATGTTTATAAATATATACGTATTGGAACGCTCACAAAAATCACTTTTGGACTCGTTTGTTAACCAACAAAATTCTTTCACATTTTCAAATTTTAAAAAATTCGTAACTTTTTTTCTCAAACGTTTTGAAAATATTATTTCACCGTCTTAATCAGCGTTAAAAACTGCGTAAATTAGCTTCTAAAATCGTTTATTTGAAAATTTAAATTTGACGGCTGTCAGTCGGGTTTCATTATCGCATTTTTAATGCAATTTGGAAGTTGAAATTGTTAATTTGTGAAATCAGAGTTTAAAAAATTAGTTAATTGTAAAATCGCTTCTGTCACGTCAGCGAGACAGCTGCGTGCCGCGATTATTTGAAATGTACCAGCAATCCTACGAGCAAACAAAATGTGCACAGTTAGTTTAGCTTTTGAACTATTTTAAACATTGAAATACTTATTCACGGAAATACACTTATATTCACGGGAAAATATTCACGAAAACCTTTTCATTTAAAGTATTAGGCGTTTAATAAATTTCAGTGACGCCTCGCAAAGCCGCACATTAACAAATCCATGTTTGTGCTTATAGCTGTAACTCTATGTAATCACAGTGCACGCATGTATCTGTGCTATGAATAAAAAATATTTGAATAAATTAACCTGTGGCCGCAGCGGCTTCCACTCCGTGCTTGTTGAAATCTATGAAAGTTTTTTGTATGACGTCAGATACATACATAGATGAGTCCTGAACCAGCCCGCTTAGGTCGGCTTCCGCAGAGAACAAGGTTTTAACGCCCAACTGCAAAATACAGAATACACAAATACAAATACAGAAACCAACAGTACCTCTTGTCCGATTCGCAGAGCAACCCGGCTTGCTGTTAACCGGATGTAAAACTGCGCCGCTAATCGTTGAAAATAAACATAACCTCAAAGTTGAAAATATAACAAGGCATCGATTTTTGATACAAAATAACAAAATTTTGAAGTGACTACTTCTTATCGCGGGATATGGGTGTTTTGCACGGGGAAAAAATTCAGGCATGCCAAAAGAAATAGTCATTTCTGTCGGCCAGTCCCGCACTGCCTGTTTTTTCTATTTTGAAAACGTTTACGGTGTTTGTTCGATTGACCGTTTTGTATATCCTATTAAAAAAATATAATAAATATTGTATAATAAATAATTGTTTAAACTGTATACATAATTGTATACATAATTGTATACATAAACTGTATACATAATAATTGTGTAAACTGTATTGTTTAAATACTGTATAATAAATATTGTTTAAACCGAATCAATTATTATATTAGTGAAGACTTGTTTTTTTTATCTAATTTCGTTAAACAGAAAATATTTTGCTAATTAAATATTTTAAATAATTAACTAATGCTTTTAGAATATCGAAAAATATTTGTCCTACAATCAATAGCATAAACAAAACTACGAACACATCGGTAAAAGATTTGTGTATAAAATAATATGATGGAAAAAAATGTGACCAGCTGTTTGGTGACCATTAAAACAAATTTCCATTCATAGACTTTGTCGTGTAAAAGTAACTTGTTTAAATAGGTTACAACTATTGGCATTTACAAGTTTTGGGGTTAAGGTTTTCCCGATATCTGCAAAAATTTAGTTTTGTCAAAGAAAATTAAAAATTACATAGCAAATACGTTTCGTTTAATTCCTTGTCAGCTGTTTTGTTATATCTTTACAGCTGTCAGCGAGGCCTAAGTAGCAAATAAATATGCGTTGTCAGCACTTACTTCTTGTAAAATCTCTTTCATGTCCAATTCCGTTTCCATCTTGAACTTCGGCATTGTGACCTGTACCCGAGCATATTGCAGGTCGCTATACACCAGGCTGAAATCTTTGCTTATTTTGTCTTCCACTTCTTTCAAGTCGTCCATTTCATTTGGCAGCACCGCTACCACGCTGTAGTTAGTGTTCTGTAACATTCGCAACGTCTCTTAATTAAGTCCACTTCAGAAGCCAGGGAAGCAAAGCAAAGCGATAAATTGAATCAGCAACTCGGTGTCACCGTACTAATCGATAATAAACTCCGGTATATGTATTTTTATAATCTTCTTCTTTTCTGCTAGGATTATTATCACTGTGTTCAGTATAATGATCTGCCTTCCTTAATGAGCCTGACGCGCCGTCTTATCTTATTTCAATTTTCAGAATGCTTTCGTTGACGCGTTTCGGAGAACCTCTATCTTCAAGAACTATATTTATACTCTATAGAGAGATTCTCTGAAACGCGTCAACGAAAGTAGAATTGACGAAGCTAGGAAAGATCATTATACTGAACACATTCCGGTATATTTTATTAGCAAAATTGGAAAAGTAATCTATTGTAGCAGCCATCATGGTAAGACCCTGACCCTGGAGGATACATACCCTAATAGATGTATGTATTATTACGCAAAAAAATCACTGATACAAAAACCGATTTCTTTTGATTAGTTTGTTAACCGGCAAATTAATTCGACAGTTTCAAAACGGTGAAAATTTCAAATCTAAAAAAATCATAATTTTTTACTAAAATGTTCTTGTACATCTGATGTGACGTAAGCGTTAACAACTGCATAAATTAGCATTCTGAAAATCTTTGAAAATAAGATATTGAATTTGACGGCGGTCAGGGCTCATTAACGTATTTGAACGTAATTTTAATTTTTAAAATGCTAATACACGAGTATGCAGATTCCAGTGCTGTTTGTGACGGCGAAAAGAGAGTTCAAAAAAAGTTAGGAATACTTCCGGAAGCGAGACAGCTGCGTGCGCGATTCTTTGTATTTCTTGTCGACTCGTTCATTTCCGTTTTTCATTTCAAATTTGTTAAGCCTGCCATACACGTACCGGCAAGCCTGTCAGTTATGCCTGAACAGTCCGACGGAGACCGGCGGCCGGTGATCGAACGAAAACACGTCCAACCGCCAGGCCTGAAGAGAGTCGAGGCAAGCCGCTACGTGTGCGGGGAGAGGCGCCAGGCCTGAAGAGAGTCGAGGCAAGCCGCTACGTGTGCGGGGAGAGGCGCCAGGCCTGAAGAGAGTCGAGGCAAGCCGCTACGTGTGCGGGGAGAGGCGCCAGGCCTGAAGAGAGTCGAGGCAAGCCGCTACGTGTGCGGGGAGAGGCGCCAGGCCTGAAGAGAGTCGAGGCAAGCCGCTACGTGTGCGGGGAGAGGCGCCAGGCCTGAAGAGAGTCGAGGCAAGCCGGTACGTGTGTAGGGAGAGGAGCCAGGCCTGAAGAGAGTCGAGGCAAGCCGCTACGTGTGCGGGGAGAGGCGCCAGGCCTGAAGAGAGTCGAGGCAAGCCGCTACGTGTGCGGGGAGAGGCGCCAGGCCTGAAGAGAGTCGAGACAAGCCGCTACGTGTGCGGGGAGAGGCGCCAGGCCTGAAGAGAGTCGAGGAAAGCCGGTACGTGTGTAGGGAGAGGAGCCAGGCCTGAAAAGAGTCGAGGCAAGCCGCTACGTGTGCGGGGAGAGGCGCCAGGCCTGAAGAGAGTCGAGGCAAGCCGGTACGTGTGTAGGGAGAGGAGCCAGGCCTGAAGAGAGTCGAGGCAAGCCGCTACGTGTGCGGGGAAAGGCGCCAGGCCTGAAGAGAGTCGAGGCAAGCCGGTACGTGTGTAGGGAGAGGAGCCAGGCCTGAAGAGAGTCGAGGCAAGCCGCTACGTGTGCGGGGAGAGGCGCCAGGCCTGAAGAGAGTCGAGGCAAGCCGCTACGTGTGCGGGGAGAGGCGCCAGGCCTGAAGAGAGTCGAGGCAAGCCGCTACGTGTGCGGGAGGCGCCAGGCCTGAAGAGAGTCGAGGCAAGCCGCTACGTGTGCGGGGAGAGGCGCCAGGCCTGAAGAGAGTCGAGGCAAGCCGCTACGTGTGCGGGGAGAGGCGCCAGGCCTGAAGAGAGTCGAGGCAAGCCGCTACGTGTGCGGGGAGAGGTGCCAGGCCTGAAGAGAGTCGAGGCAAGCCGCTACGTGTGCGGGGAGAGGTGCCAGGCCTGAAGAGAGTCGAGGCAAGCCGCTACGTGTGCGGGGAGAGGCGCCAGGCCTGAAGAGAGTCGAGGCAAGCCGCTACGTGTGCGGGAGAGGCGCCAGGCCTGAAGAGAGTCGAGGCAAGCCGCTACGTGTGCGGGGAGAGGTGCCAGGCCTGAAGAGAGTCGAGGCAAGCCGCTACGTGTGCGGGGAGAGGTGCCAGGCCTGAAGAGAGTCGAGGCAAGCCGCTACGTGTGCGGGGAGAGGTGCCAGGCCTGAAGAGAGTCGAGGCAAGCCGCTACGTGTGCGGGGAAAGGCGCCAGGCCTGAAGAGAGTCGAGGCAAGCCGCTACGTGTGCGGGGAGAGGCGCCAGGCCTGAAGAGAGTCGAGGCAAGCCGCTACGTGTGTGGGGAGAGGTGCCAGGCCTGAAGAGAGTCGAGGCAAGCCGCTACGTGTGCGGGGAGAGGTGCCAGGCCTGAAGAGAGTCGAGGCAAGCCGCTACGTGTGTAGGGGAGAGGCGCCAGGCCGCAGTGTTTATCGTATCACTATTGCATTGTACCGGTCAGAATTGAGTTCTTTCTG
>CM040191.1:70027512-70225012 GCA_022606455.1 Callitettix versicolor
GATTTTTAAGTTTAACCGGTTTTGACAATGTTGGTCGGTTTTCCGGTTTTAAGATCGATTTGACTTTGAGAACTGTATTTTTGAAAGCTATAATACTTACGTTTCACAGCTAAACTTGCAATATACTTGATAACACACTGAACAAACATCATTCACTGCGCACACAATCGCTGGTCGTGTTTATATCTGTAGGAAAGTTTTACTAAACTTGAATCATGTTGTGACCCGTCAGCTGTTTGATCAGCCAATATGTAAATACAGTACTGTATGTACTGTGTGTAGGGCCTAGGCTGTTATCTGGTCCTGGTTTACGAAAGTATTAATCATCGTTAACCATTAGTTTTGGCCGACAAACAGACTGTACACATTAGTTATTTGTTTACAATTTGGAATCGGCCCTAACGAAACAAAATGTACCCTGCGTTCTTAAATCTTATGCAAATTTGGTACGACAAAATATTGAATTTTGTACGGTTCACAAGATTCTTTCAAATTTTAATATTGATGCCACGACAGTGTACGAAATTTTAATATTGATGTCACGACAGTGTACGAAATTTTAATATTGATGCCACGACAGTGTACGAAATTTTAATATTGATGCCACGACAGTGTACGAAATTTTAATATTGATTTCACGACAGTGTGCGAAATTTTAATATTGATGCCACGACAGTGTACGAAATTTTAAAAAGGAATTTATGTTCTTATGCAGTTGTAAAAGCCATTTTGGGGGGGATATTTTTGGGAGGCCCATCCCCGAAAAAATAACACCTGTAGTCAGAGTTTATTTTGTTTTTGTAAGTTATTTTTAACTAGGGCGATTTTTTTAAAATTTTGGTAGATAGATTACAAATGGCGGTCAGGGTTCTTTATTGTTATCTTGACGTTTAATAATCAGTAACTTGATTTTTACAATTTACTATTTACAAATACACAAAAAGCACTGTAGTGTGTTGTACAACTACGAAATTTGAAAACCGCCTCGGTGGCCTAGTTGATAGCGTACTGGGCTTTTACCCCGAGGACCCGGGTTCGATTCCCGGCCAGGGCTTGGCATTTTCATACGCTATAAATCATCTCATCGTCTGCATTAGCCCAAGTGTGCACAAAAAAACAACAAAAAACAAAACATGAGAAATGATATGTCACTAATTCCATGCATTTTATTTTGTACAGTAGCTAAGTTACCGAAACGTGCATTTGATTAGTTTAATATTTATTCTGCTCATATCGAATTAGTTTTTTAAAAATTTTGTAGCAAATGGGTTTTCATTTTGTGTTAATCAAAGTAAAAACCACTTGGTCGGACTGAGGGGATTTGAAAACGTTAAAACGATCCATCAGAATTTCAAGACAGATTCTGTTAACGTTCAGCGGTACTTCGCATAGTCAGCACAACGTTTATGGCCAGTAAACGTGCTTATCGCAAAATGTTTGCCTCTCTGTACTTACCAGTGATTTAATCAATTACGACTCCCTGGAACAAACTTCTTTACACATTTGCTATACAAGAAAACATGATCAATGCACGTAGCTGTCTCGCTGACGTCATTGAAACTATTTTACACAAATTCTATAAAATAGTGTTAACGAATTTAAAAGCGCGTTAAACGAATTTTTCTGCAGGAATGGCGGCTACACGAAACAAACACTGTGATTTTGGTAAAACTTTGATGTTTTATTCACAAGTATCAATACATAATGAATAAACTTTCTCACATTCAGTTACAATATTTATCAAAATCGGTTTGTTAGTTTATGACTCAACTAAATGTGCCAAAACTGAAATAAGGGATACTTAAGGTGGCGGTCGGGTTTAGTTTCTTCTTCTTCTCGATGTACTACCGAATCTTCAATTTCTTTTTATTTCATATTGAGTTGACTACTTATGGCGGGGTATGGATGTATGTTTTGCACGGGAAAAAAATTCAGTTTGCCGTCACGCATCACGCTCTTATATATATATATATATATATATATATATATATATATATATATATATATATATATATATATATGTAGCCGCCTCGGTGGCCTAGTTGATGGCGTACTGGGCTTTCACCCCGAGGACCCGGTTCGATTCCCGGCCAGGGCTTGGCATTTTCATACGCTATAAATCATCCCATCGTCTGCATTAGAGCCCAACTGTGCACAATAGTCAGACGTTACAAAAAAAAAAAAAAAAAAAAAAAAAAAAATATATATATATATATATATATATATAGCATATACTTATATACTACTTCTTATGGCAGGGTATGAATGTATGTTTTACACGGGAAAAATATTTTTTAAATGTATTTTTGAAGTGAAAACTTGTATGTTTGCGCCATTATATTACTTACCTAGTCCGACTTAATTATTTAGTTTTATGACAAGTGTTAACTGTGTAACAGTGACGTTTTTTTATACGTTATTATATATTGGTAGGTGTGAATAATAAATATTTAAATTATTTTAAACGCCATTATACTACTTAACCAGTACAACTTTATTTAGTATTTAGTTTTATGACAAGTGTTAACTGTGTAACAGTGACGTTTTATACGTTTATTATATATTGGTAGGTGTGAATAATAAATATTTAAATGCCATTATACGACATACCCAGTGCAACTGAATTATTTAGTATTCAGTTTTGTGATATGTGTTAACTGTAGGCTACAACAGTGACATTTTAATAATATTTTATACTTCTTAATATAATATTTTAAATTTGAAAGTTTATGTGTGTGTTTTTGTTTGTTATTCATCACACATTAACTATTGGATCGATTGAGATGAAATTTAAAATGAACATGGTTTAGGTACCTGAGATGGACATAGATGTATTCCCGTTTTAAAAATCCGAATCCCTGTTATTATTTATTATAAAATTATTGTCTATAAGCTTACATTTGCAATGATTTTAATTGAAACAATCCTAACAATTCCAAACAACCTGCCTTTCCAAATTAAAATATTGCAGTTTCCATTGAAGTTGGCATTTACAATGACAATCAATAAGTCACAGGGTCAGATATTAAGAGTAGCAGGAATACATTTGGGACTCCGTGCTTCTCCCGTGGTCAGTTATAGCCTATTCTAGTGTCGAGTAGCAAAAATCTATGTCTTGGCAAAAAACCGTAAAATCATATGATATTGTATTTAGAAATATATTAAACTGAAATGAACGTACTCATGATTTTGAAAATGGACTATAAATTTTATTACCTACATTATTTTTTTTTCCGGTGAAAACCGTTAAAGTTATCATCGCCGGACCTACATTAAAATTGCGGGTGAAGCCGCAACGGGTAACAGCTAATTAAATCATAATAGTGAAAGAAGGATACAGTCAGACATGCCAAAAGAAGTAGTCACTTCTGTCGGCCAGTCCCACGACTGCCTGTTTTTTTACTGCTTTGACTAAGTCATTACGAGGCGATTTTCAGAAATTAGGCCTATTTTCTCAGTAGCTCCCAAATATGCAGCATTATTCGGGGACACAGCATTAACGTTTTGTTCTGGTGTTTACCAAATTTCTTCAGAATCGTTCATTAGTCTACTCTGTAGCGAACAGGAGACACACACATGGACACTTTCAATACACGCGCACCTAAGTGAATAAAACCGAAGGAAATGCTTCAAGAGAGAGGTGGAAGTAAGAGGTCCTTTCTTTAAGTAAAATGTAGAAGCAACCCTCATTCTTCTTCTTTTCGTTTCACCCTCTTTGGGGTACGCTGAATCAATCATTTCTTGCGCGCTGTACTTTTCTTTGTTCCCAGTAGCTCTTTATTCTTTCCGATCTTCTCTTCCTCTCCTCTTCCGAAATGACAAGTCTTATTTTGGTTTTATCTTGGAATCTTATTCTTTCGTCCTTGGTACTTATCTTAGCAGTTTGGTCAAGCAGTGAATTTTCTGTAATTTTTAATTCTATTAGGTCTTTTTCAATTTCTTTAAACCAGTTCGGTTTTGTTTTACGATTATGGAAAAAATCAAACACCCGTTTCGTCAATCTATTGGAGTCCATTCTAAGAAGATGGCCGTAAAAATTTATTCTCCTTTTTCTCATAGTATCTGACAGTTTTTCAATTTTCTTATAGAGAGCTTCATTTCTTATATATACTACCTTATTATCCTGAAATTTTGTTCCTATAATTTTTCTTAAGATTTTCCTTTCCGTTACTTCAAGCTTTTCTATCTGGCCTATGCGATTCATGGTTAATGTTTCTGCTGCGTACAGTGCTTCCGGCTTGATCACTGTTTTATAATGTTTAATTTTGGACCCCCATGAAAGTGATTTCTTATTGTATGTTTCTTTCGTCAATTGGAAGGCCAATTCAAGTTTGTTTTTTCTGGATTCCATTGCCTTGCCCTCATCTGCATTCCAACTAATCCATTCACCAAGATATTTGAACTCTTTTACAATTTCTATTTTCTATTCTTGGATTTTAAGGTATTTATTTGGGTATTTGTTGTTTGTCATGATTTTGGTCTTTTCAAACGATATGTTTAGACCTATTTTAGCTGCTTGTTTCTTCAATTCAAGAATCTGCTCCCTTGCTTCCTCCATTGTTTCAGCAAAGAAGGCCATATCATCTGCAAATGCAATACAGCTAATTCTGAGATTCTTCTTTTTGTAACCCAATCCTATTCCACTCTTTATATTTTTCTGCAACCCTCATTCCTTATGAATAAAAACTACCTTTTGCTTACTAGTAAATCCTTCAGTCTAAAAGTAGAAGAATCAACCAACAAAATGTCAGTGTAAGCCTGATTCATGTATCTATGTTTGTTGCTCTACTGGTTGTCTGTTTGTTTCGTGTTAGTTGTACAAGTGTAGCCTATTTGTTGCAGGAACAACCTGCCTTATTAAAGTGATGACGAGAAGACAATGATCGCTAGTGCCACTAATGCAGCACCCGATCGGGCGCCACTAAGTTCCTAATTCAGGATCAGTTAAAAATGAAAACATATTTTTATATTTTATTATAAAGAGGGATCCCCAACTCGAGTCTCGTCATACCTGTTTGTTAACCACTCCACATTCGAACCTATGTAGCCGCCTCGGTGGCCTAGTTGATAGCGTACTAGGCTTTCACCCCGAGGACCCGGGTTCGATTCCCGGCCAGGGATTGGCATTTCATACGCTATAAATCATCCCATCGTCTGAATTAGCCAAAGCGTGCACAATAGTCGGACGTTAAACACACACAAAAAATCGAACCTATGTAAGCTCTTCAAATCTCCAGAAAGGGAGAATAACTTGATTTATAATGTTTAACACTTCGCATACGATCTAACTCTGCCATGGCAACAAGGAAAATTTAAATTTACAGGATAATCTCATATTGACTGGATCCATCATTGTTAAAGTATTTGCTTTTCATTTAGAGTAAATTGTCGGTTTTATTCATAACAATTTACTACTGACAAAGTTAACGGATCAACAAAAGAAGGATTTGCTTTTACTCTAAAGCAAAAGGTTTTGACTGATATTTTTATTCATAGGTTCATTGTGTGAATATTTTTTAATTTTTACAATACAAATAGAAATTCAGCTGTGGTCGCAGTAAGCAGATACGTTTGTTATATCTTCTGGTTTTATATAAATTAGTGTTTTACACTTTCAAAATTAAATGAAAATAGTTATTTTAAAAAATTATATCTCTTAATCTTAGGGTGAAATAATATTTTTTTTTAAAATTATGAAACGAAAAATTGTGATTTGTAAATGTCCGCTATTTTGAAACGGTTAAAATTATCTTTCTGGGTAATTAACTTTCCCAAAAAATCAAGTTGAAAAAATCATTATTAACGTTTTTCTCGATACATTTACATTTCAAGTGAAAATGTCAGATTAAGTTCCAAGTTGCGATTTCAATATCCAAAAATTTATTGGTAAAGTCCGACTATTGTGCACACTTGGGATAATGCAGACAATGTGATAATTTATAGCGTGTGAAAATGTCAAGCCCTGGTCGGGAATCGAACCCGGGTCCTCTGGGTAATAGCCCAGTACGCACCTGCGTCTCTAGATTTGTTCTGAAAATCTAAAACCTTGCTTGCAATTCTAAAAGTTTAAAAGTAAATTTACACAGATTTATAAAAAACGTAGACGCAGTTTTCGAGAAAAGTTACTATAACATTATCGCAGTACGTATATATAAAAGAATATTTAGCTTAACAATGTAGGATGGAATTGAAATAATAAATATATTTTATACTTACAGTACTTGAACCACATCCTCGAAATTGAAAAGTAATGTACGTACACCGACCACCAGTACCGTGTTGTGAATGAAATGTTTCTTATAACTCAGCTGGCAGCTGGCAGTTATGCAACCAGTTCAGGGAAACTGTTAACACAATATTTACTTGGAAAACAAGCCAGCGATAATCCGTGTCGGGCTAAACTGTCGGGTCATCTTAATACAACAATAACTTAACCATCCAACCTTTGATTCATTGTTGATTTTCGTGTTAAACAAATAAGAAGACTTATTGTGTTGCTTACTTTTTATAGGTTCATATTGTTTTATGTTCCGTGTAAAGTAAGAATATTTATACTTTTCAGAAGCGTAACTGGAATTTATTACTAATTAATTTATACGAAGCAATAAAATGTGGGAAAATCGATTAATGTTTGAAGCGGTAATTAATTAATTACGTATTTTATTGACTATCGATGTTTCGGACACTACCCAACAATATACAGTGCAGCACCATTATCTTTTTGTGTCAGTGCACTTAATGCACCTTTAGCGTTTAAACAGTGAGTTTGTCTAGCAATTTAACTTAACAGTTTCCTTAAATGTCCGAACTGAACCATTATACTTTTACTGTGTTCAGTATAATGATCCGGCTTCCCTAGCTTCGTCAATTTTAGTTTCGTTGACGCGTTTCGGAGAACCTTCATCTTCAAAAACTATATCTATACTCAAAATAAAAGATAAAAGAGATAAAGAGATATAGATATAGTTTTTGAAGATGGAGGTTCTCCATCATTATACTGAACACAGTGATAATAATCCTAGCAGAAAAGAAGAAGAATATAATAAGAATTTCATTGTCCTTTTTTATTTTTTATTATTGCCTCCCTAAATGTAAGTGTGAGTGTAAAGTGTTAAAGTCGTAAGTGTAATGTTGTAAGTGTAAGTGTGTGTTAGACTCGAGTACCGCGAGGGACGTCTAAATCCTTTTAATAGGTGCAGCTAGTCTGCATCCCATGCGGTTCGAACCATTGTAAGAAAATATGTTGTTTTCAAAATGCGGGCTTCGTGGGTGGTGCCTGCAGGTCGTGGCACATCCAGGAGATGTTCTGTCGCATTGTCTTACAAGAAACTAGAAAACTGTTCAAAGAGATTCGACGACGTTTGCAGAATATCAAACAAAACCTATCGATGAAGAAATTCAAAACAAAATCATCCTAAGAAAGCCTAAAATGTAAAAAATATCAAAAACTCATCAGCTTCGCATTCTTATGTGACTTGTAGTTGAAACAACTCTCATTAAAAAAAACTCTATTTTCTCAAGATCGGTTTATCCGACAGTGCTGAATTGTCTTGACTAAAAATTTATAAATCAACTAAATGTATCGAATTTATTTTTTTAATATTTCTTTGTTTTTTGTTTTTGTTTGTTTTGTTTTTTTAACGTCCGACTATTGTGCACACTTGGGCTAATGCAGACGATGGGATGATTTATAGCGTATGAAAATGCCAAGCCCTGGCCGGGAATCGAACCCGGGTCCTCGGGGTGAAATACGCTATTAACTAGACCACCGAGGCGGCTTAGTGTAACGAATTTAAATGAAAGAAATTTACTGTTCAATTAATGCAATAAAACGGCGGTCAGCGTTTATATTTTGTTAAAAGCTATGAAACCAATTTTTTTTCTTTTAGGCTGCGCTTAATTAAGATTTGCACAATGTAGTGAAACAGCATCTGTTGACTTAACTAATACGGTTCAAACTTTAAACGTATTTGTTTTGGTTGATAATTTGATTGAACATGTGATTTCATTTAACATCTGTTCGTAACCTAAAAAAGTATCAACAGACCGAAAGCACAGATGTGCGCAGGTCAGCTCCCCTCTACTCCCACCGCAATAACATATCTGAGGAGTCATTGTTTATAAATAAAAAAATTAGACTACCGTTTAATGGCAAATAAATATTTATAACAAATTTATGCTAATTTTAGTACTGTATTGTTATTTTCTTTAATAAAAAAAAACATTAGCCTTCTTCTTTTCGTTTCACCCTCTTTGGGGTACGCTGAATCAATCATTTCTTGCGCGCTGTACTTTTCTTTGTTCCCAGTAGCTCTTCATTCTTTCCGATCTTCTTTTCCTCTCATCTTCCGAAATGACAGGTTTAGGTCTTATTTTGGTTTTATCTTGGAATCTTATTCTTTCGTCCTTGGTACTTATCTTAGCAGTTTGGTCAAACAGTGAATTTTCTGTAATTTTTAATTTTATTAGGTCTTTTTCAATTTCTTTAAACCAGTTCGGTTTTGTTTTACGATTATGGAAAAAATCAAACACCTGTTTTGTCAATCTATTGGAGTTCATTCTAAGATGGCCGTAAAAATTTATTCTCCTTTTTCTCATAGTATCTGACAGTTTTTCAATTTTCTTATAGAGAGCTTCATTTCTTATATATACTACCTTATTATCCTGAAATTTTGTTCCTATAATTTTTCTTAAGATTTTCCTTTCCGTTATTTCAAGCTTTTCTATCTGGCCTATGCGATTCATGGTTAATGTTTCTGCTGCGTATAGTGCTTCCGGCTTGATCACTGTTTAATAGTGTTTAATTTTGGACCCCCATGAAAAGGATTTCTTATTGTATGTTTCTTTCGTCAATTGGAAGGCCAATTCAAGTTTGTTTTTCCTGGATTCCATTGCCTTGCCTTCATCTGCATTTCATCTAATCCATTCACCAAGATATTTGAACTAAACATTAGCCTATTAAACAACCGTTTATTTATATATATTTCTTCATTTAATGGATAGACGTAAATCTTACGCTAAAAGTCATCTTTGGTTTTGAAGTACCAAAGTATTTGCGTATTTAAAAAGCTTTACTGTACAATGTTTGCACCAATCAGAAAATACTCATTGTGTTGCATGCATGTCAGGGGCGGAATAGGCAACATTACTTGCACTGTTCTTGTGTCACACTCTGCATTCTGCGCCTAACGACAAAGCAGACTACACTATACAGTATAACACTTTGGTTCCTGTATTTGTCCTATACTGAGTACATTTATGTTTGTACTTAGGCTGTATGTTAAAGCTACACGAAACAAACACTGTGATTTTGGTAAAACTTTGATGTTTTATTCACAAGTATCAATAAATAATGAACAAACTTTCTCACATTCAGTTACTGTATTTATCAAAATTGGTTTGTTAGTTTATGACTCAACTAAATGTGCCAAAACTGAAATAAGGGATACTTAAGGTCTGAGAAAAGATGGCGGTCGGGTTTAGTTTCTTCTTCTTCTCGATGTACTACCGAACCTTCAATTTCTTTTTATTTCATATTTACTGCTTTGACTAAGTCATTACGAGGCGATTTTGAGAAATTAGGCCGATTTTCGGCTACCTCAGTAGCTCCCAAACATGTAGCATTATTCGGGGATACAGCGAACCTAACGTTTTGTTCGGGTGCATACTAAACTTCATCAAAATCGTTCATTAGTCTACTCTGTAGCAACACATAGACTCAAGAAAATAAATACTGCAGTGCAAAAACATTATACAAAATTCTCTTTATATTTCCAACAATAAAAAACTATTTGTAAGTTCCCATCAATCGGGAATCTACATAATTCGTTAAAATTAGTTCATAAGGTTTTGCCCAAACTATTGTTATATATGAATATTCACTGCAATTTTATCATCTCATTCTGTCATATTAATAGATAATAATAATGCATTAACAGGAAAATTTAATGACTGTTGCCAAATATTTTAAATTCATGGCTATGTTCAATAGATGTTTTAAAATTTTCTTTTTTTTTTTTTGTAGATGTTCAAGTACTACTAGGTCCTACAATATAGTAATATATTCATTATGTCTTCAACACACACCACTGCTGTACTGCATGGGTGGGACGGCAGCACAGTGAGGCGAACCGCCGAGTGTACTCGAGGATTAACAACAGAGATACAAAAAGACTTCACCACTTGCATGCCTGTTCCATGATAGTACCGAATCTCTGTGCATATAGTTTCATTTTTGACGTTAGAATATTCAGGATGGTTTGTGTTGTACAGCCAAGGCTTATTTCCTACCTACACATTTTTTTTCTGCTTTTGGCGAAAAGCACATGAAAGCTATCATCGCCGACCTATACAATTAAATTTGATACGTCAATCCTTATTAAAGAACATGAGAATAAAATATGACGAGCAGCGGAAGTGCCGTCCCGACTGCCCGGTAGATGCCGATGATGCCACTGGTACGGCCGGCACGACGATTCGGAAATGTCCTGAAGTTCATCCTCCTTGACTTCCTGGCAAACAACGTCGGGTGTCGGCCTTCCCGCCCTAATCGTGCGCGCTCATATGAGATCCGATGAGGTTCATCTACAGAGCACAAACAGTAACGCCTGCAGGTCTGTTGCAGTCTAGAAATTTTACGACCTACTTGAGCGATGTAGTCATGTTTATCATATATTTCTGCGGTACAGACTATTAAAATTGTGTCGCTGTAATACCGTACCGCGGTAGCACAAACGGTTACCGCTACGATACCACAGCTGTTTTTAGTGTGCTATAGGCTTCATTCATAAATGTTTGAGGTTATTAAAGTATGGACTTGGAGAAATTATAAACAAACCTGAAGAGACATAAATGTCTCACAAGATATTGAATTGTGTTATGTTCTGTAGTTTGTGTTTGTACCATCTGTGATTTGTTCCATCATATAAATAATACAATACAGTACAAAGTAGGGATGGGAACTTCTACTATTTTAAAAAAATATCAACGACTGTTTGTTGGAAAAAAATAACTGTTTGGAAAAACAGTTTCAAAAAACAGGTTTAGAAAAATGAAACTCGAAGTTGTATTAGCAGCTAAAACATAAGCACAAACAATCAGTTTTCTAAGACTACTTTTTAATTCCCATTACCACCATGTCCTTAACTGTTTTTGGGTGTAAAACATTTAGAAAAAAATAATTAAATGTAGTAATAATTAAATTACATTCTCAAAACTTAATATATATGTATGCCATTTTATATTTACAAAATGCAATGAATTTCTAATAGAATTTCTAATAGAAAAAATATGTTTTACTAAATGCAAACAATATAAATTTTAAAAATAATAAAATAAATATAAAAATACGTATAAATAAAATTAGGTTATGTATTTACAAAATGTGAGATGTTACTGTCATATTTTTATTTGGGAGAAAGTAGGTTTTCATTTTTCAACACTGAAAAAAGTAACGTTAATAAGTAAAATATAGTAATAAGAACATAGGCCAAATATGTTTAAATAAAATTGGCTCTATATAGTTACAAAATTATAGTTTATTAACATTAGGTTATTACAGGTTAATGATAGGTTATTAACCTAAAATAACCTAAAATTATTCCAGATATATACAAGAGTAGATATTGTGAATTTTAAAAAGTCCACACATCCAATAAATAATTAAAAACTATGCACTTAATTCTAAAAACATAAAAAAAGTAAAAGAAAACTTTCAAAATTGTCCACTAAATATTTTTAAATTTCTAAACACAAAGTAAACTACGGAGAAAAACTAATATAAAACACAATTATGGCTGTTTTTACAGTTTAAAAAATGTTTGAACAACAAATTTTACATTTAAAACTTTCAAACAACTCGTTTGAAAAATAGAGATAAACTTTGACAACGCCCAAACAGTTCTTACTTCACTACGTTCCAACAAGAAATAGAGGGGAAAAGTATAGCAAATAGCAAGTTAAAGAAAAGGTGTTTGTACTGTTGTCAACAGTTTAACAGGAAAATAGCAAGAAAAATGTTTTAGCGCTTGCGGCAACGTTCGAATATAACGTAGGTGTTGGGGAAGTCCAAACTGTTGTTCATTGTTTAACAAATAACGATCCAGTCCAATTCAAACTGTTAGTTTCCGTTTGACAAAGCAGTTTGTTTTTCGTAAATAGTCGTAAACAGTTAGTTTTAACAGTTTGGAGTTTTCTTACCCATCTCTAGTACGAAGTATGCTTGTATTGTTGACAAACAAGAATCTGCGTTGTACAATATTTAACATTTTTCAAAATATTTCTTAATGTGCAAACGAACTGAAGATGGAGTACGTATTAATTAAGCTCTTTATTTACAATATAACAAACCATTAAATACATTAATTTCATCCATAAAAATATTTTTTTGTAAATTAATTGGTGCTCATGGTTTTACAGGTTATGTTCCCAATAAAGATAAACAAATACAATATGATTAATTAAGAATAGTGCGAGATTAATCGCTGTAAAACATGATACCATCCCTTACATTTGGCCTACAGATAGGGCTAAAAACAAAATATTGTGTACCTTAATAATTGTACTTCTAGCCTATAACTAAAAATAATAGTATGAAATTGAAAAATATTTTATTTTATTTTCCTAACAAAAAAAACTTACTAAGTAGGCTGGTAATATTACAACTGCTACAAACCTAAGAAAACCTTTCATTTTTATGGTGTTATTGTTTACAAGCATTGTCTACTGTACCTAACTTGACATGCTGGTAACCAATCCAGATGAATGGTAGACCAAAGGTATATAAAAATGTTTTTTGTTTAGTATTAAAGTGTGTGTAAGCATACTATTTAAAGGCATATTTTGTTAGACTAGGGATTTTTTTTGTATCAGAATCTGATAACATTTATATTACCAAGTGTATTTTAAAATACGTCAGTCACTTGTATTTAAAGTAAACTTTTAAAGTTTTTCAAAATATTTCTTAATGTGCGAACTACAGATGGAGTAACTATTAAAATTTAAGTTCTTTATTTATTACGTAACACAACATTTAATACATTAATTTCTCTCTTTATTTGTTTCACCCAACCTTAGGGTACACTAAATCAGTCACTTTTTAATGTTCTGTGCCTTCCTCGTAGCCCAGTATTGCTTTATTCGTTGTGATCTTGCTTTTCTTTCTTCGTCAGAGATCTGGATCATTCGCTTGGATTTGACTTTGCCTTGGAACCGTTGCTTCTTGTCCTTGGTTATTGTTTTGGCTGTTCTGTCCATGAGCATAGTGTCAGTGATTTGTAATTCTGTTATGCCCTTCTCTGTTTCTCTAAACCAAAGTGGTTTGGCTCTTTTATTGCAAAAGTAGTCAAATATTTTTTTAGTTAATCTATTTTTGTCCATTCAGAGGATGTGCCCATAAAAATCAATTATCCTTTTTCTTATTGTGTCTGATAGTATTTCAGTTTTTTGGTAAAGAGTTTCATTACTGATGTGGAGTAATTGGTTGTTACAGATTTTTTGTAATATCTTTCTTTCTTTGATCTCCAGCCTTTCAAGAGGGCCCTGGGTTGTGAGAGATAATGTTTCAGCTGCATATAAGGCTTCTGGTTTAATTACCGTATGATAATGTCTTATCTTTGTATTCCAGGAGAGGGACTTCTTGTTGTATGTGTCTTTAGTAAGTTGGAAGGCTAATTCAACTTTATTTCTCCTAGATTCCATAGCTTTTTTCTCTAGGGCGTTCCAGCTGATCCATTCCCCAAGATATTTGAATTCTTTGATGAAGACATGAATTTTTGAATGAATTCTTTGAATGAAGACATTAATTTCATTGATAAAAATATTTTTTAAATTTAATTGGTGCTCATACTTTCACAGGTTATGTTTGTTCCCAATAAGAGATAAAACGACTACATTAATAATAAGTCTTGTTTGAAATTAATCACTCTAAAATATGAAAGCATTCATTAGATTTAGTCTACAGATAGGACTAATAGAACAGGATAAAGTACACCTCAGTAATTATATTTCTGTACAACTAAAAATATGCTTTAGTGTATAACCAAAAATAATAGTAGGAAATTACGAGGACCTTTTATTTTCTTCATTTTTGTTTTGCAGTTTGTGCATCAGTTTACTAACAATGATAATATTAAGTACTTTACTATGTATTGTAGTTTTTTTAAATATGTGATAGTGTTATTTTTTTAGCGTAAGAATGATTTATTTAATTTTGAGATTAGTTATTATTTGAGTATGAACATTACTATAAAGTGTTACAAATCTGTTGGTTGAATATTGGCATTAGTAGTAACAACTTGTCACTACAGATCATGGAATCATATGAATCTCTATGTTACTAAGTTGGCATAATTTCAGTTTATGTATGAATTATACCAATTACCAAATTACATTAAACTGTATTTGTTACCTTCAATGAGGTTCCAATATCACGAGACTATTAAACATTAAGCTCAATTCTGAAAAGCAAGTATTGTTCAGAAAAGTAATTTTATAGTTTTAAATATTGAAGAAGTGAAATAAAAGTCTCCTCTTTTTATTAAATAAATATGCTTAGCAAATATAACATAATATTGGCTTCTAAAATCATCTATTCCAATAGCCTTTATAACTGTTCAAATTAAATTTTACTTGACGTTTTCTCATTTCTTCTTTTACATCAGCCCTACCATATTAGGCCTACATGAAGATTTCACTACACTGTTTTAAATTAAATACAGTATGTATTTTTCATGTAAGTTAACAATTTATTATTAAGTCTAATACAAATTAAAACATTCGTAATCTATTTAAGATAACCCAAGTTTAGATAACCCTTATGAGGGACTTACTAAACACATTTGTGTAGGTGTCTTTGCCAGACTAAAAGGGTTATCGTGAGTTCTGTTGTACCAACAATTTATATATCTGGCCTTCACTTACTTTTTATATACAGCCAGACAATATTTATAAAAAGGAAAAAATACTTCTAAATGTTATAACAAATAGTTTAAAACTGGCCTAAAATAATAACTGTCTTCAAATATAATTAATGTTCCAGTATAGGCTACTAGTTAGATATGAAAGTGTTACATTTTTTAAATATTTTCTAAGTTATTTTACCATGTACTTCAAATACAGAATTTCACAAATTTTTGAATGCATATCAAAATGATTGCACTTAAATTTTAATGAATGTTATATTGCAGTCAGGTAGTTTGTTTCCATAAAATATTATGTTAAGAGCAGTCAGTAGTCTAGGGACAACTCCATCAATAAGTGCAGATATAGTTCATCAAAAAACAGGTTTCTTAACTTGTACCAAAATATGAGTTCCTAAAATAAATTATGAAATATTTTAATCAATAAATCACAGAATTAAAAATAAATAATTGCAACACACAACTCTTTTTACTGACATGAAGGAAATAAAAGTTTAGGGCTTGTGATTGATGTGGCTAAAGAACCAGTCACATCAGTCAGTGTTTATGAACTGTGCACACTTTAAGTTTGAGTCACACTTACAACCCTTGCTTTACCTTTTAACATTATTGTTGGTTCCTTGTCCTCATTAATCTAACTGACATTAAGTTAAGAAAAAAAGGAACTAAATTTTTAAAAAAAGTAGTATCATATAATTTTGTTTACACTTTTGTGAAAATCTAATGTCACCATAATAATTGGTATCAAAATCTGCATAATGGAAATATTAGCTCATTTTTCAATGGAAATTCAGCATGTACTTGCACATGTGTGTGGCGCTTGTGTGCGTGTGTTCATTTCAGTGTTTACTTTGCCTATTCTATACTTCAAGCACTGCCCTTTGTATGTACTTATCATTTTTTTATGTTGAAAAATTATATTTTTCAAGTTATAAATGAACAAAAAGCCTATTTCTTTTCAAGTAGGAAATTGCTGCATAACATATTAATAACATTAAATTAAATAAAGCCAAATATCTCATTGTTCATGTAATTAATGTATATAGGTTAGTTATTTTAATTATGTTTTGTTTTTAATTATAAATTATAATTTTGTTTTTCCAGGTGGCAAGGATGGAATCGCCAGTATTTCAGTATGTGGACCAAACTTTCCGAACTCGGTTAAACACAGCTGTTGAAACAAATAACAGACAGCTGTTACTTACAGCTTTAAAGTCTGGAATGAATGTGCGTTTACCTGACAACAATGGATGGACACCACTGCATTTTGCAGCTAATTATGACAGAGCAGAATTGATGTCGTTGATGTTAAAGAAAGACAAGGATGCTGTCAATGTTAAAACTCACACAGGAAGAACTCCACTGGCTATTTGTTGTGAGGCAAACAGCTACAACACATTATGCTTACTGCTGAACCAAAAGCAAACCAATGTTAACTGTGTAGACAATGAAGCTACTTCTGCTCTGCACATAGCGTGCGGTAAGGGACATTTAAAAATTGTACAGGCCCTGATCGATCATGGAGCGTTAGTAAATGCTGTAGATCTCAGCGGATTTTCACCGCTACACGAAGCTGTCGTTAATAACAATTTGAAAATTTGTGAGTATTTACTCAGCCATGGAGCGGATCCATTTATAAGGGACGCTGACAACGGTCTCTATCCGTTTCACTTTGCTTGCCAAAATGGCAACTTACCGATTGTAAATTTTCTTTTAGATAATAAGAAAGAATTTTCAATAAATACTCCAGGTTCTGATGGACGCACTGCTTTGATGATAAGTATTATGTCAAGAAATGTACAGTTAGTTGAAGAATTATTAAAACGAGGTGCAGATGCCAATATTGCCGATGAAAGCCATATTATAGCTTTACATATTGCTTCGAGCATCGGCTGCTTTGAAATATTCAAACTGATTTACCAACATACGTCTGCTGAAACTATTTCAAAATATTGCATAGTCGATCGTATTCCTGACAACGGAATTGTCAATTGTAAAGCACAGAGTTTAATTACACTAGCAATTGCAGCAAATGATTTTGATTTTTTGAAAAATATTTTGACTTTTGGATTAGACGAAAGTGTGTTGAACTGCCCGTACATTTGTGATCAACCTCCAACATATTGCTTGTACACTCCGATTAGTTTTCTTCTTCACAATGATATGGTCAATTTCACTGGTGACACTGTAAAATTTTTGAACTTATTGCTTGAATCTGGATCATCGTTACAACCATCATTTACAGGAAAACCATACATCTGGATTGATCCTCTGAGTTCGTGCATATTTTCTTTTCATGAAACTGATAGTTCATATGTGTTGGAATGTGTTAAAATACTTTTACAAAAACAGGTCATGGTGGATATGCTAAATGAAAAGGTATTCAGTTACTTTGAGTTGGCACTGGAAGTTAGTTGTGAGCTTGTGTTACTTCTTTTACAGCATTCAGATGTCATAGAGCCGATGGATGTGTTGTGCAGGTGGCGTAGCATTTGCGGTCGTTTCACTACCGAGCGTTATTCTATATCTGAGGAAATCGTTTGCATGTTGTTGGATTTAATACCGGAAAGGAAAAAGACAATGGCGCTTTTGTCTGGAGCTACGCCTTTCCCACCTTCTTTTTACAAAAAACATGCACAAGTTCCAACTCTTTCTTGTATGTGTCGATACACAATCCGTAACCAACTCCACAGAGAAACTGAAAACAATCCATCTTTATTCAGAAAAACCTTTAACAGTTTACCTTTACCTAAAGACTTACTTATGTTTTTAAACTACTTCTAATTCATTTTTAATTTTTAACAGTAGTGATACATAATGACCCAACCTTTCCTGTGGTACAGCTTAGGCTGTATTTATTTGTATTTATTATTTAATTTTACAATTGAATGATATGTGGTGAATATATTTTACAAAAATATTTAAGCAACATGTTTTTTTCTGCGGCTGAGAGACAACAGATAAAAACTGTAAATGTTACCAAAAATGTATAATAATTTTAGATTGTACAATGTAGTTATTATATAACTGTACTTGCCTGTTGTACCACTAATGTACGATAACATTAATTTTGTAATGTTTTCTTAAATGAAAGTTTTCAGAAATTCATGTTATAATTGCATGATGTATTTTTGAAAATTTAATGTATTTGATTATTTAAGATAATGTAATTATATTTTTTTATTAACTTTTCTACTTAAATTAAAACTAGTTGTTAATATTATCTTGTCATATTACAAATATCCATTTGTTATGTGTAAATATTTACAATATAGATTACTGACCTATGTTTGTGAAATGCCTGTGCTGCACATATATGGACAGTTTAAAATGCATATTTTTGTTATATTGTACTGTTATTATGGCAAATTTCATCACAAATTTAATGTTAAATTTGTACAGGGTTTTAAAAGAAATCAATTAACATATATTGTAAAATATATTGTTATTGACTATCCTGGACTATCATTATTAACAGTCGAGTTCCTTGTTTATGAACAGTACTATAAGTACTTTTTGTAATAAAAGAAAACATTGTTAATATTTTATTGTATACTGTTATAACCTTGAGCCACAGTGATTTTTTTACTGCATTTTAGTGATTTACACATTTATAAATCACTATTACCAGGAGTGCCAACAATTAATGATGCCAGCTGTCCTCAGGGGAAAAATTTTTTGTTGCTGTACAACTTAAGTTGAAAATCACCTGTTTTTGTAAAATAATAGTACATTGTAAACATTTCCTTCTGCTAAATTTTAATATCCATTTCTCCCATCAATCAGTTAGTACAAAATTATTCTTTTAAAGTTATATGTATATATGGGCCAGTATAGAGTTTTCAGACAGCTTACTGACCTCAAGGTCATACAGGTATTGCTCTAAGCTTACCCTTGGCATTAAGGAATATATATATATATATATATATATATATATATATATATATATATATATACATACATATACACACTTAAAAGTTTTAAATTAGGTATTCCAAAGTACTAAATAGTGAACAAGGAACTTAAGTGCATATTTTTATCTCAATAAACGCTAAGTTTTAATGATGCAAAATTAAATAATTTCCATGTAAATTGTTTTCACATTGCACATATTTTCCAGTTAATTAAGGTTGAAACCACCTACCAAACAGTTTTGGTTGCTAGGCTTTACTTTAAAAATAAATTACAGTGAGGTGTTTCCAGCTGAGAAATATTCCAAGGTCATTGCTACTAGACATCCTCAGGCTTTTTTTTAAATTCCTTTTTTATCTATTGGGTATCACCTAAATTAACTATTATTGGAAAGATTGGCTCCGCGCAGTTACCAGTTTAATGCCCTATACTGATATTTTTACCTATGACTTTCAGCAAATTCCTATTGGAAAATGAGTTGTCATCAAGGTTAGATCAAGATTTTGAAATAAATGAGTGGCATCATGTCCTTCAGTTCATGTACACACATATCATGTCTTTACTTGTCCAATTCAGACTTGTATGTTCAATGCTAACAAAAAATTCAGTTTGTTTATAATTTCAAACAGTTCTTTACTGTGTAATCGTACCATGATCTGCAGTACTTTATCTTAAACTGTATGATTTCTTCCATCTTTTTATTGATACACTATATTAATAAAAAAAAAAATATTTTGTATCATTAAGTTTTAGAAAATTAAAAATTCTTTCATTATTTAAAACACTTAACATTGTTTTTAAATTTTGTGTTGTTTAGTGTTTAAATTAAAGAGAAAACTTAATTTTTTTTTAGTAAATGACAGATTACTGCAAAGAATTTTTTTCTTGACTACGTTGTATTCAAAAATTGTGTGCAAGTATGTTACTTGACGTAGTTGTAGACTTTAGTACTTGCAAATTTTCAAGTTAGAGAGAGACATAATGAGGAGTGATGGCATGACTAAGGAAAATATGACAGTGCTAGCAGACTTATGCTAACACTTCCTCATAAATTACATTTTAGTTTTACTTGGTTATTTTTACAGAGAATCTTTTAAAAATAAATGTTTTGAACACGTGTGCTTTTGCTTACATAAGTAAATAAACACTTTGGTTGGAGAGTTTTAAATAAATTTTTCTTGCTTAATATATTTTACTTTATTTCTTTAAAAAATATGGTAATCAGAAAAACAAATTTGTTGAGGAATAAAATATGTTTATGTGTTCCCTGAATAGCACAACAATTTCCTTATTACCGGTACTTAAAATCCTGATGTTTTGTTTAATTCCTCTGTATCCTTCAAATTATTGTATTAGTAAAAAGTAATCCAAAAAAATTCATAAAAATGGCTACGTTTTCCATAGTTTTTTTTGTAAAAATAATATTAGACTGTAGAATCTATTAAGGTTTCAAAATTATCTCAATTTGAAAAAATATAATAAATTTTTTTAAATGTCTGCAGCATTACAAATTTGGTATGCTTACTAAGTTATAAGTCTTGATATGTGTAAAAATTTGAATAAAATCTGATGAACTTATTTTAATAAATTAAGTATATTTTTACAATAGCTTCCTAAGTAAATTGTTGTGGAAAGAAATAACAACAAGAATGCTTAATATGAGAAATGTTTACTGTATGTTCTACACTCCAGTATAACCTATTGGCTATGAGTATTTAGTGAAAAATGTTGCCTTTATAATAAAATTTATTATAAGTCTTATCAAAACAGCTTAGTTTTGTTATTAGTAAAATATCCTCCAGCCATATTGGCTTAGATAAATGTCTAGCAGGTGAACTCGAGCTCTAGCCAGTCGTTAAACATGTTTCAAGATAGAATCATGCTCAAACTGGGTAAGTCTTGGGTAACTGTAGACGCATAGTGTACATCTTCGACTGAGTTTAAAAATATCAAATGCTGTTTTATTTATGTGTTTAAAGAATTCCTACAAAAATAAATTATATTTTTTAAATAAAAAGAGTTGAAGAATCACAACTATTGTGTGCATAATGTTTTCCATTGAATAGTGAAAACTGTAAGCATAAAACATTTGAAACCATTTGTTCAGACTTGTGGGAGCTTATTGAAACGATGCTAGTAACATCATCTACTCTGTATGGATAGGACAACATGATTGTTGTCAGTATGTCATTTTTTTAAACATTCATACTTTATGCCAGTTAGACTAATGAAGATGAGGGATTAGTGTTAGCAGTAAGGAAAATCAATAGGAACAACTGTGGCTAAAACTAAGAACCTTTTAGTGCACAGTTCAGTGACATAGTAGACTGACTGATGCTTTACCACTTTGACCAACAAGCCTCATAATTATGTCGTATGAGACCCCTTGCAGGGGTGTATACATCAGACGCTAATAGAATAAAAGAAAGAGAACAATCTTTGTGCTACAGGAATAAAAAGTATGGGCACGTATAGAGTTCCACCTTCAACATCAACGCAAGAAAACAGCTACATATCGATTGTCAGATCCTTAGGGTATACATTAGTAAATGTTATTAAGCTAGGTTTTTTTTAAGCCCTCAATGGAGCACATTTAGTCAATTTTGGTTCTTTTGGGCTTTCAGCTTTGGTTCTTTTAGGTTTTGAGATTCTCCCAATATTTTTTCATTATTATAGATCTCTGTAGTCCTTATTAGGTGTCCATAGAAAGCCAGTCTCCTCTTTCTAATATTATGTAACAGATGTCCATTATCCTGATAGATGGCTGAACTTGGCAGCAATCTGTATGTTCCTTCTACCATGTGTTTTTTGTTGATAATGGTTCTCAATATTTTTCTTTCCACTTTTTAAAGCTCCTCTGTTCTGTTTTGGCTTCTTAGATTAAATGAAGTTTCCGCGGCATAAGTCACTTCCGGTCTTGTGAGCATATTATAATGTCTGATTTTTGACTTTATGGATAGCGACTTTTTCTTATACGTTCCCCAAGTTAACTTTAGGGCCTTCTTTAATTTGTCCGTTCTATTCTAATTTATTAAGCTATTTTACAACAGTTTATCTAAATAACTTTAAAATTATTTTGAAGAGGAAGTGTTGAAATTAACTTACAATAAAATCTATTAATATGATAGCTGTTTTCATTTTTAGAATATCAGGGATATATAAAATATCGCTTTCATAGCTTATGTATATGTTAACAGGAAAAGAACATTTTCTTCCCCTATCACTTATTTTGCTGGTATAATAACTTGCTCTGAAAATACTTTTAGAGTCTATCCCTGCACTTTAAATCCTCACAAACAGTTTTGTCTAATATGTTATACAATACGCCCTTTTCAAGTGTAATTCTAATAAATTAATATTTTATAGTACATTTTTTTTCTGGTTAAATATTGTATAATGATTTATCAAACTGTAATGATGAAATACATATTTTTTAATTTGGTAATGTTTTATTAAAATTAAGAATGTAAACTAGTTTTCCTACAAAAGTAATAAGCAAAACCTTTTAGAAAATAAATATTAATACATTTTTTTCTTTCGAATAAGAAAATAACAAATTTATTGCTATTAAAAAAAAATTATTATGTTTTTAAAAGTAATAAATGTATTATATAAAAACAATGACATTATTGTGATTGAACTTTAACAAATTCTTTTCTTTATTGTTTTATTTTATTTTACAGTGATTTTAGTGGTAACACTTGCTTACCAATGTCCAAGTGTGTTTTTACAACCCAATACACTGGCTGTTATCCGAAGTTCCAACACAGTGGCAGATAAAATGTACGAGGTAAGTTGAGTTGTCTATCAACCTACAATTGATTCTCTTAAAATTCTGCACACAAATTTAATTGCATTTAAATAAATTTGGTATACTAAAATAAAACATATAAATCTAGCTTCCTTATTTGCTTCGTAAAATGTCATACGATAAAGTGCAATCTTACAATTTAAAATAAATATGTTTACATTGTCAATGAAGTATTTGCGCTGAATTCTTTTATTTTGTTTACAGATTTTTGAACAGTTTTTATTTAAGCAATAAAATAATTTGAGAACTTTTCAAAAAAAAGTGCCCGATGATTTATAACTAGCTGCAAAATGGTACAATCATTTGTTTTACCTTTGCAGGTTCTAAAAACGGAAAATGAAAATCTGCTATTTTGCCCAGTGAGTTCAAATATACTATTGTCTTTGGTTTCTCTTGGTGCTAAAGGAAATACTTCAGAAGAATTGAAAAATAGGTTACAACTTGGCAGTGATAATGAAATAAAATTTGGTTACAGAAATATGTTGAAAAAGCTTAAAGTAAGTATCCCATATCTGTATATATTTTGGTAAAATTTAAATAGGAAATAATTTCACGATTACAGTAGTAATAGAAATAATTTTTGAATGAGTGAAATGAATTTTAAGTTTTAATTTGATTCAGTCAACATTTGTGTGTCTATTAATTTGTCTTGTTATGTTCTTGCTTTGTCACAAAATCATGTTCTTTTAAGATTTTACTTATTGATTTGGTGTTTTTTTGTTTTGCTTCTGTAGTATCATAAATTAAAATTTGCCACTCGACTTTATATGAGAAATGGTGTAAGAGTTACTTCAGACTTCTTGATAACAGCTATAAGATATTTTCGCACAGATATTCGAAAAATCAACTTTAAAAAACCAATTAGCGCTGCACATAAAATAAACCATTTTGTTGAACAGAAAACCAACTACAGGATACGTGACTTGGTTCATCCAGGTAAGATATTATTGGTTAATTCCAATGTGCTGTTTCTATAGTTTTTTAAATTTCTTGTTTTTTTTTTGTTCTCTTCCTTCTTCTTTGTTGTGTGTGTTTTGTAACACAATCTTTCAAAAATATTGTCTTTTATAGTTAATTGATTAAAAAAAACATTCATTATTAGCAGTAAAAATCTACTAAATAACCAATACATTTTGTTTTTGTTTTTATGTAGTTTTATAATGTATTTATTAATGCTGATCTTTTGTTTTTAGATAGCCTTAGTTCAAACAACAGCCTTGCACTTATAAGTGCTGGACACTTTAGGGACTACTGGAAATATCCATTTGAAAAAATATTTGAATCTGATTTTTATAAAAGTAAAAATGAAAGTGTTAGAGCGCTTATGATGGAAAACATTGGCCAGTATTACTTTACAACATCTGTTACTTTGGGAGCCAAACTGATAAAAATTCCTTTTCAGGTAAAACAAACTCATTGTTACATTCCATTGCATAATATTTAATTTAGCTCTAATAAGGGCTGATTTGTTGTCCATGTTTTGTGAATTGGATGGCTCATGCCAGCACTGTTACTCATTTAGCACCACTCAGGGGACACGTACAGCTTAAGGTTTGCTACGAACGCGAGTAACTTTGTCCCCCCTCATTGTTACATCTAAAGGGATAAAAGAGAGCATATCTCGTGTGTAACAAACTTATTTTTGTGTAATTTTTATTTATGTAATTGTGTATTTTTGTGTAACAAACTTATCGTGTGTAACATGTATTTTTTCTAAAGTGGTATTAATTATGTTTAGCAATTTTAACGGAATTATAATTGTAGTGGAAATGCTTGAATCCATAAAGAGCAAAGTCCTTAATGTATTTGAGCTAATAGGCCTTTTTTAAAGGAATCAAATGTTATAATAGATTTTATTTTTTTATTGTATATTTTTATTAATGAACATTATCATTCGATTTATGATATATTCTTGCTTATGTTTCAGACCAATCATTACAGTATGGTATTCATTCTACCAAATGAAATAGATGGACTAGACAGCGTGGAAACTAAATTAGGCTCAACCAAGATTGATCACATATTCGATGACTTTATAGAAGCAAATGTTCAAGTGCAAATACCAAAATTTAGGATAGAAGCAAATTTAAACCTCATTCCTACCTTACAAAGTGTAAGTATAATGAATTATATAGTTTTTTTATTTATAAAAATAATAATGTATTATAAACAATCAGAATGTCTACAAAAATCTTGACTTTCAAGGGAAAGTACTCGCGTAGCCTGTCGAACAAGTGCAAGTACAGCTTCTTAAGTGTATAACATTATTAAATTATTGCACAAAATGAAACCCAGTGACAAAAATTATCTTAAACATCATATTTATTGATAAAACAATATTTTATTATAAGTGGATTAATAAAGTTCTACGATGTTTTATAATTTATTGTTCAAAAGTCATTTATAAAACTATAAATAAATCAAGTGTATGACTTGTGTGTAATTTAAAAAAAACTATTATATATTTTATTTATAATATTACAAATATCAAGTTCAATGTTCAGTTTGTGCTTCGACTAGCTTTCAAATTTATAATCACTTAACGTTACTGAAACAGGGTTTTATCGAACACTTCAGTTTACTTAATAACTAGATGGGTTACGTGCAGGTCACAGATCTGAGGTAATTTCTGGACAACTTAACAAAATAAAATGATAAATTTAAGTTGGCCTATTGTACATTAGGTTGGTTTTTAAAACAGTTTGTAAATTTTCACTAATTATAAAAAAATGCAAGGACATAATTTTTTTTAATTATGTCCTCAAGTCTGACAATTAAAGCCACTGGTGGAATTTTGAATTTGGTATTAAAAAGTATCACTCACCAAGTTTATGAAGCTTATAATTGTTACCAGATATTTTGTTTTATTATATTCTATAAACTGAATTTTGAATAAAATAGAGTCGTCAGTTGGTTTGTTGATTTGTTTTACCGATACTTAATTATTTTTTGATTGATGCTTAATTATTTCTTGTTTTTAATGTTGGACATTTCTCTTTAAATGCTTGGACCAGAATAATCAAAATTCACAGTGGCTTCCACATTGTTGAGTTTCTCCTTTTCCCCCTTTGCAAACTATTTGTTCCTAATTTTTTCTTATAGTTCCTAATTTTTTCTATTTGTTTCTAATTTTTCTCATTTATTATTGTGGTAATTTTTTTACCTCATAAGCCTAAATTATGGTTACAATATTATTATGAATATGGTGTTTAGTTTAATATGGACTACGAATGAAAATTTGCTGTGGGTATTTTCTTTATTTAAGTTTAGTTCAAAGTTTGGTGAATTACTATAGGCTATTTCTGAAGCGATTAGATATATTTATGTATAAATTACGGTATTGTTACAAAACTATACAATTCTGGTATTTTTTGTTGTGGGTACAACTGATACAAGACAGTTTTGTAGCATTATATTTTTTCAAAAATACAATTATTAGTAAAATTTATTGTTTTTTTGTGTTTAATGTTTGACTATTGTGCAACACACCAAAAAAAACTACTCTTTTAATTATTGTGTTGTGTTTGAGTCTATAGTTGTATAATATTTCAGTGGAGAAAGAACGTTTTCTGAAAAGCAGATTCATTCACATTACTGCTATACATGTTCAATATTGGGCATTCAGTTCCCAAACAGGCAGGCTGGCCTCACACCCACTACAAACAATAGATAACATCCTAACCTTATTTTTGAAAATATTGTATGTCAAGTGAGAATCTGTATAGTTACAGATAGAATCTGTATAGAGTATATTCAAATAAGTACTTCCATCTCATATCACATTAATAAAATTACAGGTTTATTGAATTTTTTAAAGTTTCCAGTTTACTGTAATGTAGATACATATAAGAATTTTTAGCTTAATTTTTGATTACCATTTAATAGTATCACATATATCGAGGTGGTCGATATGGCTAAAGCAACAGTCAGTCTGATGAGTCTCTGAACTGCACATCTCCTGGTTCTTAGTTTGGGCTGCAGTTACTCCTGATGTTTTCCCCTTAACCCTTACCATTAACGCTGATTCCTCATTATAATTGACAAATTATGAACATTAAACAAAAAAGTGTATTTTTTTAAATAAAAACCTTGCTTGCAATTTTTTTAGAATATCCTGTATTTATTGAGAAACAAAATTTTCTGAACATGTATTTAAAGAACCGTTTATTGTTAGTATAATTGTGTATGTTTGCCTCAGATGGGAATAAGGTCTATATTTTCTAATGATGCGGACTTTAGCGGCATGTCAACAAACTCAAAGTTGTTTGTTACACTTATGAGCCAAAAAACTTATGTAGATGTTAATCCGTTCGGAGTGGACGCTGCTGCAACAACAGGTATGAAAAATATTTTTAATTTTTAAAAAAGTAATAAATTATAGATATATGTTGTTTAATTTAATCATGATACACTATTTTGTTAACTCAATCTATATGTTTGACTACTATTTAAAGAAAAACAAAATAATCACAACTCATAGTTGTCTCAGTGACATGATAGAAGTTAATTTTTAAAAAGTAACAACATAATTTTTTTTGTAAAATATATACATTTTTTTTTAATTTGACCCACTCATAAGTGGCAATAAAATCTGTATGAATTAATGTTTAAGGTTTTAAGTTTACTTGGAAATATGAAAACTGAGCATTATCAAATTCATTTTAATATTGTGAATTGAATTTAAAATACTTTTTTTGCATTTATTAATCCTTATTACAATAGTAAAGTCAGGTTCATTTTTGAAAAGAAAGATAGAAACAAACTTGTCATTTTTTAAAAATTTTTAATTGCTGCAATATTGAAACTGTTCAACTGATTTTCCTGAGTAAAAAAATATTTCCCTCTCTCTCTCTCTCTCTCTCTCTCTCTCTCTCTCTCTCTCTCTCTCTCTCTATTTTTTTTTTAATACTCATAACTAATCTTTACAAGATCGACTAATGGTTTACATCTACAACAAAATCACATTTGTAGGATAGCTCTATACTACAAACAGAGTATGGTAGAATGATGCGGACACACCAATGCCATTTGTGTTCTGGCATCTAATAAGTTTGGAGTATACTATTTATTGTGAAATAAATAAAATTGAATAACTTCCTTCACATCAGTGGAGCAGTTCATGAGGTTTAGTCCTCTTGAGGCGGCAAACGTTGCCAGCCACTTCACATACTGCCTCCATCTCACAATACTCTCTGTATATATATATATATATATATAGCACTATATATTTCTGAAGCCTGATGATAAATGATAATAACGGTTTGGGTCCAAGTACAAAATATACCTTTCAGTCTTGAATTTCTTTTCACGAAAAAATATTCAAACAGTTTTTTGTAATTGCATCTGTCACCTCCCAATCAAATGTGGTCCACAACCATTGTCTGACACCAGGTATCAAAACACCCTTGAATGTGGTCCCACTCGCGTATCATTTTACATTTGATTGTGGGCCAGAAGCGACAAGTAGTTATATACCCTAATTGTGGTCCGCCTGCAATGTTGCCAGATTTATTTTGTATATTGATGAAGGCTGCTTAGCTTCCAATGCAACATTCGACTCTTTGCGTATGGGTTAGTAAAATATTATTATTTATTATTCTGAAACATACGATCTCTTGTTGTTTCTTCACCATTTTTAGTAGTTTATTGGCAACACTAACCCTAATAAAATTGTCCGAATGTATTTTTGTACATCAGCAACAGAATTACTTCTCAAAATGAATAATTTCAAGTGCGCTGGAAATGGCCATATTGTTAACAATTGATTTTGGCCAGTGAGCACGAAATAGAAATGATGAAGATGCTTGGCTCAAGCTAATCGAGGCGAGGAAAACGATGTCAACCCTAGTGGCGTGTGATGTCGCTCCAGGAACAATAACCCGAAACTAATTATATGCCAAAAACAAACATACGTCATGTAATGATATTTAAAAGAAGTCTTTTGGAAATTGATTTAAAATAAACTAGGCTATTGATATTACTCGGTTACAGGCTAGTTGTTGAAGAAAATAGATAAATTAATAACATTTGATAATATTTGAAGGTAAATTGAAATAGATAAAATAACTATTTGGATAAAATAACTATACACCCTAATATAAATCAAAATTGGAAAGTAATAAATGAAACCGAACTTGTTACCAAAAATAGGTTAATAACCTGCATGTATTGATTAGTATTTAATTAAAATTATTATTTAAATTATTTAAATAAATTAAATTATTTATTTAATTATTTATTTAGTTTTTAATTAGTAAACCTAATTTGCAATATTTGCAGGCATTTGCTAGGTATTGCAGTAACCTATAACTAGAAATATTTATAATAAATGAAAATAAACGATTAATTAAAACACAAAAATATATTCAACATATAACAATATACTTGTATTTTGTGACAAATACAAGTATTTGTACTTGTATTTATAACAATAATACTTGTATTTTGGTATTCAGTTCATTGGTAGTTCTGTGAACTGTAGGCCTCAATCAGTATGCGTCAAAAAACAAACATTAGTTGTGTTGTTATGTAAACACCATCGACCTTTATTGTTTTTCAAGACATTAAAAAATTACCTAAAGTTATTAAAATTGTCAGATTTAGAATACCTTCATGAAAACCTTTCGCTTGATACCCCATTTAATAGGTTTCAAATAAAAAAATATATCCTGGCCCATATACTGGACCGCCAAGCAGCCATCGTGCATTTTTGAGCCTTCAATTTTTTTTAATGCGCATTGACTCATATTTTACTCAAGTAATAAATTTCAAAGCCTAACAACTTTTTTTAAAAAAATAACAAAAATTACGAAAATGCAAAAATGTTGTCACATGTCCCTGACACGTTAAGGAGTCCAAAATATTACTGACCGTCATCATGCGGCTCATGGCACTGAAGTTTTTTAAATTTGGAATGTACTAATCAAGATCTTTGGTTTGAGACCCTAATTGATTGATTTCAATTTTAAAAATTTCAACCTATATTTTGGGCCGCTAAAATGAAATCTTACATTTATGAACCTTCATTTTTTTAAAAATGTGTAGTAATTGATATTTTACTGAAGTAAAAAAAATTCAAAGCTTAACAAAGCTTTGTAAAAAAATTTAAAAAATATAAAAACAAAAACTGCCCTAATGGGTCTCCTGCACTCTAGAGGCACCAAATCTCTAATTTATTTGAATTTCAATGCTAACTAATTATTGAAAAGATGAAAAAGTTAAAGAAAATACAAAAATATTAGTCATGGGGCATTTAGCGCTTCAAGGAGCTAACATTTGTTAAATTTGGATTGTACTAATCAAGACCTTTCGTTTTATACCCCACTTGATAAGTTTCAAAGAAAAGAAAAATATTTTCAGGCCCATAATTTGGATTATCAAGCAGCCGTTGTGCAATTTTGGGACTTAAAATTTTTTATGTATGTAGTGGCTCATATTTTACTCAAATACTTAATTTCAAAGCTCAACGACTATTTGTTAAGAAGATAAAAGTAATTTACGAAAATTGCAAAAATGACCCCCATGGGACCCCTGGTGTACCAAGGGAGTCCAAAAACTAATCAGCAAATGCTCTTCATGTCATATACGTTTTTACCAAATTTCGTAAAAATCGGACAAAGTGTTCAAGAGTAATCACGTAACAAACAAACAAACCAAAAGCAAGATCATCGAGTTAAAATATAGACCTCATTTCCTTCCGTCAACAAATATATTCAAAAATTAAACTAAAATGGATCTATCCTATAAAGAAGTATTGAAAAGCTTGTGTTCTAGTACATTGAAAATCTAGCGTAAGAAGTAGTTTATCTATGAACTGGTATATTTTTAGTAAATTGATTTAAACGGGAAAAGTATCTATGTGATAGTTATAAAAGCTCTTGAAACGTCCTTATAGCATATAACAAACATATAAGAATTAAATCATATAAAAATTATGATGTTAATTATTACATTCAATCTACAAGCCTAAACTATAAAACCAGTGCTGGAAAGTAAAGTTAATAATCACAAGTGTGTTAATAGATTGTATATCTTAATTGAAAAGAGTGTCTTCATTTTTTTAATAGAAATGTGACAGCTGGAAAAAAATAACTTTGGTAAATTAAATATATATGCGAATGCTTGAATTATCCCTGTTGGCTTAATAATAATTTGTCTATGGTCGTATATTTTTTCCTATTATTTATTTATTTACTGGTACAAATTTCCCATAGAAGGTAATAAATTACCTGTATACGGCACGGCACAGTTTAATATAAAACAATCATACATAGTTTATCTTAAAACTGAAACCAAAAAACTAAATCCAAACCAAATTCCAAGACATACATAACCTTAGAAACCACAACCAATAACTTATTTCAATATATCTATATAATTCTTTCCAATTAATGACTATGGTAACGATGCATTTGGAAGCAGCCATTTTTTTCAATTTATTTTTAGTGTGCCCTTACTTACATTGAAATAGCTTTTAGGTCATTTGTTAGTCTATTAAAATACATAATAGCTGTGTTTATATTCTTTTTTTTACCAGGTTCTTTATATACAGTAGGTATTTGTATAGACTTATGCCTTGTAATACTGTTACTATTTATAAATTCCTTGCTTAAATTATAATAATGTCTTAACAACGCTGTCAAAATATAACTCTGATTTACGTTTAGTATATGTTTTTGAAATTCAGCATCATTACTTATTATTTTAATATCCGTTTTTGTAAATTAAGTAATGGCAAGGAGCATTGTAATATGCTGCTCTCAGGCTATTATGCCGTATGTGGCAATACTGTTGAAAAGCCCATAATATATTTTTAATATAGTTTTACTTGACATATTCTTTTAATTTAACAAACACATATGCCAAATACTTAGTTCTATTACGTAAATTAATTATATGATCCGTCCATTTCTTATATCTATTCAAGAAAACACCTAAATATTTAGTACTATGAACATTTAAAAAAATTATTATTTAAAAATATTCTTAGTGCTAGTGGTAGGTAATGTTGGTACACTATTTTCAAAAGTTACATATACAGTTGTTCGAATTATATATGCCTGAATTATCTCTTTTGACCAATAGCCTTGAATTATCACTGCTAGTCAGTATTAATAATAAATTTAATAATAGCTTAACCATATATCCTGATTTAGCTCTTGGTTACCTTCCGACCGTATATGCTGTTTTAGCTGTTGGTAAATAAAATCGAATCTGACACAAATTAATTTCTCCAATCGTACATGCTTATTTAGCTATTGATCACTGATATATTGTCAATCACTGATATAATCAATAGCTATTGATTACTGAATATATTACTTAATATAGATTTTTACTCAAATTAATTTTTCCAGTCGTACATGCTGATTCAGCTGTTGGTCAGTAATAATAGAAAGTTTATTACTATTATTAACCTCTGGCTTAAAAGTTTTTTTAATCCTATGACCGTACATGCGAGTTTTGCTGTTGGCCATATGAACCCACCTCAATAGTAAACCTAAATTTAAAAACGCCAACGAACCAGTAACCCGAGATTAAGAAGATATATTTCAAATGAAAAATAATTCAATAAATTCAAATTTAATCTTAAACAATTTTATTAGTACAAATAACTTGAAACAAATATTAAATAAAACAAAATATATTATAAATTGACGTACAAAATGAGACAATAAAATAAAATAATAGTTCAGTACATCAATACATGAAATGTACCAAGGAGCTTTTCAAAATCAATAATTTTTCCACTTTTTAAGAAAAGGAATTTAAATGGTGTAAGTAACTGCAGAGGAATATCCTTTGCTGACTGCGTTTCTAAATTGTTCACGAGGATGCTGCTTAAGAGACTGGAGGAATGGGTTTTGAATAATGAAGTACTAACCGAATTTCAGGCTGGTTTTAGGAAGGGTTATAGTACTTGTGATAACATTTTCAGTCTTACAAATATTATTAGGTTGAAGGTAAAAGAAAAAGGTGAAAACTTTACTGTTGTTTGTGGACTTCAAGGTGGTGTTTAACTCTCCAGTCAGACAATATGTGTACTATAAACTTTATTCTACGGATGTTTGTAACAAATTTCTAGAAGTCTTGAAGACTGTAGTCTATATATGGATACCGAGACCAGAGTGTGGACCTGACAAACAGTTTTAGAACAGGGATGTGTATTAACTCCTCTGATTTTTTCCCTTATATTTGAATGGCATACATTTTTGAAGCTTTTGGAAGGTGGTGTTCTTGTAGCAGGTGTTAAAATAAGATGTTTATGCAGATGAGATATGATTGTGATAGCGGATCATCCAAGAGTATTGCAGGCTATGATTGATAATTTAGCGAAATACTGCAGGCTTTGGAGTTTGACATTGAACCTGTTTGAAACAAAAAAAGAATTTCATTAGGAAATTACCAAAATTCTTAAATATACTTTATTAAAAATATTTTTAAAATTAATAAAAAAATAATATATTTCAAACAATTTTTTAAAACATTATTATTAAGTAATATTAAGAAACAATTTTATTGTTTTTCTAGGATAGACTAGGATAGAGTATGAGGGTAGGATAATTGAACTTTTGAATTGAATAGTAAAAGATTTCGGCATCAACTTTAAAACAACATTCTTTGCTGTTCAGTAACATTAGTGCTAAACCTTTCAAATTAGTTTTTAAATGAGCAAACAAATAAATTTCACTTACTTCACTTAGTAATTTTGATAGGCCTCCAGAATGGGTTTGTTGCACTACAGAAATAGTTGAAATAGAAAATCCACTTTTATTTCTCCGACGGCAATCTGCAAGAAGTTCTGCACCTTTAAGAAAGAAAATTACAGTTCTCATTAGTCTCATAAATCTTACTGTCTACCATCTTAATGAAAAAAAAATCTTCATGCTGATATGTTTTTATAAGATGCCAAAAATATTATCTCTCCTAAAACTTGTTGCTTAACAAGAGTATTTATTGATATCAAGAGTCCGAGCTGTGCTTATTTAGAGCATTTCCGAATGTCCTTATCGGCACAAACGCAACCTAAAGCCATTACACTTTAAGAAATGCTGAAGCCAGCTACTATCGCGTTGTGCGGCTTCGCAGAATCGCAGGAAGTAGGAAAGGTGCTGCATCAATCACATACTGGCATTCATACGTACACAAACACATACGATACGTGTGCCGAAACATGTCAGTGATATCCGTGTAACGGCCTACATTGACTAATCACTCATTAGTAATAGATTCTAATTATAACAAATGGATAATATCATTATTGTTATTATGACCAATCATTTTCTTAAAATTATAATTTTTGTCCTTAGGTATATTTATGTCATAGTAGGCCTAATGTGTAACCACTCGCAAACACACAAGCATCGCGAAATTAAAGCGAGGCCAATAAATGCAATATGTGCGTCTTGGTTTTTTTTTTAATAATTTGATATGTTACAACCAATATTATATTTTTAAAACAAGAAATAAAACTCCTATATACACAAAGAATGAAACAATGTGATTCGGTAACAATGGTCTTAACGAGTTAATTGCTGGCATACAAAAAAATCAGACTTTTCTTACTTTTTAATAGTCAAACAAAATATTGCTACAAAACTTATAAAAAAACTCTGATTTTTCTTAATAGTTAACCTTAAAACATATTCATATCTGTAAAATCCTACGTTGCTATCCGTTTAAAAGTTACGTTTTAGGCAGTAGTAGCCTAGGCGAAGTTTTCTAAAAAAACTAGATCAGGGAATGTAATTTCTCTCGTGAAATGATTAAAAATAAAGGTATAAATTTAACAGAAATGATAAAATTGAAAACTACTTAGAAAAGATTTTTTACAGATATATGAATATCAGGCCATATCAATTTTACTTTTATTATTTTGGGTATTGTTTAGGCTATATTTTCATTTAATCTATTGAATGTTAAGAACATTCAGATTCTATACCAATTTTGAATGAACTGGGCTAGTTAAAAACTTGTTTGAATTAATGAAATAAAAATAAATGTAATAAATAATTGTATTTGTACTGAATGCGAGCTATACAATTGGGTAAAACTGAATTTTCAATTAGCTTCAAACTGCACATTTTTGTGTAAAAATTTAAATAATAATTTGTTAATAACTTTTTAAATAACTTATGTAGCGACATTTTTAAAACTGTAAAAAGTGTATAGAAATGTATGCTACAAATTCTTTACAAGATATTTTATAAGCTGCGTATAACGAAAAATGTTGGTGTACATCGTATTTATTTAGTATGACTCGGCGTGATGTGTCTACAAACGACGACGTACGACTTTTTCAATCCAACTGTCATTTCTAATATTACAAGTCTTCGGTAATAAGTTTTATGAAAAAATAAGGAAGTGAGTTTTATTGTTAGCTAAGTTAATCACTGTATTACTACTAAGAATGAAACTGTAGAAACCATTGACTTGTAAAATACTGAAGGAGTGTTTGGTTTACTATAATACACAAATACCTCTAAACGATTAAATAAAACATTAATTAAAACAAGTTTAATTAATTACCATCCCTGCAATCGTTTTGAGCCAGTTTGTTCTTTTTTAAGTATTTTCAAACACTTGTAGAAGCATGTTTTACCTAATTGTATGACCTACATTCAGTTCTACCAGTTGTTAGGAAATTTGTAGATTAAGTTAGCCATTTTTTTACTTTTTATCAAGACTAGCTTAATAATTTTAATTGTCTTGTTACCAACTGAACTTTGTAATTTTACCTTTAGGCCTACGTGACATATACTTGTAACTTATTCGAAATACTTGGAGACTAAGCAAACACCTGTGGTTTCAAAAAGCGCTAAAATGCTAAAACATGATGGTATTCATTTTAAATCACATTAATTCACTACAATAAAATTAAATTAAATTGCATTCAATTTAAATTTGAAATTGAATTAAATTAATTCATTACTATAAAATTTATTTTTATAATTTATTTATAAAAATATATTTTGGCAACCAAGTATACAATAAAATAAACTTGATTGTTTGAAAGAAAAAATATAGGCCTACATTTTTGTGCTTTTTATGAACAATCTTAAAAAAGGAGGACCTTGAGGTCAAAAATAGAATTTTTATTCAAAAATAGACTATTTGGATTTGGAGGATCCAAAATATAAAAAAATATTGTATATATTATTTAGGCTTACTCTAAATATAAACGTGGTTCTAACGAAATGACCGATTACTGTACGTGTGTACATTAGTTTTAATTTTGTCCATGTTATTACAAGTACACCACATAATATACCTAAAATATTTTAAAACTGTCAATAATGTGAGTGAAAAACCCAGATAACCATTAAAAACGTGAATTACATTTAGGATAAATAATTAGTAACTACGTGCATGACAATAATATCATAGTTAATAGTAAATATTTAAGCGAATCAAAATTATTTTGTATTTGATTAAAACATAAGAATAATTAAATTTCAAACTTACCTGGTATCAACTGGAAAATTGAATTCACTCTCCTGTACATGGTAACTTCAAAAACACAGTCTGGTCAGCACTGCTCGTAGCAAACATAGGCTACTATACAGAGAAGTAGTAATCTAATGAAAGATAACACAGGCAAACTGGCAACGCCGGAAATAAGGAGCTAAATACCGCGAAAACTCCTGCAACGTCATGGGACCACAAATGACAGTGTTTTGATACCCCTAATGTGGTCCAGATTTGTAGTCCTCGTGGACCACAATGACAGGTAAAATGATACTCGCTAGGACCTATATATATATATATATATATATATATATATATATATGTGTGTGTGTGTGTGTCTTTAATAAGTCTATAAGGGGACATCTAATAATACAACAATTATTTAAATATTACGATATAATAAGTTAAAGGTAATATTTAGTTTTGTTTTCCAGAATTATTTAATTCGCAACAGCCAAGAAGTTACGAGGAAACATTTATTGCTGACCATCCTTTCATTTTTGCAATCATGCGTGACTCGTTGGTATTGTTTCAAGGAAGACTTATAAAAGTTTAAAAATAGCATTTTAATGTTTATTACCTGATAAAACCTACAGGTTTTGTGCAAATGGTTGCACTGCGGCAGGTAACTTATTCTTTTATAGGTTGTGTCAGATAAAGCTCTTCTAGAATACATGAGTGTTAATTTGATCACTGCAAAAAATAATGTTTCTGTACGGTATATATGATTTAACATATTAATATACCACGTTATCCAGACTAATAAAAATTGGGGTAGAACATTAAACAAGAAAAAAAAATTTTTAACAATCATAATTTTAGTTTGTTGAGTTCTACTACGCTGCTAATACACATCACTCTTAAATACTCATAGTTCCAGTGGTATCAGAACTAGAAATAAGCTTATCTTTGAAGCTGCTAATTGTTAGCTCAGTTGGTTCAATACAATCTGTGTGAATTTCATAAAATTACTTCTTATTAATATGTAGATTTAGACAGTAATAATAATAAGGTAAAGTAATATTATTTTTTTAAATTTAAATTTGTATAATTTCATTATTTTGCTTATATTAATACCTGACTTCACAACTGTTATTACTGATAAGTAAATAAGTCTTTCTGTTGGAAAAGTAAGAAAGGTTATTGTAATAGCAAATTATATTTAATTTTTTAAAATATATTACCAGTATTTATTTAAATTATTAAAACATTAAAGTGAAATTGTTGTGTGAAACATTTCACTTAATACTACAGTTGAAGACATATTTACTTCATACTTCGTAATATAAAGGATTTGCAGTTCTTTTTCTGTATTATGCATTATGTTAACTTTATCAACGGAGAAAAATTACATTTATATAGAAATGTACAAGGTTTTTTCAATTATAAAAAATAACAGTAATTAACACAAAGGAAATTTATAAAGGAAACATCATTTTATTTATTAATAATATTTGTGTGTGTGAGAAAAACTATAGAACTGTTTTTTGGGACCAGAACATCTTGCTGTCAGTGTTGTCAATTCATCTGTTTAACCAAAATAAAGCTACAGTGTAATTACTTTTAGTTTTTAAAAGAGAAATGCTATTCGAGATCACAATAAATTTTGCCAGACTAGCTCTTCTTGTTATTATTGTTTTATGTGTAGTAATAATTAATCAGATAGTTTATTTTTAAACTTGATGTGTACAGGCAAAACCACCCATTCTGAGTGATCATTGAAAATGATTCTCAATCTGTGAAACAACATAAAATTCTAAACGAAGTTGCATGTTACGATAAAATAAAGTTAATATTTGCTTTTCATGGTTAAGAAGAATAAATCAAAAAGAAACACAATGATGATAAGTTGTTGAAAATTATTTATTTCTATAATAAGAGCAGTACAGATGTTAACATATATGTTAATACATGAAAATTAAACATATTGAGTAGTATAAATAATCCAGAGAAATTTCAGTGGTTGTTCTATGATCACAGGTTTTAAAGGAGTACAACAATTTCAAAAGTACAAATATTTCTTTAAACATAGTCTATTGGAAACCAAAATTAATTTATAATTATTTCCTTTCTAATGAAATATTTTTTTGATAGAAAAAAGTATTAACATGACATCACCTACACTTTCCCGTTGTTTATATACAGTATTGTAAAAAAATGCATAAATAAAATGTTATAAAACTTATAAATTTACACTTTTTAACTTTGATGCGTCTCTAAGCTACTGTAAATTAAGTAATAAGGTACAGTATGATCAGTATGCTCTGTCAACAATATACTGTCATTGTTTTTCTGTTAAATATTTGTTATATAGCCAATTTATACATCTAATAGGTACCTGGTGCTACACGTGTACACGTAACATTTGTATTATATCAAAGTAAATGCTAAACTCAAACAGTAGAAGTATAATTATTAAGTTTTCACATTGGTACTTGCAAAAACAACAATTTTATTTTATTTTAATTTTGGTAGTTACAGAGAGCGATGCCCTAAGTTTGTTTAGCTTATTGTATAAAATTTTGGCACTGTCTGTACTGAATTTTTGTATTATACATTTTTTGAACTAGATCAACTTTTGAAATACATTTTCCATGAGCACTTTATTCAACTTTTAATGCTAATTTGTTTATAAATTTTAATCACATTTTTTTTCTAACATTGTCATTTAATAATTTAAACAACAGAGTTATTCTACTACACAAAATGTAGTTATCTTATGATTGGATTCAAAATGTAGGCTTTGATAACATAAGACTGTCATGTACTCAGCTTAGAAAGATTCAGAAATACATTTTAAAAAAGCTGTACATCTACCCTGATGCTCAACATTTTGTGTTTAGTAATACAGCCCTAAGGTACAAGGATTACAATTAACATACAGTGTATTTTTATTTACTGACGCTGGTACACGTATAATAAAAATTATGATTTTGTCATTAAAACTTTCTTCTCCTTTCAAATTGAACTTGTTTAAATGAAATTTTATTAATAAGGATATATTAATTTTAAATGAATGCTTTTTATAAAATAAGTACAAGTTATATTTTTACTACTCTCCCCTGGAACACAGACAGACCGTTACGCACGATGGCAAATAGAAAAGGATGATCAGCTTTGAATTCTTGTGGGACTTGGTGTCTGTAGAACGCTGATTTCCGGACAATGAAAGACACTGAAAGTAAAGTTACTCATAAAGTATTTAATTATGTTTGCCTTCCTACACCATCGTAGATTTGGTAAAATACTTTTATTGTTACAGTACGACTACAGCGGAACCTTGATAATCCGAACTAACTGGGACTGCAGGTGGTTCACTAAATGCACATTCTTTGCAAAATATTAAAACGCTAATTCCGTTTTAGCTTTTGTAGCAAAAAATGTGTAACTTTTTGTCAAATTGGGGTTGATAAAATATATCGATAGCATTCTTGGAAATTTTGTGAGGGAAATATATGATTATTTCTGACAGGTTAGTTGCAGAACTAAGTTACACTCACAGTGTCCAACACGATCGATCCAGGTACTGTGATGGACAGGAGACAAATTACAAAAAAGATGTTTGTTTCCACAAACACACACACACACACACACACACACACACACACACACACACACACACACACACACACACACAAGACTAAAAGAAACAAAATGACTTTACATTTGAGTACCTTGGAACTTTGTATACAACACTGGTTTGAAAGATATTATTCAAAAAAATATTTTAATTTGTTTGAGTAAATTTAGTATACTATTTTTTGTGTGATTACTTAATTTTTATGAATAATAAATATAAGTTCTTAATTTCTGAACATATTTTAGAATTTGAAACAGTCGAAGGTATTTTTGCAAATTTTGACTATTTTAGTTGATTAATGGTTAATTATTCTGAAATAGCGATACTCCCTATGTGACAAAGAAGCTTAGCAAAATTATTTATGCCTAGTGCATTTGGATAACCATGGTTCTACTGTACCATACTGTAACAAATAGCGTAAACAAAATTTCAGTGTAAACACTCTTATTACTATTAAAATGCTAGTAAAATTAAGAAAATACCATTCTAGACGAGTTAATGTTTAGTGCCTGCAAACAGTGAAGCAAACTTTTTACTTTGACATTTGTTTCAACATTAGTACGATGTAAATTACTGTTATCCAACAGTGCAAGATGCAATTTGTTAAGAATATAAGTTTTTCTTCTAAGTTCACTAGTAGAAGAAAAAAAATCTGAAAGACAAATATTTTTTTCTTTGTGGGCAATTTTAAACATATTTAACATTTCTTAAAATCTTTTTTATTAAGTAACTAAATTTTCTTCACCATTTGTAAACACTAAACTGACTTTATGACATAAAACTTTATAACAGAAACATTTAAAACCAAGCAATCAATTTCAGTCTTTTTAACTTAGACCTAAAACAAATTCGAATCAATCAAAATTGAATACGAAATTCAACGATAACAAAATGAACATTTTTTTCTAAATTTTTAATACACGTCCTTGGAAAAGAACCAAATTATGTCGCATGATGGCAAAGATAAATGGATGGTTAACAGTGAATTCTTGTTTGGCTTGAATTATTGACGACAGTCCAATACCAATATCTGAAAATAAAATAAGTAACACATGGTTCAAATTATGACCTCTGCAGTCGACAATGTTATTGGTGAAACTGAGCAGAATACAGAAAACATTTGATTATGTTAATATACTCTTTCGCCTGTCAAATCATTTCATCACTATATTGTTGTCATCTATTTTTCTGTTTTTCTGTACATACAGTAAATGGCTTTGTCTTGACTCATTAGTGAATCATCAGTAAATAGTAAAAACTATTAAAGTAGAAATAATTGTGGCAAAACAGCTGTCTCTTCATTACAGAAGTGAACTTCCAAAAGTAATTCTTTATCTCACCCTTTTTAAAATTCCTATTTCACCATTATAACCAGCATTAGAAAATACAAAAATGAACCCTGACTGCCATTAAAAAATTGCATAATTTCAATAAATTTTGAAAATTCAAAACACTAATTTATGCAGTTTTTAACGCTGATTACAATTATGAAATTGGATTCTGAAAAAAATGTAAGACAAAACAGTTGCAAATTTTTTAAAGATTTGAAAATAGCTTCTATGTTGATACTGTTGAACAAATTTTACTGGTTAACAAATTTATCTAAGCTATTACCGGAATCAATTTTTGTGCCAAGTTTTAATCAAGTTAGACCAAAAATACAAATGTCAATGTGTTTGTGCGCTCTCTCTCTCTCTCTCTCTCTCACACACACACACACACACATTTTAATGAATCCTTTCAGTAGTGATCTTGAGGTCAAGACCAGTGCTGATTTGAAGGTGCAAGGTCTGGACCTTGCGTGATGGCTGCTCCACTCCTTTGTATAGGTGCAGTAAAGAAAGATTTTTTAATATAATTTTTATGGGGTAAAAACAGCTTTTAATTTTCATTGTCCAACAAGTTGATTGTACAAATATTTTAAAACCAATTTATAATTTTTTGGTGGAGCATAAATGAGCTCTCTGTTGGGGGGGCATAAAATAAACACCACTTAACAAATTTTAAAACTTGTAAATACTTAATAATTTGATTAGGATTATATACCTATTCTTCCCGTCAGTGGTCTATCAACTCACCTCATATAGGCTACCGCGGTTTCGAAACTATAGTTTCATCTTCAGGCCATACAAAATTTTAAATCCCTCTGTCGAAGTCGTCACAAAGTGAAACAAAACATTAAAACATACATCACAAACACTAATCACAATTACACATTTAAAATATTCATTATGAAATTTGGCTTGGCCAAGCTACACACGCGACTCTCATACGTCGTTACATTCCGGACTCTACATCGTACTACGGACAAAAGTACAGACTCTACGGATTCATACATCGTTAGAGTCCGGAATGTAACGACGTACGAGTCGCGTATGTAGCTTGGCCAAGCCGAATTTCATGATGAATATTTTAAACGTGTAATTATGCTTAGTGTTTGTGATGTATGTTTTAATGTTTTGTTTGACTTTGTGATGACCTCAACAAAGGGATTTAACATTTTGTATCACGGCCTGAAGATGAAACTATTAGAGTTTCAAAACCGCGGTAGCCTTTATGAGGTAAGTTGATAGATCACTGACGGGAAGAATAGGTATATAATCCTAATCATTTGAATATGTGGTCCGGTGGCTATGTTACAATAATTAATAATTTGATTGGACAGAACTTATACAGTAAACTAATATTTAATTGTGAATAGTTAGGAAAAAATCAAGGTAGAGAGCAAGGAAGGTTGGCCAGCAAAGTTGACAGGGCTGCCTCTAGTATACTATGTGAGATTTATTACTTTGTATCACAATGTAAATAAAAAGTAGTTTTCTTAGAAAATACAAGTTAGGGATAGTTAACAATAAAAGTAATGCAACTATTTTTTTAGAATACAATTACAAAAATATTGAAAGAATTGTTTGGTGATAAACTTTATTTAATCCTTATTTTAACAACAGCAAGCTAAATAATGTTTATTTCAGGGTAATAGAAATACTGTTTTGGGATTAAACAGAGCCCTCAGGAGGGGGGTATAAGTAACACTCACACAACCCTCGAGTGGTGTAGTGATGTAAATAATATCATCCCCTGTTATACTGACATCTTAACACAATAAAAAATATATTTAAAATTAAATATAGGCTACAATAAAATTCTTAAGACAATATTTCCATATTTTTCTTTATAATATTAGAATGCAATATCCTAATAGTAGTAGCAGTCAATAGATGAAGTGTTTCCATTTGTACCAGTGTCCATCAAAAGGAGAATGTGTTTTTTAAAAAATGCTTGTCAGCAAAATTTATTAAATATTTTTTTGTGAAAATTAGTGCATAATATCCATGAGGGCAGGATCAATGTACTCTGCCGCTGTGAAATGTGCGAGGCATGGCACGAGAGAGCTCTGCTAAGGACTAGTTAAATATTTGTTGGTATTAAGGAAAATATAGTATTTAAATTAAAATGGAAATGAGGTGTTTCAGTAGCCATCATAATAAGACATAACACTTCAAAACAAGAACAGATTCTGGTCTTTAGGTAGTTTTTTTAAGGGACTGTTGAAATTGCATATTTTTTGCAATTTTGGTCCAATATGATACGAATTTTACACAGAAACTGACTTTGGTAAAATAGCTTCGACAAGTTTATTTACTGAACACACATTAAATATTAATGTATGTAAGTTTTATGATGGCAGGATCAAATTTCCAAAAAAATTTTAAGATAAAAATATTATCGTGATATAATAAAGTTACTTTTTGTTAAAAATTCACTTCCTTCATGTCAAAAAAACATGCTGTTTTGCTACAGAAATGTTTCCTTCATCCATATTGAAGTTAATTATTTATTATTAATATTATTAAGTATTGTATAATGTATTATTAGATTTAAGAATGCAGCAATGATTAATTGCTAATGATAATTAATTACAATTTTTAATTTTTAAAACGAGATTAATTTATTGTTTCACACATACCATCAGTTGCAAACTAATAAATAAACTTGTATTTGCAGATTGACACACAACTCTTCTGCAGGGAGGTTTTCTCACTTTGCAGTATTAAATAAAAATCTTAAATTTTATACTGCACCCGTGAACATTGGTGGAACAGAACTAACTACAAAAAACTATATCAAAAATAATTGATGAAACAGAAATAATGCACAGAATGCAAAGTGAAAAATGTCAAACAATGGTACTCACTATGAAGCTCACACCCTGTATGCAGTCCTTGAACTGATTTTTGATCTGACCTCAAAAACAGTTTAGTCATTAACATTAATTTAAATGAAAATTTTCAAAACTATTTTTACTCTGAGTGATTTGATTGTACTTTCCTTTTCACAAAGGTTTTTTTATTAACCTCTAAAATTTAAAATTTCCGTTCAGTTCAAAAGTGTTAGTTCCATCAGGAGTTTTTGTAGTTCTCAGTCGTCTTGTAGGTTGATCTGAGGTGATTTTGTGTTGTGTAAATGTTTCTTTATTATATTTTGTATGTTTTTATAAATGTGTAATTCTTAATAATTCTTTTAATTTACTTTTATGTATATTTTGTGTTTGTTTTCATTGAAATGTTATATTATTTATTATTTACTGAGTTGAGTAAAAGAGAGGATCTTGCAGTCCTTCTTTGTAAATACGATAAATAGAAAAAATTAACAACAGCTATCGTAAAAATATAAAAAACAAAAAACTAATTAAAATTTATATAGCGGTTTTTTATTTGCACAGTATTTATTTGTACAAAATTATGGTTTATTAATTACTAAAAATACTTTCACTCAAATGATACAAAGTATAATTCAAAAGAAATTTTTGGTTTACAAAACATTGGGGGAAACAATGTACTGGTACTACAAAGTTTCTATGAACAGAAAGTTTTGACTGACAAAAAATTAGAAAACAAAAATTGTAAAACTGAATAACACAAAAAAGTATTACGCAGGCCATAAAATTTTGTAATTTTCAGATTCACTCTAGTGAGTATTGGTGATGTAAAGTTGCAGAGAAGGCTGGCACATGGATTTCTTTATTAGGATGAATGTAAACTGAAACACGACTGTGCTAAAAAAGTCCTTTATTAAATATTTAAGTAACCTTTCCTGTTATAACATTTTTAGTACCAAAAAGACCTAAACTGATGTGAAGTGACTTCACTTTAACATACTGGATACGGTTATTTAAGCCTTGTTAATCGTCCTTCAAATAACACTACATTTTCATACAAGATGGCAAATACAAAAGGATGGTCAGCTGTGAAATCCTGTTCGGGTATAGGTTCTATTGCTGATATCTTCTGATGGTAAAAAACTGTAAAAAAATAATATGTGACAAGCTGCGCCAGGATGAATATTTTTTTACAAATATTGTTCATGCAGCAATATGTGTCATTAATAAATATACAAAACATAAAGAAACTACGGTGATCATGAAAATATAGAGATTTTGATGGCTGTTTACATTTTAAGTCCAAAAAATGATGTATTTGTGTGTGTGTGTGTGTGTGTGTGTGTGTGTACATTGCTGAACATACATTGCTAAACTATAGACTGATTTTAATAAAATTTTGTATGTAGTCTCTTTTTTTGCTTTAATCTCAAGCTATTATTTTTCAAATGTTGAAGCCTTTTTTTGATGAAAAAACTTTAAATAAAATTTTTTAAACATCATCTTAAAAAATTTTGTTCAAATTTAGACCAAAGCAAAATTTATATGCTAAAAATCCGATTTAATTTTTCAAAATTTTAGTCACGTGTTTTGGACTTTATTGACTCAAATCATCGTAGCAAATTTCAAAATAAAAGACATTCACAGTTTGATAGTAGATTGGAAAAACCTAAAACAAACCTTGATGTCATTATGTTTGTTTTATTTTTTATTTCAAACTGTTTCACTGATTTCATATATAAATCTTTATATGTGATTAAATTTTGAACAAAATCTGAAGTAATTTTGAATAGGATGATTTTTATGAGTTTTTTATCAGACTTTCTGAAGATATAATTGAATGAGAGAAAGTTCATGCAATGTTTTTGCACCATTTGTTGTTATAGTAAGTTGTGTTTCAGTACCTTTAATTAATTAAACAAATGTTTTTCATATTATCCTTCAACTTGGAATGGCACCAAGATGACGTACAAACCTAATCAAAACCCAGGAACCTAAATCACTAGCAATACTAAGGCCTAATTTATCCAGAAATTAGATAAGTCAGTACAGAGGCAATCACTAAAGGAAAGAGCGACTATTTGTACGATCAGTGAAGGCCATACAAGATACAGCACACAGTATGACAATGTAATCCAAATAGCAGAGAAAAACTTTCAGTGAAATTAAAACATATATGAATCAATATTTAGTAAAAACATTCTTTTTTAGATGAAACAAATTTTACTTTCTTCCTCTCTGTATGGATGTCACTAAATAATCCGCTGCTTACAAACAACACTTTTTGGAGTGAATAGTTTTAACAAATAATTTCCTACGTTCATTCCCATCTTAGGTGTCATAGTTTGTATTATTTCAAATTATTCAAATAGACCTACAAACGAGCATTTACCTAAACGAACCGATTGATTTACCTAAAACTGAGTATTTTGGTACAAAAACTTGGACATAAGTGATTTTTTTTGCTAATTGTTACAGTTAACTGGAAATCTTAAAAAAATCTTGAATCAACAAAATTAAGTACACATTAATTATTTAATTGTAACTGAAGTGGTGATGCCAAGATATTTATATATTAATTAACTAATTATTTTCACCAAAAATAATTGAAGAAAAATTTATTGAGAAATAATATCACATGTTGGACATTAAACTAAAATTAGCTGTTACCAATACCAGAGCTAATATATTTGAATTAATAACTAACGATTTTGGACAACAGTTCTTTTTTCTTACATTAACTTTAAGGTTATGTTTTATAACACAATTTGGGGTTACTAGCGACTACTAAATAAGTGTAACCAGGAAGCAGGTATATCCTAATATTTAATGTTACATACTTGGATATAAACTCAAATATAAAGCCACGCAGTTTTTAAATTTTATTTATATTTCTTCACAGTCATTACAAAATTTAACACATAATAACAGAAATCTATGTTAAAGCAAAGCGATTTCCCACTTTACACTTTTGTTAATCGACCTTGAAATAAAATTGTATCGTTATACATGATGACAAACACGAAGGGATGGTCAGCTTTAAATTCTTGAAGTTTTGTTAGAAATAACAGTGATTCTCGGTTAACCAAAATAGCTGAAATTAAAATTGTTTATTTTAAGTAGGGTCTTTTATATCCATGTAACAATAAATAAATAAATCAAATAATTTACATTCAATTCTGAAATTAACTAACAATTTTAAATAAGACATGCCTGCTGTAATCAAACTGTGATAATTATTATTAATTTTGTCATTGTACTTATTACTTTGGTGTTTCCCTTTGTTTCTTCGAAAGCCAAAAGTTAAGTATAGAGATAATGACGAAATATCAAAGTTAAATTGAACAGTCAAACATTGGTTTTTAAATAGTGTATTATCTGGTTACTACTAGTAGGAAAATCTCATAATGGCACCCAACATGCCTACATTTATTTCTTCAAATTTATTTTTAGATTTGCAACAAAATTTGTAAAACTTGTTTCATGTAAAGTATCTAGGTGAAACTGAATAATTATGTTTCTTGCCCTGACTATCAGAAAACACAATAGCTGCAGATGAATGCATTTTAACAATAGTGCAAATCTTTTGATAATAAAAATAATTGAATATAAGGAAGTTTGTATAATACTTTATTTGCACAATTTTTTTGTAATTTTCAAAAGTAAATATAAATTTTTGTGTTAAAAGAACAAAAGGTATATCAATCATTAATATAATTCTCTCTCTCTCTCTCTCTCTCTCTCTCTCTCTCTCTCTATATATATATATATATATATATATATATATATATATATATATATATATATATATTTTTTTTTTTTTTTTTTTTTGGTGTTTAACGTCCAACTATTGTGCACACTTGGGCTAATGCAGACAATGGGATGATTTATAGCGAGTGATAATTATCAACTAGGCCACTGAGGCGGCTCTCTCTCTCTCTCTCTCTCTATATATATATATATATATATATATATATATATATATATATTATAATATATATATATATATATATAATATATATATATATATATTATATAATATATATATAATAATATATATATTATTCACTCAGTTTTATCCATAACCACCCATTTACAATTATTATAGATGAAATAGCTCTTTTGTCTCCCATCAAGAGTTTGGTAGCAATTGCTGTGCATGGATGGCAAAAATCTTTTTCTAGCTTATTGTTTTCTTATGAAAAAACTGAAAAAGCTTCAGAAGGAAAGTTCTATAATCAGGAGGTGGGGAATATTCAGCATTTAAATATTTTATAATGTTTAGAAACTGTAAATCAAATGCACCTGAATATTTTGAAACTAGAAATATAGATGCTATGTTCTAAAGATTTCAATCTCAATGTTATATAAGACAAAATTCAATGTGCATTCATCAGTATTATTTTTGCAACGAACAAGAACAAATTGAAGGGAATATTGTATTTTGGTTAAATTGTTTTTTTTAATAGTTTCATATTTATCCCTTTACTATGAAAAACTAAACTGCCTATAAAATATCTGTGACAGATATGTCTATTTTTTAAAGATGACTCACAATACACAAGCCTGATGACAATGCTTTATTAAAGGAGTGGCCTAATTGCAGGGAAAAAACTGAATTTAATTAACTCTGCCCAAGCCAAGCTGAGTGATGGAGCTACAGTGCTATTTGTGTTCTGCTTATTTGTTATAAAACTTTAAGTGCATTACCTGTGGCCGCTGCAGCTTCGACTCCATACTCATCCACATTAATGAATGTCTTCTGAATAACATCAGACACTGTCAGTGGTTCTCCCTCGGCCAACCCACTCAGGTCTGAATTGGGTGTAAACAATGTCCTTATGCCCAACTAAAAAAATGCAATTAAAATCAACCTAAATATCTTTATCCTACAACATGCCTACTTGCTAAAAATATGAGCAAAAAATATATGACTTAGACGGTAAAACTTGTTCAGGGAATTATGAAAATAAGTTTCTGCACCAAATTAACATTTAGTTAAGCAAAATGCAGAGAAGAACCTTGTGGATCCTGCTGTTGTATCACTTAGGCTATTCAGAATTACCAGTATAAACCATGCAAAAACTTTCACCAAGCCATGGAATGCAGGGTGAATCAAGGCAAGTGTCAAGGCCAAAAGAACAATATAGCTTAAGGGTATTTTAACTTAGTTATTTCAGTTTCAAAAGTAAAAATCCCTTCAGTAAATGTTAGACAAAATTATTACTCTTACAATAATTGATTATTACCATATAATAATGTGAGAGAACTAATTCACAGTTTAAATAATATTGAAAAATATGTTTGAATATTTTTAACTATAGAATTTATTAAATTTAATGATGTTAAATACTGAAAAGTAATACAGAACACCCTCGACAGTCAAACAGAATGACAAACTTAAAAGTCATGATTTTGGCAAATTCTGGGCTGCCAAAATAAACTGACCTTATAAAATAACTAATTTTATCAACAATTCAATAACATACTTCTTGTAAAGTTTCTTTTAAGTCTATAGTAGATTCTATCTTGAATTTTGGCATTTGGACGTGCACATTGTTGTATGTCAAGCCGCTAACTGCTTCATCAATAGACGTTAATTTTGATTCAAGCTCGTTTAACCCATCGATTTTATTTGGAAGTATAATCACCATGCTGTAGTTTTCATCCTGAAATAAAAAAACTAATTAGGTTCATATTTATGCCTACAGTAATACACACACACAGTAAATAATTTGTGATCATTTAGCAGAACTTTCAATTAAAAATTAACTATAAATAATTATACTAAATATGTTCACTGAAGAGTATGCGGTCTCACAGCATCCTTACAATTTAATTAATTAACTCCGCTATACTGGTCCCAAGCCCAGGGCTTCATCTCACAAGGGATGAAGAAGGAGGAGGGTTAGAGGGAGTGTCTTTCTTAATGGTTGCATTTTACTAAGTAATATCTTAATTAGCAGATATTTACTCATACAATCAACAAACTATTTCCTATGCTTGTTGTCATCTTTTCTTCTCAGTTTGGCTTTTGCCAGCCCTGCTGACACACATTGGCACTGTACCTTTGCTGGAAGGAAACTGTTTTCAGCGATAGCTGCTCCTGTTGTTTATTGTTCGTCAAAGTTTAAAATCAATTTAAATTTACAAAGGTTACAACACGAATGGAAAAAATGTGATAGAGTTTAACTGTAAAATATATTTTCATTAAAACAAAAGTATAAATCGTTAAATGCGTAGTGTTAAAACACTTCTGTTAAAGTGTAAAATATTTTTAAAACAAATTTCAAGTTGTATTCTACTGGATTTTACAACCGGCAGGGGCATAATGATCCCACCACACTTGAAGCAGACTACCAAACCTTGTTAACTCAAGGAACACCAGAGAGTTTGATCCTGAAACTTGTCAGAGTACACTAGATACTTTGATACTGGGACATAACTATAAGCGCTTCTTAGGGGGAAAGCGTTACCCAGAGCATTTCACTTCCATTTAAGCAAAAACACAATTCTGATGTTGTTAGCTTTCCTACTTCTGTCTTTAAAGACACAGGAAGTAAGGCAGATTTATTGGGAGTGCACATCAATCATGGCAGTAGTGTCTGGTGTACAGCTGGCGGGTATATACCAATATACCATTTCATTCCACTCAAAGAACACTCTGGTGCCCCCATGCAGAGATGTCTGACAATAGATACCCAGGGGTTGAATTCACAGAAGTATGGTTCATAATTCTCAGAAGCATGTGAGCTAGAAGTAAATCAACAGATCTCATAAGATAGTATAAACTCATGTTCATCAGAGGATCTGAGATGGGACTCACTGTACAATTTGTTAAGATAAGGGAACAAAAAAGCCCAACAGACCCGTTTTGTTTTTACAGTGTTCTTACAAAAGAAAAATCTTGGTGTATTTACTTTGTCCAGGACTCCTATAATCTGTTGTAAGATATATTGAAAGTTTGGTGAACAAGAAAAAAATAATCTTGGAATTTTTGATTGATTGTTCTATTTTCAGATGCACTGAGTCAAAAAAATAGACTGTCTAGCTAAGTACTGTCTCAGCTAATTGGCAGAATGAATCATCACCAGATGACAATGCACAGTTGTAGGTACAGTTCATAGTACCTACAACTGTACAATTCAACAGCTTGTAGGTTTTCCTCAAATTTAAGGACCATTTTTATAAAACTTTGTGAAACACAACCAATTCATATAATAATGAAGCTGTATTTACCGTGCCTGGTTAGCTTGTGTGGGGGTTTGGCTCTGAACTGAGTAGGAGCTAAATGTAACTCTGCATAAGACACTAGGGTGGGGGACCTCAACCCCGACACGGCGCGTCCCATATGGCTGATAGGGAAATTCCTGTTAATATGCAGGACAGGTGTGAATAAGGCAATGCCAAATAAACACCCGCGGATCAACTGAGGTAAAAAGAAAATGGTCAACGGCAGAAGAAGAATCTCATTTCTCAATGGCTGAGAGGGCGGAAGAACCAAGTGGAGTCAACCACGAAATTGACAGTCAAAATTGGAGTCAACCAGGAAGATTGCAGAGGAAACCTGGTGTGAAGTGGTCCGAAGACAGAAAGAAGCTGCATAATGAAAGGATGAGAGCTAAGTGTGAAAAATTGAGATTGCCACGTGGTCCCTAGCAGGCCTCATCGAAAGAAGCTGTATTTAAATGATTGTAGAATGTTTAAATTGATTTAGTTAAACTGTACTGACAAAACAGTTACACATTTACCTGGAAGGCCAATCGAAGTACTTTTGCATTCAGAGATTTAGAATCTTTAAATTCATACAGATCTGTTTCTGACATCATTTGAACTTTAGTCTTTTCATTGCTACTGACGTGGAAGTCTGACTCAAACGTGTTGCTGAACTGATGCAGCCACGCATCCTTAAAGTGAGCCGCATTCACAATGATCATTCTTGTGCTGCTGTCAATGCTACCTGAAGAAGAAAATTTCAAAATTATTAAATGGCACCAACTTTTTAACACGATTTTTAGTGAATCTGCATTGCAAAATGAGCTCCTGAAGCAGTCATTATGACTTAGGACTTTGAAATGAGAACCAATCCTGACCCTCTATACCAGTTCAAGATAAATACACACACACACACACACACACACACACACACACACACACACACACACACACACACACACACACACACACACACACACACACACACACACAATTCTAATCCAATTTGATTCAAATTTGGCACAAAAATTTATTTTAGTAATATCTTAGCATCAACAGTTTCAAAATAGTGGCCATTTTTAAAATTCTCAATTCTATTGTCTTAAATGTTTTTGACAACATCTGCTGCAATTAAGAACTGTTTTTCATAAAGGTAGGGTCATCGTTCACTTTCTAATTTAAATGTAATTTGAAAGTTTAAAATGTTAATATGTACAGATTTTAATGATAGTTATGTCAGTAAAATCAGCATTTCATAAAGAGTAACATAAAAAAATACTTTAGGAAATTTCCTTCTATCAAAACAGCAAGGCAGCTATATGCAATGATTATTTAAGTGTATGAACAATTTAAGTTTAAGTTGAAATCAGCAAGGTTCAAAAAAACTTTAAAACTGATTCATACTAAAATAAGTATTTTTACTTCAGTATAATTGATTGGAAATTTGAACTATATCAATTTAACTGATTAGAAACAGCTGTTCATAAAATGGATTCACAAAACTAAAACTGATAGTTGATGCAGAACAAAATCATATTTCCCATGATAACAACTTACGCAATAAGGAAACCTATGCCTTACCTGGGTCAATCAGGTCACTGATTTTGTTGTTGGTTTTTTCATTCACAAATGTGTTTATAGTTTTAGCTGCTGATACAGCATTGTTGTAATCGATTTCCTCTATCCCGGAGTCAAAATCCGTTTGTGCTGTTGCTAAAAACTTCGAGTTAAGTTTAAAACCAATTTTTGGATACAGTCGTGTTGCGAGCTTCAGTTTTGTGTCCTGCACAACAACAATTTAAATTGTGATTTAACATTTAAACTTAAAACAGTAAATAGTATTTATCTTAATAAAGCAAAGTGAAATGGAGAACAATGTTTCTGAGGCAATTTATTTGACTTTTACAGTGCTCATAGGAAGAAGTATTGTGATCCTTCAAAAAAAACTTGGAATGTCATTTATAAAAGTTCCTTCATGGTCGCTTAGTACAGAAAAGTAGGTTTTAGTGTGGATGCTTGTCCGTATCTATGTGGGTTTGAACGAATGAATTTGTTAGGTTACTGTACTGCAACCTTCACAGACAAGGTGGAACAGGCAGGCACACTGTCTTGTTGGAACAATTTTCATGAGATTGAAAAATCTCTTTAAATTTAAACTTCTTTTGCCGTTAAATTCCAGCAACTATAAATCATCCCATCGTCTGCATTAGCCCAAGTTGTGCACAATAGTCGGACATTAAACACAAAAATCGTCTGCATTAGCCCAAGTGTGCAAATAAAGTAATAGCATCCTGCAGTTAATTTTTACTGGAGTTTTCCCCTTCTAGTTCCTTTCTTAAAAGTTCATATTTTAAAATTTCTAACAGCTAAACAAACTAGTCATGTCACAGTAAACTATACTTCATGAAAAAAATACATTCATTCATTTGTTTTTTGCCATTATTTGGTTTTGCCGTTTTTCTTTACCACTAAACGTTACAGCTAACAATGCTACCAGTATCCTCGTACTTACATTGAGGCCTCTAATGAAATCACGATATCCAGATTTAATTTCTTCCGTGTTACTGTTAAGGAGAAGTCCTGATCGCAATTCTTCGGCAGTTTTCCCTCTTGCTGCCAGGTACACTAAGGACAGTGGGATATTTGCACTCACTGGGCTGAACAACACATTCTCATTTCCTCTGCTTAGAATCTAAAATGTTTCCAAAATGCATTATTTTTTTACAATGTCTTTCATTGTATTCAGGCGTGGATGACAATGCAAAGAATTTGAAAATAAATAACGCAAAAACTTTTTTTATATTAGTCTCTTAAAATCAGTTAATTATACTTTGCTCAAATTTTGACCATACACAAAGAGTCATGACTTAAAATAGATTGGATTTTTTTTAAGTATCACTTACATACTTATTTCGACAACTAAAAAAGAATGTAATAATATCCCAATAAAATCCATAAAATGTCCTTTTGATTTTCCCAATGATTTATAATTTTCAAGCCTTTTTGTACCAGCTCCTGAACCAGAATTTTAAATTCTAGGAATTTTAATACAATTAAGTTTGCACAATCTAATTATATATTTGATTCCTACAAGTGGTGACTAGTTACATTCCCTAAATTACTGCAATATTTGCATTTTTGAGTAAAATTATTCCCGTTGTTGGTTTATGATTTAGAAATTAGGGTTTTTAATTTACTTTTTCTGTGATGAATGCTTACACTTACACTAAGCTTTACTTATTACCTTGTAAATATTTTGTGACACACCATTAGAACTGTGCTTAATATTAGTCTTCGCCACAGAACCAATAACTTGGTAAACTGAAAGCACCACCACTATGGTGACAAATTCTGGAACAGTTTAGAAGATACATTACACCACACACATAACTTTATTTTCTTATATTTTATGGAATGTAGATAAAACAAAGGATCCTTATAAATCTGTGTTCGTGTCTGTTCATCTGTCTGTCTGTAATGCATCTCTTACTCATAAACGATGTGACCGACCACTATACAATTTGGTGAAAATGGTGTTTGCAGCGGCCCAAACCCAGGAAAAATATAAATGTTAAAGGCAAAAAATCTGTAAGGGATGTTAATTGGTAAAATCTTAAGTACATTTTTGTACATAAAGAGGTTATAAATAGTCGCCAGACCTCTCCAAAAGTTTCATCTTCTAATTCTGACACGCTAAATCTGGAAAAATTTAAGCCTAGTTTGGACGAAAAATAGTTTTCAGGATTTTTCGATATTTGACATATTTCTGTATTTATGGATTTCAACTAATTTGTGTTTTGAAAAATTCACCATAAACTTTAAAATGTTTATTTTTACGCCGATCGACCTATCAGTGTGTGGGGGTTGGGCAAACTATAACCCACAGGTAAAATGTCACTGAATTAATTCCCAGACAGACTTAGGCCTAAATAAGCTGAAAACTATTTATTTCCCACTCTGGGGATATCAAAATGAATCCTTAAAAGTTAATTTTTGCAAGTTCACAACACTTTTAACATTTTTTATAGCTTATAAGCTAACAAGAAAAAAATTACTTTTTATGAACCTTAAAGTTCATATATATAAAGTTAAATATATATTTCTCCATAAAATATATGTTTTATGAATCATAAAACACTACCTCTCTTATTAAGTAGCCTACAATGCCCAAGTAATGCAAGTCCAATAACACATAGGCCTGTGCATAAACGTAAAACTCTTTTATCTACAGTTACACTGTAATAACTCGGGTTGTTTTATCTTAATTTTTGTTTTGCCCAAGACATAAAAACTACTGGACAGATGTAGTTTAAATTCAGTATCCAGTTCAAACTTCCTAATACTATTGTACTTCACAATACTGTAAATTCAAATTTATGAAAATCGAAATAGGTCAGTTTGACTATTTTTACCACCTTTTATAGCCTTTAACGTTAAGCTGCAAATGAATGGTGTAAAAATATTGCAAAAAACTTCTGTAAATCAATTAAATTCAAAGTGCTCTAGTTACAGCCAAAACAAAACTCAAGGCTACACTTGCAATGTGCTAAGTGGCCTACGACAATTGACTTGTTTTCAGAAGCGTAACTGGAATTTATTGCTAATTAATTTATAAGAAGCAATTAAATGCGGGAAAATCGATTAATGTTTGAAGCTGTAATTAATTAATTACGTATTTTATTGACTATCGATGTTTCGGACACACCCATGTCATCAATGTACAGTGCGGCACTATTATCTCTGCGTGTCAGTGTACTTAATGCACCTTTAGCGTTTAAACAGTGAGTTTGTCTAACAATTTAACTTGACAGTTTCCTTAAATGTCCGAACTGAACCCTTTTTTTCATTTTAAGGCGAAAAGCACATTGAGGCTATTATCGCCTCCCTAAATGTAAGTGTGAGTGTAAAGTGTTAAAGTCGTAAGTGTAGTGTTGTAAATGTAAGTGTTTGTTAGACTTACAACAACACTTTAGGTACCGCAAGGGACGTCTAAATCCTCTCAATAGGTGAAGCTAGTCAGGGTACGACAACTGAAGCCTCTAGGCGTACAGTCAGTATTCAAAACGGGTTCATTCGTTTTGGTGTACAGGCTATTTACATAAAGTACAAGAAACGAAAAAGACAATGGAAAGTGTATCCGATTAACCAAGTTTAGGACCTCTAATAGACCTCCAGCTATAGTATTTCAGGATGTACCTGGCGACGAATAAGCGAGTAAAATATATCGGAGGAAAAGGAACGTCTAGTTTTGAAATTTGAATAAAATCGGAGTGGTTTGTTTCCTCTAAGACAAATAACACACTCAGCCGGACATCTGGGTAAAAAGCCATGAAGCGCTTGCTAATTTTTGACTGGTGTAACACTTTCTGTAGAGTAGGCCAACCTCTCCTTCCTTTCTGTTTCCCTCCGCCATGTTGAAATGAAACGTATTTTGGTAGTAACATTTATTTTTAAAAGTGTAACTGGGTTTTACGAATGGAAATTAATTGTTGCGCCAGGTTTAATGTTAGTGTTTTTAAATTCGCTTCCATCACGTCAGTGAGAAAGTTGTGTACCACGATTAATTAAAAAATCATTTCACCCTTACCAATTTTTAAGCCGTTTTGTTTTTGGTATTGCCGATCTATACGGATCGACCAATGGCTTGATTGTCCAGGAAAGTAAGTAATACAATTCCATGTTCGTGTTAAAACCCACTTTTCACGATGTTCTCATGTGATCCTTATCACTGTTCGCGACCTCTTCGACACGTAAATCCCGGTGTGCAGGCCTACGTACCGAAGGGCATTACTATCCCACGCAACACTTTGTGCAGCCTACATAAAGTTTAACTAAATCTTTATGAATTAGCTTATTCTCCACTCCGTCTGTCTGTCTATCTGTTCAGGAAAGTAGACAATAGGGATTGCGATAAAATATACTGAAAGGTAATTAGGGATTCCGAATAGTTTAATAGGCTATAGAGTCGCCGCCAGAATTCTTGAAAAGTTTAACTTAATGTCCCTTCTCTAACTTCGACAAGATTGGTCAGAAAAATCTCAAAAATGTATAGCCTACACCTGATTTCTCGGATGTTTTTAGGGCTGGTTGTGATGTTGGTGCACAAATTTATATCTGTAGTTACAGTAAAAGATCAGTTGTTTTATATTAATTCGTAACGATCAGCTGATTTCATTGAACAGCTGAAATGTCATGAAACTCATAATAAGTTTCAGGTTATGTTGTTAAAAACTACCAATGTTAATTTGTCGTGTTTTGAACAAAAATCGTAATTAAAATAGAAAAGGAAGAGAAAACATGATACATGATTTTTATTTTTAGTTCAACAACAGAAATTTTGTCCATATTTATGGGCCTCCACAACTTGTGGCGTCGATTGAAACATTCGCCAATAACTTTACACTGTTTTTTACGCGGCTCGATGTTTTGGATTCAACCTTAAGTGGAATAAAATTCAAAAGTTTTTTTTATTTGATTATCACTACAGTGCAAAAGGAGCGCGAATCTTACGCCACAAGCGTTACAGTCGGGCGGTGTTCCGAGTTGCGCCAGTGTCGGCTGATCCATTTTTTTTTTTTTTTATTTTATTTTAACGTCCGACTATGGGCTAATTCAGACGATGGGATGATTTATAGCGTATGAAAATGCCAAGCCCTGGCCGGGAATCGAACCCGGATCCTCGGGATGAAAGCCCAGTACGCTATCAACTAGGCCACCGAGGCGGCATCAGCTGATCCAATCTTGTAATACAGTTCATATTTGATACACTGTTAAACACATACTCATAAGCAATAAGCAAAGCGCGCCTACTGACCTTCAGTATGTGCTTATATTATAGCTTAGGCTAAATCCGACATTTATTTGTTTGGAAACGTCAACTTCTGTCATAAACTCGGTCCGGTTTTATTATTTAATTATCGTCTAAGAATATTGACATCATTTACTAAATCGCTTTCTAATTATTTATTTGTTAGGATAAAGCGGAACAAAATAGGTTATCTTTACCTAAAAGTGATTTCAGTATTAGCTGTGGGCTAAAATAAGATCAGATATGAAAGGTAGCTGAGAGGCAAACGACACAACTGGTTTGACAGGATACGGTGTGTGGCAAGTAAAATTATCAAAACTAAATTGTTTTTACTCGGATGGGTTTTTGAACACGTACTTCCGGTTAGGCAACTAATCCAAAGAAACGTTAAACTCCATGAACATGTCCAACTATTGTCAGCTCAATTCTCTTTTCCGCCATTTAGAAACTACTGGAAGAAATTAATCACTTCGCATGACTAGTTTTAAGCAGACTATAAGTACATGATTCAAGGTCAGTCAGTCGCATATTTAATGGTATTCATTGCGCAGCCTACAGATGTGACGCGTTACGGTAAAACAAATGCCCGATACTTCTATTGCCCCGACACAGTGCTCCGATACTTGGAAGATTTCGCTTCAGTGTCGAGGCTAGGCGGATAAGTTGGGACATGAAAGGAGCCGCTCTGGCTGTAAAAATGTTTTACTATGCTTAAATAAAATTGCTAAACACACCTCGGGACCCGACTGTACCTCTTGCAGTGCTCTGAAACGTATTATTTAGTGCCAAACAAAAATTACTTTTTAACCGTATTCTGCTTATCTGTGCCCACACTTCGAAAGGTCGAACTTGTGTTGCTGTTGGAGAAAGCACGTATCTGTTGAGGTCCATAAGTGCAAAATTATGTAAAATATAGGAAAACCCTGAAAACTGTTTTTTTTTTTTTTTCATCTAAACTAGGTTTTCTGACCTTACATGTCGACATTAAAGGATGGAACATGAAAATTGGAAAATTCTGGCGGCTATTTGTAAGAAAAATAAATATATTATAGGCCTACCTCAGTACAGAATCTTTCCTAGTTTTATAGCCGCCTCGGTGGCCTAGTTGATAGCGTACTGGGCTTTCACCCCGAGGATCCGGGTTCGATTCCCGGCCAGGGCTTGGCATTTTCATACGCTATAAATCATCCCATCGTCTGCATTAGCCCAAGTGTGCACAATAGTCGGAAGTTAAAAAAATCATAGTTTTAAATGATATCACTCGATAAATAATATATGTATCTTTGCCCTTAAGAATTTCCCTTTACCTGCCCCTAGGGCTCGGGGTGCTGCCGACACCATTTCCCCCAAATTGTATTGGCTCTCATCGTTACGACAGACAGACGGCGACTGCTGGTGCAGTTAAATAGCGGCGTGCTTTATCGTGGGCAAATATTTGTATAACTGATCAAACAAAGCAGGCCAACTTCGAACAAAAACTTAATTTATTTGTACTATTCTCTTTCTCCCGTATTCTTTATTGCTCAATCATTTTTCCAAACGTACTGAACCAGTTCGAATGAATTTTACTCTAATGTTATGCTTGTATATGTTCAAATACCCGCAGGAGTGCAGACTAGCTGCACCTTTTGAGAGGATTTAGAGTCACATTTATGGAGGTGATAATAGGCTCAATGTGCTTTTCGCCTTAAAATTAAAAAAAAATGTATATTTTCAACTTTTTTCAGAGTTGAATGGTACAAACAGAAAAATTCACTATTTAGGAAATTTAAAAAAGACATTTTAGGGCGATATCGATCTACGTACTTTAGGGAGATCTGGTTAAATTAAAACCGATGCAGGTTTTGAGAAAATCTGCATATTTCTTACCTTATGGCAGTTACCAATGTTTACGGTTAACAAAAATATGAAAAGCTCCTTTGTCAAAGTGTGACGATTGGTTCAGCAATTCGATGTGTAGACGAGGGCACAGCCGGACAGACATTGTCAGAAACTACGCATATCTAATAATGTCTTAATTAATCACACAACTTCCTCTCGATACAGACAAAACAAACGTCTGTTTTACTGCCCGTAAAAGTGAATTTGATATGAAAAATTGCCATTGTTTTTTTCATTAAAACATAAAATGATTTCATAACCTAAGGCTAATCTTCAACCGGTTCCAAACGATCGTTGATGACACGTTTGACAATGATTCAAAACTGACATCTGAATCTATAAAATATTCATATTTTTTATTCACGCTAACATTTTTCCCAGTATCCCACACTTTTGAACCATATATTGATATATAATTGAATAAACCACTTTCGTATAATATTGGATATTTTCGAAAACCGTATTTACACATTTATAAGGCTAATTAAATAGCCCTTAAATAGCAATTCCTGGAAACGATTTAAAAACGTGGAAAATTTTCACTAAACATAAACAAAGCAAAACGGAAATTATTTTATTTCAAATTACTTGTAGGGGAACAAAGATTACAAACAGAATTAATAAAAAGATGAATCGAGATCTAATATAAAGGAAAACAACAACTAAATTTACAAATCACTCAAGATTTATGTTCGCGATGTTTACAGTTTACTATTTACTAATAAAACTGGTTTTTATTTACCCATTGCAGACGCCATGTTTAAACTTGTAAACAAACTGAATCCTGAATGACAGACACTACACCAAACTTCTGCTTAGGCTACATCAATCTTATACTAAGAAGCAGTTTTGCCAACTGTGGTAACAAGAAAAAGAAAAATACCTTCTGTTCGGATTGCTATTCAGTTTGGAAAACTTAATAATTTTTATCTGTACTCTGTACTAGAGGTGAGCGTTTCTGCTATTTTTACAAAACGTCTACAAACTGTTTGTTGACGGAAAAAGCTGTTTTTTAAAACAGTTGGAAAAAAACAGGTTATGAAAACTGAATCTCAAAGTTGTATTAGCAGCTAAAACATAAAGCACATACGTTCAGTTTTCTTAGACTATTTTTTCATTCCCACTGCCACCATGTCCTTAACTGTTTTTGGGTATAAAGCATTTAGAAAGGATAAAAATAATCCTTATAAGTGTAGTAATAATTAAATTACATTCTCAAAACGTATTATGTATGCCATTTTATATTTACAAAATGCATTGAATTTCTAATAGAAGCGTTCTTTTTTTTACTTAAAAATTAAATAGTCCTTTGCATATTTACCAAAATGCAAATACGACTTAGAATATTTTTAATTGATTAACAAATATTGATGATTGATAATAAATATAAAAATGTTTAAATAAAATTAGGCTTTGTATCTACAAAATGTGAGAGGTTGTTACTACAACTCGCAACAAAATAGTGATAAACGTTGATATTGACCAAACAGTTCTTACTGCACTACAAGCAACAAGCAACTTTGAAATAAAGGAAAAAGCATAAAGCAGATAGAAGAAAAGCAGTTAGCAGGAAAACAGTTTTAGCGCTTGCGGCAACGTTCGAATAGAACGTGGGTGTGGTAGTGGGGAAAGCCGTTCCTTGTTTAACAAATCGTAAACCAATCCAAATCAAACTGCTTGTTTCCGTTTGAAAAAGCAGCTTGTTTGTCCTTTATAGAAAATCAGTTTTTTTAACAGTTTGGTGTTTCTGCCCCACCACTATATACTACTCGTACTACAGATAAATAAATAACAATTAATTACGGCCAGGGTTTGCGTTTATGTTTTCCAACTTTTTTCTGAACCGTAAATTTCTCATTTCGTACAAATTTGCCGCATTGTTTTTGGTTATAAATAATCAGAAAAGATTACAAGAATTGTTGGCGCTTTTCGGATTTACTTCCGCATAACCGGGATGGCGACCTGATGGCCCGAGTAAGTCTGTTCCAGCTTTGGCAAGAAAAAGGTTGAGGGTAACAAAAAGGTAACAGAAAATGAATAAGCTATCACAAACTAAAATTCCATATTTTCACGAGGACTTCGTACAGAGATAACATAAAATCATTTTTTATTTATTCATTTTAGCACGCGTACACACACACACACACACACACACACACACACACACACACACACACACACACACACACACACACACACACACACATATTTGACATTGGTGATTTCTGAAAACATTTCCATCAAAATTACAAGATCGATTTTTCATAACCACCATGAATGAATTATGTTACTATTGCCAATGAATTTCAAATTCCTTATAGTCATTGCTACCGCACTGCGACCTATGTACAAACTTTCTTCAGTGACGTGCTAACCTCTTCATAAAGCCGAGAGGATTCAAGGCGAGGGCACTGCGAATCGGTGACTTACGACTTACCAGTTCCTTATTGAAGTGCTTGCAGACGCTTGCTCAGCTAATTCCCTTTCAATTTTTGTTTCTCGTGACCTTTATCACGGAGGTTGTCTTCCATTTTGCCAGCTTTTTGTTGTCATAATATTCCGCTCATTCTGTTTTACACTACAACTCATGTTGTTCCTACGAGTAGCTAAGGAAATGAGCCCCGCATGCGTACACTGGGAGATCGCCAGGGCTCCGTTTGGTACACCATCAGGCCGAGGTCATTCACTCCATCAGTAACAGTCGCTTTACACTGTAGAGTTAGCTAAGCTATATATAGTACTGAATGTGTGTGTGCTTTGAATAGTATGAGCTAGAGGTACTTTAGGAGAAAATAAAAATGTACACATTGACTGTTGTAAATTATAAATGAGTGCTTAGAGCTTGTAACTGCAGCGTGAGAAAGTTTGTGCAACTTTTTTTTTATCGTTAATTTATTTCCTCCGCGTCAGAATAAAGAAGTGCCGTTAAGTTAGGCAATATTTTATACGTACAGCACACGTGTATGTTATTTTAGCCTATCCTGTAAAATGCAGGCGACGTTTAGGAATTATTTAACTATAGCATTGCAGTATCACTGTATGTACTGTATGTTATACAAATAACTTTATCACTGTGATGTAGAAAGTAAGGCGATCGTGAAAACATAAATGTTTAGATTTTTATGCAAATGTCCGTTTCCCAGACCCTGTAATAAAGAAGTGGTTTAAATTACATTCTGCGTGTAGTTTGTCTAAGTTTCATTTTTCAAAAATATTTTATTCTAGCCACCATTTTTCTTAAATAAAACATTTAAAAATTATAAATATTGGATTTCCTAAACACAGCTCTAACTATCCTGATAAAATTTTCTCAAATGTACTTTAAGTATTTAAGTAAACTGTCTAGTTGCTATTTCCCCCCAAAAAATCTGATTCAAAAGCCATGTACAAAAGCAAAAAAAAAAAAAAAAAATTGACAAATTTTCTCAAGATCAGTTTATCAGATTTTTTTTCAAATTTTAATAATAATTAAAATTAGTGTTTAGGTTAAAAACATTATGGTTTGGGGGTAAATTGAGAAAAACAAAAATAAACTACCTGCTATTAGGGTTACTCTCAAACCATAATTATTTGTATTTTCCAAATTGCTACTGCTTCAAATCGTCATTATCACCAAAGTTTTAGCAAAATCTACCGAAATAATTTTGAAAATTTAAGTTAACTGTTTAGTTTTTTCCAACTGTATTTTCATAAAAACAAGAATAAATACATAGTGTACTTTAAGCTGTGTTCAGTATAATGATCTGCCTTCCCTAGCTTCGTCAATTCTACTTTTGTTGACGCGTTTCAGAGAACCTCCATCTTCAAAAACTATATCTATACTGGTCACCAATATTATGGCCTGTCCTATTTATAATTTTCTATCTCCACCTCATACCCCTCCTCTATTCAACATGTGTACATTAAACCTGACGTGCTCGCTTCTGATTGGCTCCTTTATGTATAGAAGCGAGCGAAAACGTATGATTTTGAAAAGCCAATCAGAAGCGAGCAAGTCATCATTGATAGACTATTGAACTTAAACTGTATTAATAACATTTAAGTAACTGAGAAATTTTATTTTCCATTGACTATTTTATATTTTTGTTGTGATATATTATATTTAGATTATATACTAAAGCAAGGAATTATAAAACTGTCACTGCGATTGACAGAACTATTGTGCAATTAAACTTCTTAAGTACTTGTTCAGCAGATTGGTGTCCTTAGTAAGTTTTGACAATTCACTGATTACCTCATCCTATTGGAGGTCCCTAAGGTCCTGGAAACCAAAAACCCTTAACCTTCTGATAGCAAGAGCCTCACAATCATAAATTATGTGTTCTGAAGATTGTCCTGTTTGTGTTCTGCCCAAGAAATCTGATTGCTTTTTAAGTCCTCCATTAGCAACCTTACCCAAGAGATGCCCATGAAGGGTTATGCTATCTTGCCTGTTAATCCACCTATTAATAGCAGACCTGGCCAATGACAGAAAAATCTCTAAAGCCGGCTCAGATCCAATGAACTCAGATGCAGATTCCAGTCCAGCAAGTCTGTTTGCCTCATTATCCTCAACCCCAAGGATAGAACATTGAGATTCTCCTGAAACTTCCAGACCAGCTTGGACTGAATTGTAGGACCCACAAGTGCTTTGATTACTGCTTCGCTATCTGTATAAATCAAGCCTTCTTGAAGGCCCATTTCAGATTCTCCTGAACACAATCATTAATAGCCATAATATCAGCATGGAATCAACTATTCCATACTGTCCTATGGCAACAGCTTTCTTTGCCCTTGGCCCCAGGCAGTACACCCCAGTACCAGTGCCTGTATACCTTACTACATCTACAGATTTTCCCAAATGTCACTTGACATGAAAGGGTCTAGCAACCATGTGTTGTTTGGCCATCTGATCAGTCTCCGTTAGATTTGGGTCTGTAATCTTTTCTGTGACTCTAGCATGCCTCAAAGTTCAGGATAGCCAGAATCCACTATCCTGCAGCCCATATGCTGCTTTGTATTCCTCCATCATGACACACAGGTCAATGGGGGGGGGGAGGATCCTAGAACTAACTCCACAACTGAAGTTGGTCATTAGTCCACTACACCATAGCACACCATGGGTCTAATGACCTCAGTGTAGATGTACTTCAACATGTCTGGTCTCAGTCCCCATATTTTGCCAACCATTTTTCTAGGAGCCATCAATTACTTCTTGGCTTTCCCCAAGATCATTGGCGGTTAATTAACAATCCATCCAGATAAAAGGTTAAATATTATTTAAATAAATATGTATTACATTTTTTAATTTATTTATTAAAGGAGTTAAAAATTTATGTAGTTTTAAGGCACCAGTCCACATACAGGGATTTGTTCCTCTCTGCGCCTATATGCCGATCATTGTAAATATACAAGTTAGATAAATAAATAAATAATAAAAACTAATACTTGAAGAAAATTTATTTAACAATCATAATATTATGCCACACATTTCATGTTTTTATTGGCAGATTTAATATATAACTTAATTCATATAAATACACATTAAATTATTTTTGAGAGGTCAGTGGTCAATGTGGCTAAGGCACCAAACAGTCTGCTTTGTCTCTGAACTGCACACCTCGGGTTGTTAGTTCCGATCCTTTAGCCTTACTATTAACACTAACTGGCACAAAGTTATGGATGTTAAGAGGAAAAAAATTATAATTTTTAAGCTATAAATATCACATACAGAAATTTTTTATTTCTACTGAACAGAAAATTACTGACATTTGCAGCAATAAAATAGGTTTACATTTATAAAATGTACACAATTTTAGAAAATCTTATTCACAGTATTCCTTTACAAGGTACAACCTACATCAGAAAAAACATTCATGTTTTTGAAAGGGCTGAACCCACAAAACTAGCTTCCGAGATCATCATTAACCCCATTGCAATTAAATAATGAGGTATTATTTGTCTTGATCACTATGTTACGTCACAACAACCATAAACTTGTACACCTTATTCACAGCTACTTTAACAATATTTGCGTCAAAAGTTAAAACAGGCCATAATCAGCAAATTTCTTCTGTTTCAGACTTGTTATCACACAATTCGTTTACCAGTTCAAAGTGCTCAGTACAAACTGTTTCACTGTTCAAAATGAAAATTTACAATAAGTTAAAAAAATTCACTATAATGAAGCCCACGTTAATTCCAAGAAATGTATCTTGTAATGTTTAGAGATCACTCTTTATTAACTGATCTGTGCCATGAATTTCAATTGCTTCATAGTTCCATTTGCGATTCACTCTGAAAAACAAAAATGTATTAATAATTATATGGAACACATAAACTAACTGCACTACCTGGTGTTGCTCGGGGGAGATACTCTAAAAACTCTAATATTTGTGTGTATGTATATATATTATATATATTTGTGTGTATATATTATGTGATGACATCAATTTTCAATGAAAATTTTGCAAAAACTTGTGGTCAGCATCAGTAAATGTTAACAAAGAGTCTGCTGTATGGTAGGGTTGTCCTTCACTCTTGTTGAATCAAGAAAAGTCATTTGAAACCATGTGTTATAATTCTGTATGTTATTAAAAAAATGCTTTGATGTGTTGTAACAGCAGTGACCAGTAACAATCACAACCTTTCAGGTGCTTCATTCTTCAATTTTAATATGTGCAAGCTTTATTCATAACTTCAACAAACACAACTGGATGTAAGCTATAATTTCAAGACCCTCCAAACACTCCTCACAGTAATATGAACAAACTATGACATCTCTCTCTCTCTCTCTCTCTCTGTTTTTAATGTCCGACTATTGTGCACACTTGGGCTAATGCAGACGATGGGATGATTTATAGCGTATGAAAATGTCAAGCCAAGGGAATCAAACCCGGGTCCTCGGGGTGAAAGCCCAGTACGCTATCAACAAGGCCACTGAGGCGGCTTATATACATATATATATATATATATATATATATATATATATATATATATATATTAGTTTCACAGCTAAGTAAGGAAAATTGAGCAATGATTATTGGATATTTTTAAATACACTCTGCAAGAGAAAAGATGATCCCTAGATCAACATTAAATGCATTCAAGTATAATAATTGTAGCACTTCAATCGCATCTAATACATATATACTACTACCCACTCTAAAAATATATTTTGTTGTTACCCTGCATAAAATTACTGTATTAATCAAAAACTTCAAACAATACGCCTGTATCGCAGAGAGGATCATACATCTACTGCACTTAAGGTATCATCCAAGAATACTAAAAAAAAAAAAAATAATAATAATAAAATAATGATCTTCAACAACTTTTCTGAAATGGTTTTTAAATACTTATCTCATTGTCACAGGGGATCATGTTGTATTCTGTTAGCAAGTAAGCAAATTTTAATTTAAGATATGATGAACAAAAGTTCTAAGGTTCATTTTAACAAAGTGAATGGTTTTGCCTCCAGGGAATATTAACTTTTTAATATTAAGCTAGTTAAACTACCTTCTATTGTTATCAATACAATCCTATGTAATCTTATAAAATTGTTATTTCTATTGTTATCCTATTGTTATTTCTAGTTTTAAAAGCGTATCATTTTGGATCTTCAACATTCTGTTATAAAAACATCAGTCCTATACATCAGTGCTTAATACAAGTGCACACATACACAAATGTGTAGTCGGCCAATAGAAGTGTGCACATATAATAATTATATAATAAAAAAAGCCTTTATCCTGATGTGAGTTCGTAAGTCCAGCTCACAGCTGGCACCTATGCATAACAAAACGTCCAAGCAGACCATCCATAATACATAAAAGGACTAAACAGCACTGAACACATGAAATATAAGGAAATTTAACCTAGGATAACTTAAGCTAAATTTTATGTCATCCACTTCTCTCTTTCTAGATTGTATACTTTATTAATCACCTGCATTCATGTCCACACTTGCACGAATCACATTTTGGGCAAGGGAAAAAACAGCCTGGACACTTCTTATTCAAACAGTCGCATAAATCTAAGCCTGTTTCAACATGGATTCCTCGATCATTGTACATGTACTTCTTTCCAGTAGAACTTGAACTGTAAAAATAATTTTAATAAATATTTATATATTACTTATAAAACATATTTCCTTTTATACATAGGCCCATGTTATTATTATATGGAAAGTATATTATATTTTATATATATATATATATAATATATATTATATATATATTATATTATTATATTATAAAATTCAGTATATATACACAAACTTAGAAGTATTATTTTTTGTCCAGTTTATTAACTGGACAAAAAATAATAATACTTCTAAGTTTGAGTATATATACTGAATTTTATATTCCTTCAACACAAGCTCTTGGTTGCTCTATAAGGTATTTTGGTGTTTACCTTTCACTTGGCTGTCCATATATCTTTCTGGTCAGTTTTCTTCTCTCTCGGTTGCTTTTTTCAGGATCAAAATTTTCCAAAAATTTCATATTGCCAATTGTTTCGTCTGTAATCAGTTAAAAGAATACAAGGACTTTACTTGTGCACAATATATAAATATTTCTGTTATTATATTTTCACAACCTAAGCAAAGTATAAAGTATTACAGGACATCATACTGTACAAGTCTGTTTTGGATTTATTGAAATGTTACACCCTATCAATTCAGAAAACAAGCAAGACAGACAACGATAAATTAGAGGAATCAAAAAATAATAATAGTATAAGAGGGAATGTATAAGGTTATACCACTTTTTAAATACAAAAGTGACAAAACAAAGCAAAACTGAAAAGGCAGAATTAAGTAATGATGAGTGATGAGTGATGAGTGATGAGTGACATCAACCAGTTTCATAACCAGATTTGTTCAATGTTATAATTCTAATTTTACTTTTTTAAATTGAAAAAATACTCATAAATTTGTGTTTTATTTTATCATTTCTAAACATTATCTTCAACACTGCAAAGGTTTCTAGCAAAAAACAAATTTTCACTAAAATGAGCTGTCCCCATAAGTTAAAAAATCAACAACACTGTTTCTGATTAAAAAAGAATTGACAAACAGTGGACTCCTGTTCAAAGCATCTCAAACTTCTCTTGCCAATGGTTGCTAACAAACTAGCACATACTACTGAATGAATCCAGTTGTTCTGCAACCCATATAACAAAGGCTTTACTGATTCATGCTTTGCATTTGAAAGGATGACACAAAGGCAGATAAAGGAACAATATTTTAACATTGCAATAACTATTTCTGCAAAACTTACAAAGTAAACAAAACACAAAAGCTACTTTATTATCACTAACCTATAATAAGTAACATAATTAAAAATTTTCTAAAATCTTTTTTTTCTTTAAAAATAAATAAAATCTAAAATTAACAAAACATCATACATGCAAAACAAAGCGAATAGGGAGGAACAACCAAATCATTACAGACTTTACCATTATAGTTAATATAATTTCTTAGAGTTCTTCTTGGTATACTATATTTTTCAGCAACTTTAAGCACTGCTACCCCTTGTTGAACTTCTCTTAAAGCACTTCGCATATCTTCTGCATTCCATGATGTTTTTCGCCCATAATTACTATGTCTTAGAAACTCCATGTTGCGCTTCAAAACCAAACTATCAGAAAATCGAGTTATTCGAAGGTAATATCAATATGAAATTAATATAGACGAGAAGTAAATATTAATAAAACTAGCATGCAATGATTATCCTGACAATACAGAATAAGAGTGAAATATTAAAGAATGCGATTAATTAAAAACTGGTATTCTGTGAAACCAATTAGGCCTAAACAAAACACTGAAGTGTAAATATATAAATAGCTATCTAAGAAACACCTATGGGACCTATATTAGAATTCAGTTACAAAAGTTACTAGTATTGAAAGACCTAAAAAATGTCTAAAGTACCTAAATTATTAAGAGCTGAACAGAATTTTTGTAATTAGAACTCTTATTAAAGTTTTGCACTGATTTTTATTTCCAATTCACATTTTGAAGTATTAAGTGTGTGGGTTTTTTCATGTAGACTACTCAGTTGTACAAAGTGGGATTGAAACAATAATCACATTTTTGTTTTATAATGTTGGCTATATTTAATAAAATAAGCCTTTCACTTAACATAATATACACCTCAATTGAAACTCTCAAAAAGTGTTAGCATAGCAAAGATCTGTGTTGGGTTACAGACTAAATTAGCTATAACCCAGTAGTTAATAGTTTGTAAAAAAAAGTTTGTGTCTACTTTAAAATGGTTAGTGCTGTAAAGGTTAGTGATTGTAGTGTTATTTAAAATGCAGTATAAATTATAATTTTGAAACATCAGTTTTGAACAGTATCAACAAATTTGTTCGAAAAAATCAAATCAAATATGAAGGCTATCCACAAAGTTACTACCATTTTGGAATAAAAAACCCAAGGGAAAGTAGAAAACTTCCATTACATAAACATTTTAAAACTATACTTGTACACTAATTTCTATATGCTTCCATTAAACTTTTCTAAAATGTTTAACCGTTTATTATAATTATAATGAAGCTTGTCATAGAAATTTGTTGCGTGTGACTTAAAGAATTTATTTACTCCTGCTTCAAGTTCTGTAACATTATGAAAGCGCTGTGTTGTTGTCCAGGTATGCGTATGAGGGAAAAGGTGAAACTCACTTGGCTGTACAGATAATTGAAAACGTCCCACCCAATGCAGGCAAGCACTGTCATGAAACAATAAGAATTGTGTGTTGAATTTTCCTCGCCATCTGTTTTGAATTGCCCTACATGATTTTTTAGATATTTGACAATATTTTTCAGAAATTATTGTTGAACTTCATTCCAAAAAGTCAAACAGCAGTCCTTATCCAAAAAAAAAAAAAAACTGTAACCATCAGTTTTCTTGTAGACAATGTGTACAACCATTTGCTTGGTTTTCTAGGTAAATTGGTAAAGTCCCATTCCATGGACTGTTTTTTGTTTGTTTTGCAATTAAAGTATTTACAATACTTTTCTAAACGTACTAAAATGTTAAAAAAATAATTGTTTTGTCCCTCGTAGCGACATAATAAGAAAGAAATTGCCATCTTCCTTCTACGCCTCAAGAAATGTCAAGGAAACTGTCATGCACTGAGTTCAGTGTACTCCTCTTATTAAAAAACAAAAAATAATTTAATCCTGATCACAAAATAGTACTTCTGACTTTTCGATTTTACAAATTCAATTTTAACTTCTTTGCTTTTATTGATCACAACTTTATATAGTACTTTCTTAAGTGACTTTTCTTTGTTCCCAGTACTTTTACATCTTCTTTTCCTCTCCTCTTCTGAAATATCATTTAGGTTTTAATCTTGGAATTTTTCTTTCGCTTTTATTGTTTGGTGCTGTAATTTTTAATTCATATCATTTCTTTAGTTGATTTAGATATGGAAAAATCAAACACTGAAGATTAGAGTTGGTACAGTGCTTCCGGCTTGATCACTGTTTTATAATGTTTAATTTTGGACCCCCATGAAAGGGATTTCTTATTGTATGTTTCTTTCACAATTGGAAGGTCAATTCAAGTTTGTTTTTCCTGGATTCCATTGCCTTGCCTTCATCTGCATTCCAACTAATCCATTCACCAAGATATTCGAACTCTTTTACAATTTCTATTTTCTGTTCTTGGATTTTAAGGTATTTGTTTGGGTATTTTTTGTTTGTCATGATTTTGGTCTTTTCAAAAGATATGTTTAGACCTATTTTAGCTGCTTGTTTCTTTAATTCAAGAATCTGCTCCCTTGCTTCCTCCATTGTTTCAGCAAACAAGGCCATATCATCTGCAAATGCAATACAGCTAATTCTGAGATTCTTCTTTTTGTAACCCAATCCTATTCCACTTTGAAGATTATTTATTATGATAAATTACGATTTTTAGACATTTATTACGGAACTATATTCTGACGTCAAATTTTACTATCCGCCATGACACTACTCACGAAAGTTAGTACTTTTTAAGAAATACTAATTAGTTACATACAAAACAACTGAGTTAAACATCTTAACAGCCGAGTTGAGTTAGGTTAAACATCTAACAGCCGAGTTAGTTAAGTTAAAATATTCCATAGCAGAGTTGTGTTAGGTTAACAAGTTCTTTTTTTGAAAAATACATTCTTTTCATTATTAATAACATCTATTTAATTATTAACACATATTTAATTTAATGGTAGTCAACGAGAAGTTATAAAAAAGTAAAAAAAAATGACAAACATAATCTTTAAATGACTACCATGTGAAGTAGAAATGTGTTTTAATAGAAAAAAGTGATACATTAAATGTGTGTTAATAATTAAATGCATATTATAAATAATGAAAAGAATATATATATATATATATATATATATATATATATAACCATTTTAAAAGAACTTGGTAAACTAACTTGACTTGGTTGTTGCGTGTTTAATGAAATACATGTTATTAATAATAAAAAGAATAGGTTTTTTTAGTGAAGCTTTTAATGTTAGCTTTTGCGAGAGGAGTGAACAGAACAAGAGTCTGCAAATGGAAGAATGCAATGGAAATATGAAATGAATGAGCAAACTAATTTCATCTCTCTATTTCTGTCTCTTTCATTTTCTCCCTCCTTTTCAATAACAGTACACGCATATTATATGAAAAATTTTGTTTTGGTTTCAATATTTTTCCTTAGTTGAATAACATATGCATGTTGTATAATTTATAACACACTTTATATACTGCATTTTTAATACCTTCGAAAATAATATAAATGCTTATAATTGTTATTATGCTAGTTTTGAAAAACATTACCTGAAACTTATTACAGCCTATCTGCTGTTCAATGAAATAAGTTGATAGTTATGAATTAATATAAAACAATTGATCTTTTACTATAACTACAGTAAATAATATCTAAGCTAGGTTCACATATTTATTTAAACAAAACCAGGTATTTATAAACATATCTACAAACTAATTATATATTCAGCAAACATATCATTAACAAAAGCTTTGCTTCTGTCGGTAACGCCACAAGTTCCACATGTGTACTTTTTAAAAAAAAAACTTGATGAGCTAACTTAACTTGGCTATTGAGTGTTTAATGAAATGTGTTATTAATAAATGAAAAAAATATACAGTATTTTTATTTATTTTTTTTCAAGAACTTGATAATCTAACTCAACTCGGCTGTTGGGTGTTTAACTCAGTCGTTACGTATATAACTCATATTCCTTAAAGAGTACTCTACTAACCTTTGTAACCTGTGTCACAGTGGATAGTAAAAATGGACATCAGAATATAGATCCACAACAAATGGCTAAAAATCACAATTTATTATACATTTACCACAATGAATTTAATCTTCCGCAGATTAATTTATCTCAACAAAATGATATAGAATGTAATAAAAGCAACAAAAAAATAATTAAAATCATAAATTTTGCAAAAGTCCTGAAAGGTCAGAAATATCAAAAAACTAAAAACGCAAACCATTTCAATACTAGTTATTTCCGTAGACTCCATACTTGAGTCTATGGGGTTTATTTTTATGATACATGATTTATATTTAGCCTATAAGACACATATGTTCAAAATATTTTGTTTTTAAATTTGTTTATTAATATCCAATTAGAGTATACACTGGGAGAATATTGATATTGTTCATAATGTAAGATATTATTGAACAATAATATTCAATAATATTCAGCACTGTTCTTCATTTTATTTATTCTAAACAGTACTTGATAAAATATAAATGTATTTATCTATTATGTAATGATTTTTCCTTACTTAATATGTAATATTAGCACTGTTTAAAGAAATTTAAAAAAAAATTAAGTTCCTTCTTACTGTTTAAGAAAAATCTTCTAAGAGTAAACACTCCTCAAGAGACACTCAAATGAATACTATTACAAGTTCGTATAATTTCGCATTGACAATTAACATCAAGTACTTACTACTAACCATAACCACTATACATCTAAATACGTCACGTGACTACAATAACATGTTTATCATTACTACAATTTAGTGTTTACAAATATAAAACTATATAGTAAACAGTAAACAGCTGTTAATATGTTTATAAATAGCAACAAATTCAAACTTATATAATCAAATCCAGCCACAGATGAATATGTGATGCTTATTTGTGATCTTCATACATATATTATTCACTATATAATGTACTATATATGTATATAATGTATTAAAAAGAAAAATTTTAGAATGAATTTAATATGTTTTTGCCGAAAGCAAAAATTACAATTACATAGTTTTTTATGAGACGTTTACAATTTCCAGTATTTCACTATTTTAAATCTTAAGGGTCAACAGAGAAGTTAATGTTTGTAATAATTTAGATTTAAATGTAAGGATTTTTTTAACTAGGTTTTTGTCTAAAAGTACATGTCATCGCCATCGCCGATTAAATGTAAGAAAGTTCTGTGCTTAAGTTATATATCATTTTCATGTTTAATTATATGTTATGATTAAATCATATCATATTTTTAATTTTAATTTTGTAATATTTATACCTGAGAAGTTTTTATATTAATTTTACTTTATAATTTGGTAGTAAAATAAATTTTGGATATAAATTAAATACTAATGAATTACATTACACAGTTTGTATCTGTTGTAGATTGTTCATCTACCATAAAAATTTAGAGGGTAGTGAAATGATCATTTAGGTAATAATTTTATAACATCCCGTCTTTTCTTACACTGACATTTGATATCAAATTTTGGTTTTTCGAGCTGCTCTTGGCTTGTTTATCGGAGATCAAGACTAAAGTTGAACTATGACTCGTAAGTTATAAATATTGCCAATTTGAACTTTTCAAAAATATTTTAAAGTTTTTATAGGCTACTGTTGATTAAATCTCGCCTTTAAATTAGGCTAGGCTAGTTAGAAATTTGGTAAGTTAGAAGTACCATAAGTACTTTCCTTACACCAACCTGTTTAAAGAAATAAATTTCCATGTAAGTTATTACTTAAGTCAACAACTTAAATCTATTCTGTTGTATCATATTAGTCTTTTTAACTATTGTAGTTGTGAAACTTAAATCTGCCAGAAGACCTGAATTAGCCTAATTTTGACCAGTGGTTTTGTAAACATTATTTGAAATTTATGTTATTAATTAATTGGTGTTATTGTTTACTAAAGGATGTGGAATATGAATGACATTTTAATTCTAAAGAGTAGAAAGTTTAGGTTCTGTGGAAATAATATTTCTCAATGTAGGCCTACTACTGAAATTCCCTTGCCTCACTTGGGAATTCCCAAGTGGTGGCAAGAGACTCGGTATTTATGCTCTATGAGACTTTTATAAAACTGATTGAAATTTTTTTTTATGTACTTTATTATTCAGTTAATAGATTCTCCCATGGAAGATTAAATTTCTTATGGAATGTACATGATTTCATTCACCAATAGTGGCTGCTTTATAACCTCTGTAACACTAATTACAAAATTAGTAACTTTCACAGAAGTATTTGTTAGGTTATTAAAGAATTTTTTTAAAGATTTTTGGTAACTAATATTGGTTAAATTATTTATACACATTAAATAAGGCATTTTTGTGAGATAAAATATGTTAGTAATTTCTGCACAATAGTAATTGGTTAGGAAGAGACACCAACTGTGTCAGTTTGTTCATAATTGGTATGTATTCAAAAGGTAAAGTATTGAATTATGGAGAAATCTCAAAAAGTATAGTTTTGCTGCAGCTGCATTTCTAGCATTTCCAGAGTTTGGAGACTGAATAGGTGAAACTGTTACAGTTTCAGTTACATTAAAGACCGGGTGGAGCTGTTATAGTTCCAGTTATATAACTAGCTATTAGCTATTTAATAATGAATCTATGGTGGTTGCAACTTTTTTGAGTGACCTGTTTTAACCAGTCTTAACAGTTCCACTTAAAAGTTGTAGAACTAGACCCAGTCCAATCCAGCGATGTAGTGCACTTCTATTTCTTCCACCATCTTAAGTCTTTGTAGCGTTATTTAGTCTGCACACTTTATTGTATTAGGTTTGTCAGTTCAGGTATAGATTTAAAAAATGTTTTTTTTAGTAGGCCAACTAATACATATATTTCTTTACAATAATTAGTGGTTATTAATTTTTTTTTTAAGGCGAAAAATACACTTAGGCTACTATCCCTAAATTTAAGTGTGAGTATAAAGTGTTAAAGTTGTAAGTGTTAGACTCGGATACCATGAGGGACGTCTAAATTCTCTCAATAGGTGTAGCTAGTCTGCACTCCCTTGCGGGGTAATGGATATTAACATAGCTTATATAATATGTAAATCAATATTATGTAACCCAATTTGTTATAAATATAGACCTTTTCAAATCCCTTTTTAAAAAATAGTACCATAACATGATTTTATAAAAATCCTGTTTGTTATACCGAAAGTAATAACATGTGGCATATCTTGATTGAACTTATATGATGATAAGTTATCCTGTTTACTGCATTCCCACCGTGTAGGCTTGCTTTCATTGTCATACAATTTGTTATAGACAGATCTTCCTACAGGTTAGCATCTCTGGTTATGGAGATATTTTTTTTCTTTTTATTTTGTGGTATTTTTCTCATTTTTGTATTTTGTATTATTGCAAATAGGCATGCAAAAAATATTTTGGCAGAAAAATACAAAAATAGTCAAGTCCTGCTAATGCATATTTACCAGACTTTCAATAGTTCATAAATTTCAGTAGTCCATATAAAATCAGGTAAAAGTAAACTTTTAAGATTCTGTAAATTTTGGTAATTTTTGCACTAAAATACTTTGTTGTATGCAATAACTGACATGTTTTTAATGGTCAAAATGATGTCTTCATTGTTGAATATTAAGCAAACTCAACTCAGATAAAATTTTCAGCACAAGAACTAGTAATATGACTTAAAATAACGTAATAATGTAAATGAGCAGTATGTTGATGAGAGACGCTGGCTACTGTGTGCAGAGTAAACAACAATAACTTCACAATATAGTTAGTTAAAAATGACTTAACTTCATAATTTATCACAATAAATTTAATCTTATGCAGGAAGATAATTTTTAATTCAGTAATAAAGTATATAACAAAATAAAAATTGTTAAAATCATTTATTTAGTAAAAGTCTCAAAAGTTCATAAATACCAAAAATTATTGGGACATAGACAATGAAAATAAATATAACAAATGAAAAAACATTTTACACTTTTCATGTAGGTAATATTTTTATTATATCTCAGATGTGTTTCATCATTCACGTCACCATCTTCAGTGAGTTTACAGTCTGCAATAAACTGTTAAGAAATGTTTGTAACATTCTTACAGTGTTAGAGACTTTGTTAGGACCTCAACTTACTAAGCCTGGACGTACTTGCATGGCTTATTATGGCATTAGTTAGCAGTAGTCACTATTAATGTTGAATATACTGTTTTTTGATCAGCTAAACAGTAAATTCAGTAGTCTCTATAAATATGAATATATGTAGCATTGATTGTGCTATCAGCACTGAGTCCAGATAAACTGGAGTGTGCTGTCAAGCCATGGGCTCAGCCATATTCATCTTGCTATGGTCAGTCAACCCCAGGCATATGATAAAGGAATGGTTTTATGGAAGTGCTGCTGGACAGTAGGTATTTCCCTGTATTTATTCTGAAATCAGGACTGCTGGAGAACCATAAAGGACTAAAGATACCGGTTTCTAAAGCAATAAATAGCGCAACTCAGTTAAACTGTATTTCCAGCATACCCATAATTATTGTCATCCTTAATTAAATTGTTATTTGTCCTAAATATTGGAAGTATATCTAAAAAGCTTCAACTTATGATTAATCCATTTTAAAGGAACACAAATTTGAAAATATTTGTTGTAAAAAAACAAATTCACAGCCATCTTGCTGACATGATAGAAGCAAGTTTCCGTAAAATAACACTTTTGCTGACCCTTTTTTTCAAAATATGATTGTACTACAGTAATCAACATTAAAATCTGCTTATATTAGCATTATAAATTTTCAAATTACATTAAAAATATAAAAATGAACCCTGACCACTGTCAAATTTAATTTTTTAAATTCAAAGGATTTCTTGCAAAGGATTGAACTCAGCTTGTGCACACTGGAAAGTTATAATTTTTTTAAAATTTGAAATATGAGCAAAAATCAATTTTTTAATGAAATGAGAGTGTTAACAACCTTTATATATATATATATATATGTGTGTGTGTGTGTGTGTGTGTGTGTGTGTGTGTGTGTGTGTGTGTGTGTGTGTGTGTGTGTGTGTGTGCGTGCGTGCGTGCGTGCGTGTGTGCGTGTGTGTATGTATGTGTATGTATGTATATATAAAGAGAGAGAGGTTTCCCTGAAAGTTGATGTAGGATCAGTGATCGTTCAAGGCCTCACCTAACTGAGGTGGCCAAATAGTTTTTTTTCAATTGGAAATTTGCAAAAATTTTCTAATAATATAGAGAACAAACTTAAAAATTATGTATTTTATACAAAAAAATTGGTTTACAATCATCAATAACAATTTGCACTCTAAATCTAGCTATGCATGCTTTCCATTTAATTTTGCTTTATCAAAGCCAAGGTCACAGAATGTTTGATTCTAGACATTAAATGTAGCTTGTTAAAGGTCAGGAAACACAATGATTTGTTAACTACTGTACATAACTGTTTTTGATTGATTAGGCCTAGGTCGGCCACTACATCTGTAATAAGTATTAGTCGATATCTTATGCCGCAATTGTTCAAGTTTTTTTTTTAAACAGATATAAAATCAAATGAAAATAATTGGGTATGAACACATTATTTATTTTATCAGTTAGTTATTTATCTGTTAATGTATAATAAATAAACTGATTTCACAGTTACAATAACAGTTACAGTAACAGTTAGTGTTAAAATCATTATAAACATAAACATTTCAGATTTTGTTGAAATATGAATATCTTGCACTGGTCTTCAATAGTACAGTATAATGAAAGTTTAATTTAGTTATTTATGCCGCAATTGTTCAAGTTTTTTTTTTAACAAATATAAAATCAAATGAAAATAATTGGGTATGAACACATTATTTATTTTATCAGTTAGTTATTTATCTGTTAATGTATAATAAATAAACTGATTTCACAGTTACAGTAACAGTTAGTGTTAAAATCATTATAAACATAAACATTTCAGATTTTGTTGAAATATGAATATGTTACTACACTGGTCTTCAATAGTACTGTATAATGAAAGTTTAATTTAGTTATTTATGCCGGTTCAATTCAGATTTGGCACAAAAAATGATTTTGGTTATTAGTTTGTATAAATTCATTTTTACACGACTGCCAAAAAAGGAGTGTTTTGTTTTCAGTACCTGGGTAAGTATGTTTGTTCCATCATAACTTCTTAACGGCTTGTCCGATTTTGATCTACTTTAGCTCGTTGGATTCATCACTTCACCAGGAGTGTCATAGGCTACATAACTTTCACCCAAACCACCCGAACGGGGTAAAATTGGGGTGAAATAGATGGGATGAACTTGTTAGCATTTTATATAGGATAAATAAGTTGCTAGAATGAAATCATAAATTCTTAAATAACTAATGTACAAGTGTAACACATATTACTAGATACTATACAATAGGAATCACTCAGATTGAACCATGGAAAGCAATAGAAAAACACTCACTTTGTATTGAACCAATGGGCCTAGAATTACCACTCAAGTTTCAGGTGATTCAGGGCGTCGAACTGGGAAAATGACACCCTGAACACAAAAATCGGCTGAGCCAAATCAATGTTATGAAAATCGGAAGGAATTGTAGACAATCTAGCAATAGGCTTTGTCCAAAGGTCAGGCTTGGGGATGACACCGGTTTTTCAAATTAAAGTAAATAGTGAACAACGTTCAATTGTTGGCATGACAAAAATTAAATAGTTAGAAAATTAAAAATCACAAATAATTGATTTAAATTTAAATACAAATTTTTCAATCCTACACATGCTAACTACAGTCGGCATATGCCGTACATGGGGATAGGACCATAAGGGGGAACACACATTAGCGCCAGGACTTCGCAGTGCATACTTTACAGTTTTGTTCTTTTTTAAAATCACAAAAAATGGCAAAATAGCTAAAAAAGGATATTTTTTTAGTGGCTTAGTCACTAAATATAACTAAATACAAATAATTACTTTAAAAAATAAAAAACACGACTGCTAAAACACAAACACACAAAAATTATATATTTCATAATTAAAAGAAATAAAAATCTAAAATACAATTGATTTAAAAAGATGAAAACAAGGTATCAGAATAAATGCTGAAGAATATTTTCCGAGTATTTAGTTAATAAATTATGAATTTACATGTTAAGTCCATGCAGTCAGGGGCTGTTTAGAACAAATATATTGAGATGCATCCCCGACTGCATTTATTTTATGAACTTAACATGTAAATTTATAATTTATTAACTAAATACTCGGAAAATATTCTTCAACATTTATTCTAATATCTTGTTTTCAACTTGTTAAATAAAATTGTGTTTTAGATTTTTATTTCTTTTAATTATGAAATAGCCTATATAATTTTTGTGTTTTTGTGTTTTAGTAGTCACAGGTTTTTTATTTTTTAAGTAATTATTTATATTTAACAAAATTTGTTCAACCATTTCAAAAGCGGTAATTTCAAATAAAAAAAATCATAACCCTTTAAGTTTTAAAATTTGCATAAATTAGCAGTTAATTTTCAAAATTTCAATTAAAATTTAAAGTGATAATTTATGAAAATTATAATTCGAATTGTGTGATTGTTAATTACAAAGTGTAAGGAAAAAACTATTGTTGGAATTTTGTTTCAATCGCGTATGTGAGACAGCTCCGTGCTGCGATTATTTTTATTTTTAATAGCTTGAAATTGTTTCTCTGAAGTTCAGTCTTCGCTCTTTCAGTTTGCTCAGTTTTGTAATCCCATGCACAGTTTAGAATTAAGGCCTACATAACTTAGGTGTAGTTTTACAAATGCAAAATCACAGTAAATCTTAGTTATAAAAACATTCAACTGTATACATTTTAGAAAAATTAAAATATGCATAATTTTTTCCATCTGCAGATATCATGCAAAGTGAGTTGTGTATGTTAAGAAGGATACTAGTTATCTGTGTTTAATCAGGATGTGCTTCTAGGCTATTAAGTTATTTGTTTTTATGTTTAAGATCCGTCAACCAGCTACCTGTGTTCTTACTAACAGACTATTTCTATTGTTGATTACATAATCTATTTCTGTTTATAAACTAACAGTTTTATTAATAGGTCGTAGCTACTTGAGTTTGCTTTGTTTTAACAACTGTAACCTACTTAATTGTCTTGGTAGGCAGCTAATTAATTAATCAACAATATTAACCAAATCTGTGAATTTGTCTCAAGCGATGTGCACCATCCATGTAAACATATTTTTTTTAATCTTCTTTGGATCTGAAAATAGATGTAATCCAACGAATCACCTAAATCTTAAATTGACTTCTTATATAATGGCCATAATTCCAGATAATTTATAAATTGAGAAATTGAAAGCATTCATATTTTAATGTTACCTATGAAAAAACTAACAATACTTTGTTATAACCTGATGAAATTGTAACTGATAATTATGAAATCAAACCTATTCCTGTAACTGTTATCTGAAATAAACTATATCTTATCAATTTTCATATGCATAGATATCTGCTCTTTTTATGTATGTATATATATATATATATATATATATATATATATATATATATATATATATATATAAACAAATATATAATATATATATATATATATATATATATATATATATATATATATATATAATATTGCAGAAACATTACAAACTTTCTGATTTTAAAAAAAAATATTACCACAAAATATCTGGTTTAGAAACTAAATACAAAAATTGTTAACTGAAACCAGATGAAAGTCAGGGTTCTTTTACTAGCTTTGGAACTATAATTTTTTTTCAAACTTCCTACATTGCTTAAATTGTGAATTTTCATATATAATCAAAATTTGAGGAAAACTTAGTGTGCCCAAGTCTAGTACTGTATCTCCCTCCCGACATATAATGTTCTGGCAGGTCGTGGTCCCTAGTCTAAGTCATACCGTGATGCCTTAGTAGTTTTCCATTAGCCGCCTCGATGGCCGTGGATAGCATACTAGGCTTTCACCCCGAGGACCCGGGTTCGATTCCCAGTGAGGGCTTGGCATTTTCATACGCTATAAATCATCCCATCATCTGCATTAGCCCAAGTGTGCACAATAGTCGGACGTTAAACACCAAAAAAAAAAAAAAAAAAATGTAGTTTTCCATTAAGCTTTATTATAATGGAATTTTATTTTATGATTTCTTATTGTGGTTTATGATTGTAGGTATGGTTTTAGGCAATAATTGTAGACAATGGGCTTTAAATTGCTTTGAAAATAAATTAATTACAAATGCGGGCCTTAATGATTTGTGTAAAAATTGATTGTTTCTCACACTGAATGTATTTTTTAATGCTGCGACTGTTTAGGTGATTGATTAAATTATAATTTACTGGCCAAAATCAAAAGGTTGATAAATTCACATTTAGTTAAATGAACGTTATTGCTTTAATTTAAAATGAATTGACTGGGCAACAGCTGTATTTAACGTTTCCCTGTTTATTTGTAAAACCTTATAATATTGAAAAATCTACCTGTTCTAATCCTGTCAGTATAGGCACTACGGAAATTCTTTTTGCAAAACAACAAAAAATAACAAATATTTTCATTTTCTCTGAAGATTTCTACATATCTACAATATAATTTTGATATGATTGGTTAGGTCTTGAGTTAAAAATATAAAAGGTGCATAGAGACCTTTGAGGTGAATAATTGTTAATGACCCTGTATACACTGGTATCCAGGATTTAGGTCGATGACTTTGTACGTGTCTCTTCATTTTTTGATTTTTTATTATATTACTCTCAATTTAATTTCATTGCACCTTCAAAAAAAACACACACACAACCTTCACAGTTTCTTTAACCTTTACTCTCGGTTCAGTTTCACGGCACCACAAAATTTGTGTTACCAAGGCATAAAAAAGTATTCCTTAAAAAAATGATACAAACTTTTGAATTAACTCCATAGGCACGTATCTATTGTTTGTTTGTTTGTAAGTGGATAAGTTAAACTGATTCAGCACTTTAAATGTAACTAAGTAAAAAATAATATATAATTTTATTTATGCCTGTTAAGTACATGCAAAATATTTAAACATAAAATAAAGCTATATTTGTGTACACATTGCTGCCCTGAGTAAGGCCCGCAAACATTACTCAAAGTATGGGTCACTCAAAGTCATAGAGGTACAAGTGAACTTAGTTAAATCAAGTCTACTGCGATCAAACTAAATGGAACTGAATTAAAGTTTAATCATAAATAAAACAGAAAACTGATATTTTCAGTGCCTATGGTTTTACAAAAAGAAAATTGCAACGTAAAACAAACATTATAAAATGAACAAACATATCTACATGCCGAATGTCATCAAAATCGGTTAATTCGTTTGATTTCACGCTTTGCGTTTGAAACTCATCCAGGTTGAAAGTAAAAAAGGAAGAATTGACCGTAAAAAAATCAGGAAATGAGATAGCATTGTACACAATAAAGTTACTTAAAATCTTCAACTCATTTTTAGAAACAATTGCCTTCCTTATGAAACTTGTGTTTGCTGCCATTTCGAATAAGCTGAGCAGCTGGTATTGACATAATTGGCTAATATCTACCAGCTGTTATTTACCACTTAGTGCCGTTTAATTTATGGCTCTTTAATTGGCAAAACAATTTCACAGAATCCATGCAACAACACTTTTTATAATACTATACTTGTAAGTGTGAGAATTATTCTGTTAAATTAAGATGCTATAAAATACACAAAATAAAAGTTTCCGTGAAATACATCTTAAATTAATTTGATTGAATTCCTCTAAAATTTTATTCTCAGATAACAAAATTAAGTATTATCACATATTCAGAGTCTAACTGCAGAACAGTTCTTTCATAGCTCAACCCTATCTTTAGAACAACTGAACTGAGTTTTAGTCCAGGTTTGTTCCTTGCACATTGTCACACCTACATAGTAGCTTACTGCAGATATAGCTGGGACACAAACTAAAACTTAATTTCTGAATATTTCATTACAAAACCAGTGGGCAGACAAATTAACAGCAGTAATGTTTAAAATATGCTAAGTTTGCAAGTGGTTAATTTTTATCGGTTCTACCCATGTGAAACTTAATGTTTTAGGGGGAAATCAACGGGACTTAGCCCGAGAGAAAAATCAAAAGAAACAGTTAGAACTGGCAAAGAAAAAAGCAGCTAATGACAAATCTTCCAATAAGGGAATGACACTTGAACAGCGTAAACAGAGGTAAAATCGGAATATTTTGTTATGCTCAGAAATTAATATTATGTACATAGTAATGTAAAATGTGCATACTAACTTATCCATATTATGTATTTGTGTTGATAGTGTGAAATTAGAAGTACATAAAACCTGCTTTAAATGAAAACTGATTTTTTTTTATTTGTTCGTTTTATAAGTAAGTATATTTTAAAATATGTTTATTACACAGTTTGTAAAAAGAAGGAATAGAAATACAGTCTAAAAGGCTTTCATAAAAATGGAATTAGTTATATAACTTCTTAAATCAATTATACATAATTTTAGTCAGATTTATCTAGTTTTTAGTGTTTTAGGCTAAAATATAGAAAATCTAAAACATGTCTGCTTGTTTTTCGATCACAGTTTATTTTGGAATATAATTGAGTTTTGGCATAGGCTATACTTAAGCCAAAAAGTAGCAATATGTAAATTGGTTTCGTGAATTTAATTAATTTTCTGAAACCGTGTTTGTAAGAATTAAAAGCAGTTACATGGCGAAGTTATCAGTTGCATTTATTATAATCAGACTTATTTTTGTTTTTAGAGATGCAGAACTAATGAGAGAAAAACAGAAAAAGGCCCTCCAGCAAAAAGATGGAACAGGAAGTTAAAACATGCAGGGCGCATGTTTTGTAGACAAGATGTTGCGCCCAAATCAAATGATATTGCCCTCTTAATGTAAATTGTATAATTCTTTTTAAAAAATTGAGCTAGTTAGGATAAAGAACACTACAACAGCTGTCATTGCATACCAGCTGACTGCTCTTCCAGATATACTAAACACATACGTTTCTTACTTCGCACCAGTCTTACCAACCTAATCTAACAATATTCGCAAGTGTTTTTCTAAATATGACTTTTGTGAATACGTCATGTTTTAACTTGATTGTAAGTTTGTCTTAAAAATATAATCATTGTATATTAATTTTAACTGTATTATTTTACTTTATAAACAATTTTTTTGTATACTGAAAGGTTTGCATTTCTTTGAGGTAAGGTATAAATAAATCGCAAAAGATTACCCCTTAATTTCGGTGTATCGTAGAGTCTCTCTCTATGATTATCCGTCATTCTCGGAACATTGGGGTGACGCATAACTAACAGAAATAGACTATACTATTGGTGATTGGTGAAAATAATATACTATACTCTGTTCATAGAGCAGATTGTTTTATTATTATAATTTTGAAAAATGTAGTAAATCTCATTAATTTTTCTGTTCAACTCTAATTATATATTATACAAAGTATTTTATTTTTAAAGGCGAAAAGCACGTTAAGGCTATTATCGCCTCTCTAAATATAAGTGTGAGTGTAAAGTGTTAAAGTCGCAAGTGTAGTGTTGTAAGTTTGTGTGTTAGACTCGGGTACCGCAAGTCTAAATCCTCTCAATAGGTGCAGCTAGTCTGCAACCCCTTGCGGGGTATACAAATTTTATATACATGAGCGCCCAATGTGCCACTTAGAATATTCACATGACTGTTACCTGTCAACTTATAAGCTGAGTGGTATTATAGTAAATAATGTGAGAGTTTTTCTCTTTCAATAGAAATATTCTTGCTCTTTTTCTGAATTTGTTGCCGCTATTTGAAGTATCATATCATTTCACTAGATATTAGGATTGGTTATGTTTCAATTATGAATTGTTTGCTTAGCATAGCAACTGGTGTCCAGTTAGTGTTTTGTTTTGTCTAGAAGGTTACTTTTATTATTTATTTATTATAAATTATTTACTATAAAAGATTGGCTTAAAAATGTCAGAAAACAGAATTAACTTGACTATTAATAGAAACTGACTGTTACAAGAGAGAGAGCCTGATGGGTTTTGTATACACAAAAATCTTCTTTTTTTTAGTTCAGTGAATAAAAGAAAACACACCTCAAAAGTAAAAACAAAAAATCTTTTTCTTAATTGATTCACAGGTTTATAAGAACTTGAGTAGCAATCTCTAGAAATAATACCATCGTTAAAATAAAAACAATTGAGATTGCTACAGGTGGAAAATGTATTGGTGTGATGCTGTCTTAGTAAGAGTGGAAAACATTTTTATGGTAGGAGTAAGAGAGGAAAGCCAGAAAATAGCTAAAAATAATTCTCCAACATCTTCCAGTTCCTACTTCCATCTTCTCTGTCATTCCATAGATCCAATCCCTCTCTGTCACTTCCTTCTCTCTAATTCTCAGTCTTCCATGTGAATTTTTGCGACCATGTGGTTTCCATTTTAAAGTCTGTTGGGAAATTGATTTTCTTCCATACTTTGGTCATCAAAGTTGTTTTGTCTTGATGTCATTCTACAGTGGTGTGCTTCACATCAATGATTTCATGGATCATACACTAAAACAAAAGTTAGACCTATTGACCAGACTAGAGATTATCTTGAGCCAAGGTGACATTTGTAAGCATGGCCGAGGTGAAGCCCATGACTCAACAAACTTGCCACTATCAGTTTTATGTGTTTTTACCAAACAAAACCTTAATGTGTCGACTTAAATGCTGTGTGCTTTGTTATTAGTAATTTTATTATAATCTGTACATTTAATTAATAATTAAGTAGTAAGTTCAAGCTGCTTTGAAGATGAATATTTAATTTATGTTTTCCAATAAAATTAATTACAATGAACCCCAAAAGAAATGTGGTATTTTAATTGCGTACATATACAGTAGCAGTTCAATGTATTTATTGTTGTAGGTATTCTAGTGCAGAGTTATGATGTTACGTCGCCATGTCAACAAAAATTTGTTGAAGTTATTAAGTAGCTTTCTTTAAAAAGAGGATTTATTTCTCATACACAGACAGAAAGGTACTTCTCATTTGACCATGACATTTTGATCACATTGTTTTTATACTTTATAGTGACATATGACCCATATTAGTAAGTAAATGTGTGTGAAATGAGGGAGTTATATTACAGTGCAGATGTATGATCCAACAGATAAACAGTGTTGTAGTCATCTGCCCAGTTAGTATTATTTACAGAGGCATAAATATTGTTTTTGTACAATTATCTGATTTTCCAGCATCTCGGTACAAATTAAAGAGCAAATTATCAAGTGAGGACAGTAATATAAAAGTGAAACTTGAGGCGACTGAAGCACAGCTTGTGTCCAATGTGCATTGCTTATTTTATTACCAAACATAGTGTGGTGCACTTTGCTCGGAAAACTTAATCATAATTTTCTCATATATTTATTTAACTCATAAATTTTCAAGCCTCCCCTTTACAATAGGGTATTTCATACTCCCAGAGTTGTCAGTAGTTGATGGTATGCCAAGTTATCATGAAAATGTTGTATAAATATTGTTATTTTTAAATGACCTGTAAAATCCTAAACATTGTAAACGGAGATTACATGTGAATTCTAAAACTATTCATTATATTAAATGTACAATCCTGTTGTAACCTACGAGAAATTGCAAAGTTTTGGAGTAGGCTCTACAATAAGGAAACAAAATTCTTTAAACTAAACTTATTAGGAATTCTTTCAAATTGTTAAATTTGTTTATTTTGACAAACATGTTTTCATGTTCAGTGCAGAAAAAAGTAATGTATTTTGTCTATTTTATTTTATTCAAATTAATATTCTCTTTAATATAAAGAAAAAGAGGTAAAATTACTTTAGTTTGAGTTGTAAAAAACAATTATCTATCGTTCGCTACCTAATCATAAGTTGAGGCAGGCAGTGGCAAAATAGATTAAGCCGTTTTTAATTAATTGTAATAACAATAATAGAGCGATTAAGAGAGAAGTTGTTTTGATTTTTGAATTAAGTACTAAATACTTGATGTACAAAATGTCAACTGTTAGCAACAACAAACTGCTCGAGATGTTCTTTAAAGTTATATTATATTAGCACTTAGCATTATTATTATTATGTTAGCGTTACTGAGTTCACGTCTTTAGTATTCTAAGGCGTGACGGTAATATTTGTACAGTTTTTCTTTCAACAACAGAAATTGCTGCACCTCTTCCACCTTTACATTCCCGCATCCTTTTAGCTTGTGTCCAGTTTGTATTCACATTAGGAATCAATTTGTGCATAATGCATAAACATCTCGCTGAAAAACTTTGTGTTGCTGTCTTCATACAAGATGAATACAGTAGCAGTTCAGTGCACTGTATTTACTATTATACACAAAGTTGTGGTGTGCGAAGGCAATTGAGACTGTATGTGGCTGTATCAACAAAAATATTTATTAAAATAGCTTTTTCTAAAAAAAGATTAATTTTTCAAATACAGACAGGAGGCACTTTTCGATACACAAATGTCTGGCAATGCGTCTATATATTTATTCTGGCTAATTGTTTCTGTGACTTATTCGGAAACTGTTAAAAATCAGTTTATGAAGACCAAATATTATGAAGTATATTTAGCCTAAGATCTTAATGGAAGTTCAGCGTTGGAGAAACTGCGTAAATAAGCATTTTGAATATTCAAAATCCATTGTAATTAACTAATTACTGGGCTACTAGTGATGATTACAGGGTGCACCCTGTTATTTATTCGAGGTATCTTCACTCGTGGAATCACTCAGCAAAAACTAATGATGCGTTGGCATTGGTAGCTCCTGTACGAATAGTATGTGCTGAGAAAAAGGGATGTTGACTCGAGAAATAATAATATATGATTATTTTCAACTTTTAGCTACACTTTTAAAATATTTTTTTTTTGTTTTATTTCAAATTCGTGCAATTAGTGAAAAAATCTTACGGTTTTTTGCCGGAAAAAATAACTGACCAGCTGCTGGTTGTCATAATTTCTATGAAATGCATATTTAGCTAACTGTATGTACCTGTATTTGTTACATCTAATGATAAAACAGTCTTCTGTGATAGCATTTGTCTACTATTTATTTAAGAAATTTATTTAATGATGAGACCTGTACAGAGAATTCTGTGTATGTGGGGAAGGTAGTAGTCGCAAGGTTACATTATCTTCTGTCGCTCTCACATCAGTATCCAAAGCAGGTGGCGTTTAATACATCTATCTTCAGAACTGATTCTTATAAAGCGCACAAGAAGTTTTGTTTTGGTGTCGTGTGTCCACTGTATAAACAGGGCATTTTGTAATATGAAAATGTCAGTACACAAGCACTTCCTTGAATTGTTTATCTGTATGACAGCATGCCTATAGAGTATACACAGATAAGCAGTTCATTGTTTATGTTTTTACAAAATCTTTCCCTTACAGTTACAATCACTGATTGGTAAAAGATCACTGCATTGTACATTATTTCTTTGGCCTACTTAACCCTTTGAAGAGTATAACAAACACCTAAAAGTACACAAATTGTAAAGACGTCATTCACATATGTAACATGAATATGTAGACATCATATGACGTCTTTGTTATTTTTTTATATTTACACGATGCAATTATTGTGTAAACGTAATAAAAGAAGATAATATGAAGTTATTTATAAACCCATCTCACATTGGTACAATTCCCTGCTAAATATAATAAAAGTAATATACTTATTGGTAGATGACAATTGGGCGTTCTCAGAAAATGGGATGGTCTTGCAGTCTCACTATAGTTTGACGTGTGAAATATTGGCGGTAGTTATTATCCTTTTGGTGGTATTTGAAGTAAAACGTGTACTAGTAAGTTTTTTTTTTAATTTGTATTATTTATCTAGTTGTTTTTTGTCGTAGTTTTGTTATAACTGCTTCTGTTACAATTTACATTTACTTGATATTGTTGTGTTAAATGCATAGCACATGGTCAGTTTACGTACTAGTAAAAAAAAATCGCTGATCGATTATCACCTTAACCTGATTAGGCAAATCGTAGAAGTACATGCCTAAAGACGATAAGACATCCATTGCGGCTCACAGGACGTCATTTTATCCAACCTCTACCAACAAGTCAATGTAAAACAAAAATTCAAAGGAAATGTTATTTTTGTAGAACATGAAAAGAAAGGAACAAAAAACAAAGTATATTTGCTTTGAATATTCACAGTTTAGCGTTACACTGTGTGTATACCTATATCCGTGTTTTGAGGATTATTGCACAGAGAAAATACACTAAAACATGTTTTTCTTTTAATGTATTTTTACAATAAAATAAATGAGTTTGGATTAATTAAACAAAATTTTTTTCTCCTTTGTGACAGTTTTAGCGTTAATATGCTACTCACTGTGATCTCAGCTTTAAAGACATCTTTACTCGCCAAAGGGTTAATGATGTTCTATGTATTTTTAAAACAATTATGATGGCCTTAAATATATCACAGTACTGAATTTTTTTGTTAAACATTTTTTACTACTCATTATCCAACCTTTCCTCTATCTACGGGTAATGGATAAACAGGGTTGTACTGTAGTTAGAAAGTTTAAAATGCTAATATTTGCAGAGTTTAATACTGATTATGATGGTACAATCAAGATTTTATTTAAAAAATTAAGATAAAAGATAATTTTTGGAAATTCGCTTCGTCGTTTTTATGGGTATAAAAAAGTGAAGATCTGTTAAAAATGAGGAATTGAATTTGTTAAAAACACAGTACTTTGTTACACTTTAAAACAGATCAAATAAATATAACACAATGATAGAATGACAACAAACATGCAATTTAATCCAGTAAAATTTGGCCTTAACAGAATCGGAACAATAAAACTTAACTGTAGAAATTCTAACTAATGCACTATATAAGTTCACTAACACTTTCATTTTATAATTTAAATAATTATTTAATAAAATAACATTAAAGAAAAGTCTAATTTTAATCACCAATCAACAACCATCCTTAATTCACCATAACCGTGTCTTTTGTTTTGCTAACTATTTTTGGCAGCTAATTTTTGACTCAGAACAATTTAGTGTTTTTTTTTTTAGTTAATCATTTATTTTCCATCATGGCTGCCTAGAGGTTTAATGAGCAGATGCTGCAGGAAGCTTCCTGGCTACACGGTGTGTGCGAGTTGTCCAGCAACATGCGATGATGGTGATGGTGATGGAGTACCTCACCCATGTAGAGCCAGGGAGCTGCGGTGGGCGTCCACTGAAGTAAGGGGGACTCGGTGGCTTGAGTTTGTGGGATGTTACGGTTACCCCGCCCGACCATGCCAGCACCCCCACTCTCTACTCACATTACCTGAAATAAAATATTTTAGCAACTGAAATAACGTCTGTACTTAAAGAAAAACTAAGGTTACTACTGATATTCTCAGTATTAATTATCTTGGTGTCTGACGAGTCATAAATGGTTAGCACCCTTGAGACATATGGTACTATTTTAACTAATTTCAGAAAGGGAAAATTCTGTGGCCTTTTCTTAAACAACAAAGAAAAGAGTGATTCACACATGGTACTTTTTAAATGACATCATAAATAACATCGTGTTATGCAGTTGTGCTATGAAACACATACATTTATTTGCAAGTTATTCGTACAAGTTGTGTTTAATGGGTTCAAGCCACCCTAATCAACATTTTGAACTTGCTTTCTAGAATATATTTCTGGTAGAATATAAGTTTCAAATAGTTGCAGAAGAATTTGTTTACAATCCTAGATACCAATGAAAAAATTATATGGATTAATTTAAGAAAATGGCATCTAGAGAAAAAGGTTCGACAATGAAATGTGATAAGGAAAATACAGCTTGGCTCCTTGAGATAGGCAGAATGAGAATAATCTCACCCATAAAAAGTGAATACAGCACTTGCCTTCATCACTTAAACTTTCATTCAGTCTCTTTTTGAAACTTGTATCTATTTTTTAAACATTCCAAAATCGATATGAAATCCTCTTCACAAAATGAAATTGCCTTTTACAGCCTAAAAATTATACAAACCTGTCCTACATTTTTAAATAATATTTCCTTTATTTTATGCATTTTAACTTCTCATTCTAAAATTATTTTATTTAATTCCATTCTCATTTTTAAGTATTTGAACTACGATTACTTAATTTGAATACTGAAAGGCGAGAATAGAATCTTGTCATTTTGCAGTAACTCACTGATTGGCTTCAATAATATTTCATTTATTTTATTCATTTTTATTCCATACTCACCTTTCAGTATTCGAACTAAGTCACCTATCTATGGTCTCAAGTCCCTTGATTTCGTAATAGATATTGTTACTTACAGACTGGCATCTCTGCGATACCCAGCTGTTTTATGAATTCTACACCGTTTCCTCCTGTTACTCTTAAATCTGACATACCGGGTGGGCATAAAAAAGTATTTACTTTTATCACATTGTGCCTTGTATGGTTTTACTACATTTAATGAAATAAGAGATGATTTTTGAATTGAAAGTTTATACATTGTTAAAAGTTTATACATTGTATTCTTGACTAAAAATACTTTGACTTGTGTCTTCAAACAATTATAAAGCTGCTGATCAACTTACCTGTAGTATCTGACTGGCTTCAAAGGCAGTCCCTGGAAGCAGATGGACAGGACTCGTCACGTGTCCAGACTCCACACAAATCATGTTCGGATATTCATCATCTCCAAAGTCTCCGATATCTTTTGAATGCTCCACCCATGGATTCCATAAAACTATTAAAAACATTAAGAAGTAGAAATAAATCACTTTTTTATTCAAAATTTATCATTTGGAACGGTCGCACGGCGTCAAAAGAACCACAAAGGTTTTAAATTTTGCTATAGCGCCATTATTTTGTTAATACACATAGCTTTCCATCTTGCTTATCTCTCACCACCCTCTCTATATTCCATTGCTAGACTGGTCTTTAGTTTGAGTTGGTATTTTTGAGACTGTAGAAGCATCTTTTTGAGGTGCGGTCATTCTGATGACACGCGACCAGTTGTGTACTTTTTGGTGCCACACGACCATTTATGTTGAAAATATTTTAGTTCTAATATTATATATTTATTAAGTTTTTCGTTAGTAATTTCATTTTAGTAATTACTGAATACATCATATGAAGAGAGAGAATCGGTGTGCGCCTTCCCTATCCGAGGAATAATGTTTAAATATTATTTTTGTTTTGTTTTGATAAATATTATAACATTAAAAAGAAATATTTGTTGTATTTTGTTTTGGTATTTTTATCGTTCTTTGTGGAGACGTGCAATAGCAATATGCAATATTATGCAACACAGCAGATAATTAAAACATTTTTCTCAAGTAAATATAATATAGTTTTATGTAATAAATATTTAAAAGTTTTTACATTTTGGTTAATTACTTCTACATCACTTAAGGACAAAAGAATACAAAATGCAGTCATTTTGCGCCACACGACCACTAACAAGTTACTGCACACCTAGTCCAGGGTTAAATAAACTGGTTTAACCTTTTATAGAATGCATGAATTTACACAAAAAGTATAACGATATATTAGGCGTAATAATAACTATGGTTATTTAATAAATTCATTATTAAATTTAGTATGAATCATAATTCATTACTGAACAGTATAATGACTTGTAAAAAAAAGGAGACACAAACACTCATTACACGATCACTCCAACAAGTTTTATAATTTACCTCATGTTTTCTTGATATTACACTTGCCACATATTTCACAGTTTTATCAAAGCATCTGCTAAAGTTCAATCAGTAAAAGCTATGTTTTTGTTCGAAATCTGAGTTATAGTAAACAAATAAATTTCAAAGACTTTTGTTTGTTTGTAGTACATGATTACTTGATCAAAATATAAAATTAAAAAAGAAAGATTTAATTTAACATGACGGTATAAAAGAATTAAATAGGGAAAGGTTAGTCAATATGTTGGGAAGCAATGATGAAATGGGCGAGATCACTATAATCATATTAAAAACTTGATACACCAGACAGCCAAAGAAGCATTAGGATACTATGAAGTAATACTCAGGAAAAAAGCTTACTGATGGGATAAAGAAATGGAAGAGAGAGAAGAAAAAAAAGTATCTTAGGTTCCTAAACACAAATAAAAATCATATACAAAGAAAAAGAATTGTGAGAATCTGAACACATACCTGGGACAGGACGAAGACAAGCTCAGAAAGTTGGAAATTTTCAAAAAGAATAAGACAGGAGATGAAAAAGATTTAATATCACCCATAACCACAGGGGAATGGAGCGAATATTGCAGTAGATTACTGAGCGAAAGTAGGGGAAAATTTAAAACAAACCCTGCAAACAAGTTGGAAAATATACACATCATTGACTCGCCCATTGCTGAAATAAAAAATGTATGTAAACAGCTTAAGAATGGAAAAGCACCAGGTCCTGGAAACTTGTAAAGGATGGAACAAAAAACTTTTTAAATACCTCACGGCAATTTTCCAAAAGTTTATAGAAGGAAAATTCTGGAAGAATGGAGTTCTTTGATAACAACAATACACAAAAAAGTATGTAGAACTAAGTGTGATAATTATCGTGGACTAGCCGTTACAAGTTCAATTAGTAAAGAGTACTGCACAACTGGAAATGCAAGTGTAAGAGAATGGGTACATCATTAAACAACAACACCTTACACACCCTCTGCTTTGCAGATGACCACATAGTTATAGCGCAGGATTTTGAGGATCTAGAATATATGAGTATAAAATTAATAGAGTAAAATATTTGGGGACTTGATGTAAACCTAAACAAAACGGAGCATTGGAGGGCACAACAGGAATCTGCTATTGGAACACAACATACAAATCAAAGGGTGCACAACTTACAAATATTTGGGGACTTGATGTAAACCTAAACAAAACGGAGCATTGGAGGGCACAACAGGAATCTGCTATTGGAACACAACATACAAATCAAAGGGTGCACAACTTACAAATATTTGGGGACTTGATGTAAACCTAAACAAAACGGAGCATTGGAGGGCACAACAGGAATCTGCTATTGGAACACGACATACAAATCAAAGGGTGCACAACTTACAAATATTTGGGAATGCCAATAACGAGTGATGGACTGTTGGACATAGCGATAAAAGAACGAACACAACACTTTGGGAAGAAGTGCAATTGAGCAAATGTCTTAAGTTACAGAAATGGACTGGTGAGGAGCTGCATGTCGGTCGAAAACAGTTAAGGTAAAAAAATTTAAAAACCCATGACATCGTGGGATGCAAAGCACACATTGTAGATAACAAGAAGACAAATCGACTTGCCAAACAGATTCTAGAATGGAAACCACATAGTCGCAGAAAAAGAGGAACACCAAAACTAGTTGGAGAGAAGGAAGTGAGAGACAGAATTGGACCAAGATCTACAGAACAATAGAGAAAAATGGAAGCTAGGAATCTGAAGACGCTGGAGAACAGTTTAAGCCAAAAAGAAGAAGAGTATGTAACTTTTTCACACTAGAATTCCCAAACTATTGCATAACATTTGGTGTAAGGGATCTTTTGTCAGGATTGGTGAATACTTGAGCAGCATCCTCAGTGCAGAGAACATGGATAAGCTGTTTTTCAGTGACAATGGCAGGAGTGGATAGGGAATACCCTGCAGGCTGAAAAGCAATAAGACCAAAGCCCCATCATTACGCTTAACCTACCCAACCTGGAAATTCTTACATTACTTGTACTCGCCAAAGAAGAAATAAAATAAGTGGACGAACTCTATGTTGAAAACTATCGTACACCTTCAGGCAGCAGAAACATGTAAAGACATAACAACGGGTTACTGGAAAACTGCAGAATATTTGGACTTCTCAAATCAGACTCAAAATGCCCTTAACTACTCACCTGTGTCTGGAAAGTTATATTTCTGTATCCTCATTTTCCTGCCAGATACTACATTAGTAATGATGTGTTCATGAGGTGTGTTTTGGTAAATCCTATCTGTCCACTCTGCGATAGTCACTGCTTCCCTGCCTTCTTGGTACAGCGTATTGTCTCTAGTCTGAAATATTTAATCAGACAATATTACTACCTTCTGGTGTGTACTAGTCTCACTCATCTACTCAAGATACACATTCACTACACTACATTTATTGATTACTTATAAACACATAAAATAAAAACTTAAATTGGCATAATGGTTTAGAAAAGAGAAACGTTCAACAGGAAAATGGAAAACAACTCTGAGTAAGCTATCAAACTTTGTCTTCTATTCTGGATTCTTCGGAGTTGGTCTCATTGAAACAGTCAGTGTCCGTGCACAGATCCTAACTAAGGAAGCCACAGGCTACAGGACTTTGCCTGTGAATACATTCTTTGCATGCTTGAAGATGAATACAGTCTTTCTGAAAAAAAAAGAACTGAAAATTAAGTCCGGAATGTAACGACGTACGAGTCGCATGTAGCTTGGCCAAGCCGAATTTTATGATGAATATTTTAAACGTGTAATTGTGCTCAGTGTTTGTGATGTGTGTTTTAATGTTTTGTTTGACTTTGGATTTGTTGACCTCGACAGAGGGATTTAACATTTTGTATAACGGCCTGAAGATGAAACGATAGAGTTTCGAAACCACGGTAGCCTTTATGAGGTGAGTGGATAGACCACTGATGGGAAGAATAGGTCATAATCCTAATCAAAAGAACTGAAGTTGCCAAGAGGGTTTCAATTCCATTCAAGCAAAAGAGGGTGTTTTGATGGTAGCACTCTTACTTCAGTCTCCAAAGACAGAAGAAGGAACACAGTCTTAATGGACTGAGCTTGCTGATACAGTATTTAGTTAAACTGCTACATGATGGTTTTTGTTTGGCAAAAATATCTATACTTAGGCTCTTCAGACATTTTGGCTGTTTAACAGAGTAGCCAAATATTTACATATTTAAAGAATTTGGTATAACCTATTCACCTGACCATTTATGTTCTATATCCACCTCTTGGTTTGTTTACATGCCATGAGTAAATTTCTAAATAATCACAATAGTCAAATAGTTTATTTACCTTATCAATGAAAGTGCAGCCATGTAACCCCGTAATCTGACATCTCCGCACATCCGGGACTTTGAAATATGTATGCAATAGTAGATTAAAACTAAATGTCAAATCCTTGCTAGGGTTGTACACGCCGATATTAAAATGTAATTCCTTTTCGCGTAATATTAAACGGTATGTCAGCCGAAATCTGAAACATATTAATTTCTTTTTTATAATAACTATCGATAAAAATATTCACAGACACAAATGAACTGACAAAAAGATAGCTCACTGATTTGCTTTGTTGAAAATAAAATTAACGCACTCTTAACAGATGTTATTACAAAATCAAATGTTTGAATAAAGTAAAATTTTAGTATAAAAATGTTATGACTTTGAGCTTATTATTAACAAATTTCTATTTCAAAATGAGCCTTTAAAAGAGACCATCGTGGTAAGGCTTATGAAATGAGTCTGATTAAGTTTTCGAACATATTTTTAGAGGTTGCTAGAAATGTCAAAATAACAGCTTTTGTTATTTTTTTCAAACATTTTATTTTTTAATTATTAATTTTTTTTAAATTTAATTAGATACAAACTAATTAAAAGAAAACTAAATAGTAATGAAAATTTCATAAATCAGACCTATTCATACTGGAAACCATCCAGGGCTACACACTGATAACAACAAGGGACAAATGAATTGTTTATTTATTTATGAATAAATGAATTTATTTATTTTGGCTGCCATTTTGCTTCTACAAATATCAGCCAGATGCAATTCTCACATACTATTTCTGGTACCTTCTTTAAAAAGTATAGTTTCAAAATTATCAATGGAGGAATGGGAAAATAATGGAGGATCAAATGTGTAAACCTTTTCGTGATATAAAACAATGTACATACACATACAATAATGAGACTACTATTTTCTGCAACTTTACAATTCAATAAAAAAAAAAGGCTGAAGAGGAAATAACATTACTTACTGTTTTTGGCACCTTATGATCAGATTTTAATAAATTGAGTTTACTTCTTAATTTCCATTTACTTATGATTACAGTATTTATACTACTTATATATATATATATATATATATATATATATATATATATATATATATATATATATATATATATATATATATACTAATATTTATATTTTAAAAATGAACTAACGGATAATTCCACAAGGAACGGCTAAATTCACTATCCATAATAGAGAATATTGCTTCAACATCCCCACTCGTGAGGCGCTCGGGTGCTTTCTCAAGGTTCCAACGCATGATTCTCGCAAAGCCATGTTGTGGTCCGAAGTTCCAGGGTCCAAACTGAGCTGTAATAAGTTTTTTTTATTAAATGGAAACAATAAACGAAAATATTAATGTAGCACATTATTAAAAGAAAAATAATTTTTGGGTTAAAAAAAGATTATCTTCTACATATACACAAGTACAATGTATACGTTTATACTGTGCCTCTGGACAGTATTTCTTTTTGTTTATAAATATTTATTATTTTATGCTATGAAGTTTAAATGTATACTTAAAATACATTGTTGTAAATAACATTTCTTTTTAGTATTTATAACTCAAAAACTTATTTTTTTGAAAACTCCAAACCTACGTGATGTTTTTAGAATTTTCTATCACTAAATTCAGTATCAAAATTTTAGATGGTGCACACAATTTGCCCGTTTTCTTATTGTCAGTCATTACGAGTGTTATTATTATTAATATAATTCAAAATACATACTTTAGCAATCAGCAACTTTTTTTTAATAAACTATTCTTTTACATGAGAAACACATAATAAACAATACAAATTAAATTAAAATATTTCCTATTATAAAAATGCAAAATAAAAAATATATGTAGGCCCATATATATATATATATATATATATATATATATATATATATATATATATATATATATATATATATTATATAATATATATATATAAATTCTTAAATATGTAAATATATTTATATGTAAATATATAAATATTTATATATTTAAATATATAAATTCTTAAATATGTATATAATTGCCATAAATTTAAAAATACACAATACACAGCAAAACAATAATATACAGTACTTTACAAAATAATATGACAATTTATATAAAATATTAAATACCATAGAATACATATTTTTTTAATGTTTGAAACAATCTTTTTTACTATTTTTGAAAGTAAAAGTGTAATTGATATATTTCAGTCTTTAAAAAAGTAACACAACTTACGGAAGACAAAAGGAATCCCTCCTCGTATGGGTTTTTTGCCGTCAAACACAGCTTGTTTACTGAAACAAACAATTATGTTGAAATACTTCCTATACAGTAGCCTAATGACTTTAATAAAATGGAATCCATATGGTCCTTCAAAATCACTCAAAAGCTGGTTTAGAAAAACCTGATCCTAAGCCAAACCAGAAGAAATTACTTTATGAGTAATTATTTTTAAATAGCAATTGTTTTCAATTATTTAAAAGAATATTAACTGTTGATACCTCCTAATGGCGAGGTTACATTCTTGTACAAGCAACGTGATCAAGCAATTCTGCCCATTACAAAACTGGACATATTTGGAGGTAGGCCTAAAAAACCGTCCTATGTATTTTAAGTGAAAACCGCACTTTATTGGTAAGGAGTCGCATCTACTGACATCTTGATCTCGGACAGTTATCGATAATGTTGTTCGAAGAGAAAATCTGCATAAATTAGCATTTTGACAACTTAAAATGATAATGTGTACAGATTTTAATGCTAATTACGTGAAATCAGATTTTCAAATGAATGTGTTAAGAGATTCGCTTCTATCACGTCAGCGAGATGCCTTTAATTCAATATGTACGTTCAAAAGCAACACCTTGAAAGTTATTTCAACGAAGAATCGCATGCAATTTAAATAACACGCATACATTTGCTTACAATACCGATATCATACAACTACTTGTGTACATTTTTTAGGCCTGCAGCCTATTTGCTGTTAGATAAAAGGTAGGCCTATCATTAATATAAGAATAATACCAGACGGTATCTTGTCTGTATGTAATTATTGACTTTAAAACAATTAGAGTAAAGAAGAGATAATTTGCAAGCAAACACGAGCAAAACCGACTGGGTGATAACATTGTTTAAACAAACCTGCATTGCTTACACCTCGTAACCTAATCGGTTAGAAAATTAATAATTTCGTAAATCTGTAACAAAATTTAAGCCTATTATTTAAATAGCCTATAACTGATGAACAAATTTATATAAAAGTCTTCATTCGTATGTTAATGCAAAATAGGCCTACACATTAATTGCTTTCACAGATTTACTGAAGTTATATTAAGAAAAACCAAATTAATCGATTTGGAGAAATTAAGAGACTTAGTACGGTTTTTCAAATAATTCTGAACTGTATTTTGCCGGAACTGGATCAGCTGATTTTCGTGTCGTCTGTACTGCCGCGATGTGGACTGTACCACGTGTAAGCACTCTTTTTGAGAAGTATTCGACGCCCAAAATGACTTTTGAATCATATTCTACACACTTGTTTACCCACACTGCGAAAGGACGAGCGGTGTAAAAAATCCTTCTGAAAGTTGTTGAATTTTTCTAACACGCTTTTGTTGAAATCGGAATGGCGGCTCCATATAAATGTCTTTGTGTGCAAACATTTCTGAGTACAAAAATCGGAATCTGTACCTAGTGGCAAATAATACCCTAAATATTTCGGGTCGCTACCAAACACCATTTTCGCCAAAACTTTAGAGTGACAGACGGACCGCGCGCCAATTCAAATACCCAAATCCTTTTGTATTTGATTTATGATTTATTTGGCTTTGCCTAAATGTATTTGATTTATTTTTAATTAACAAATGGTCCAAAATTATTAGCAAATTGGCCTAATTGTCAAATTGCATCGAAATCCGACAATTAATTTAGTCTCCAGCTGTTTGTGTGTGTGTGTGTGTGTGTGTGTGTGTGTGCGCGCGCGCGCGCGCGCTAAACGGACAGATCCATAAAAATCTCCGAGATTACTATATAGGCTACTCCATACTTGACGCAATAAGAAAGCCAAACGTATTAATTAAACTAACTTATCGCTTGTAAATAGTTTTTACATATCCTGAAAATTTTGTAATTATCTGCAGAATTAATACGTATTATTATTATTATTATATACGAACAATAGAGCGGATAGTACAGTTACGATACAGACAATGGCGAACTCAAGTCTGTGGCAAATGGCCGCGACGTTCTGCCCAACAGTTGCATTGTTTTTGTGATACATTAGTCATTTGTCAGAGGCGGGGGAGAGGGAGGGGAGGGGAGGGGGCCACAAAAACACACAGAACCTTGATGACTTTCCCGCTCCTGCCGCTGCCGCTGCTGCTGCTACGATGTTTTTCATCAGTTCGGAGTTTGATGTTTTTGCGCTCGGCCGGGATCCGCTCTGCCAACTTACCACGATCAATACATCTCATTACAGGCATGTAATTAGTCACAAATTCGCTGTTTAAATAGTTTCGCGTGGAGGTCGTGGAAAAACACCTACGCAATTACCGCGTTACGAGTAAAAACGATAATCGAAATTGCCATGAAGAAAATTTCGCGTTAAGAAATCGATCATTTTAATAACAAAAGATAATTACATCGGTCTAAGCGTCTAAGCGGTTAATTTGTTCCCCCTTAAAGCAACAAAACCGGTCAACTAAGGAATAATCCTTACACGTTAGTAGGTTCTGAATGTGTAGTAGAAACAATAAGTGTACCGTATTGCAACAAACTGTAAGCCCACAATGCTAATGTCAAGCAGGAATATGAAAAAAACGGAGTTTAAACTTGAAGAGTCCAGATATACCTTACACATAACCTAACGAAAAAATAATGGAACACCAATCGACCTAACAATCGAAGAAACAATCATTGTCCAATAGATTTAACACACTTTGTGTACTGTACCTTCCAAATTAAACAACCAAAATTTGAGTTTTTAATAAATAAAGGAAAGACAAACCAATGAAGATTTGATGAACTGTCAGGTCCACGTTGACTCACGTGAAATCAGTCTTTATATTTTTGGTATATTGCAAAGAGGACGCTTATTTAATGAACGTCACAACTACCCAAGGCGGGGGCGGAGGTGACTGCCCTCCGTAGAGAAAATAAAATAAGAAATGTGAAAGATCCTATTTTACTTTTATTACGCTTCGAGATGGACATTTTGGAAAAGGATCAAGGGCATCACAGGTACCGAAAACTGTCACATCCTTGTGCGTGCCTACGTCTGTACGTCTGTACGTCTGTAACGCTTACATCCTGGGCGAGGCCGGGGTTAATCGATCAGATCTTTTACGTTCATTCTCTCTTCTCGACTCCAAAATTAACGAAATTTGGTTTAGAAACAGTTGTGTAACTTTGGTCACACAAGCATACTGCGAACATACAACTTCCGCTTCAGAGTGAGTGTCATTGTATCGAAAGAAATAAAATAATTTCTATATTAGATTATTTAACGTGCCACGACAATAAACGCCATCTTTACTTTCTTTACGAAGAAAGGCACTTTTGATGACGTATTCTGCACTGACATTGAAAATGCCACAAATCTCGGTCAGGAACCCACATCCTTGTGCTAACCGATACTCTGCCAGCACTGATACATCCCTTTAAAGTAAATGTACGTATATTTAGGCATTTAAAGCTAATAAAAACACAACTTGCAAAATATTTATGTATGTTCCAATATTTGCTTAGCAGTTCTGTGTTGATAAAAGCTTATAGAATTTGTGGTTTTCATCTTAAAGTTGTGTAAATGGAACCAATTTTGCAGAAGTTTTAAAAACTTGGCGTGTAACGAAATCAAGCGATTCTCTTGTCTAAAACACAATACATTTTTACACTTACTTTATATAAGTTCTAAGTCTGATTTAGCACCTGTTAAAACTGCAGCTTAACAGCGGTCATTTTTGAAGACTAAAAAATTTCATCCTCCGGGAGGCTCTCCTGAAAGTTGAATCTTCCACTCAACCGCCCCCTCACAAAATTACATTAATTCATCAGTGAAGGCGTATCTAGGATGTTTTTTTTAAATACTTTTTAATTTATTAACATTATATAATCTTATGAATTACGGTAGTTTAACTTAGCTTGCAAAAATATGCATTTTACTAAATTTGTATTTATTTGTATACATACACACGCGCGCGCACGCGCACACACACACACGCGCGCGCTCGCGTACACACACACGCACACACACACACACACACAACACGCACGAACACACACGCACACACACACTCACACACACACAACATACGCACGCACGCGCACGCGCGCACGCACTCTCACACACAAAACATACGCAAGCACGCGCAAGCGCGCACACACTCACACACAAAACATACACACGCGCACACACACACACACACACACACACACACACACACACACACACACACACACACACACACACTTAATTGCAACGGATGTTCAAATATCTAATTTATGCAGTTTTCAAAACTGATTACGATGGTGTGAAATCATATTTTCAATATTTAAAAGACAAAAAAAATTATGAATTGTTAATGATTTGAAACGGCCGCCATTTTGAAACTGTTAAACGAATCTTGCTGTTAAACGAGCTTGTCTAAGCTATTACCAAATCGATCGTTTTTGCCAATGTTGAATTAAATCGAACTAACATTACGACCTGAATATACTGTAGTTACGATTTAGGCCGCCTCGGTGGCCTAGTTGATAGCTTACTGGGCTTTCACCCCGAGGATCCGGGTTCGATTCCCGGCCAGGGCTTGGCATTTTCATACGCTATAAATCATCCCATCGTCTGCATTAGCCCAAGTGTGCACAATAGTCGGACGTTAAACACAAAAAAAACTATTTAAAAAATATACAAAAAATTTAACGACTTCTCAAAAATTATTTTATAGGTCAGGATCGATGCCCATTTTAAAGTCCCGGGTCTGACCGTAATGTTTGCTAATTTTCCAATTGAAATTTCCTAAAAATAATGTTTATCACCTAACTCACAAATCCGATGTAGTTAGGATTACAAGTAAGTGTAATGCACTCTGCCTATGAGCCGAAATTCATACTGCATGTACTCATGGCGATGTGTTTCCTGAAGTTTGGCCAGATTTACCCATTTGTCCGTGTATTGCTGGTCTGCGCGAGCCCCCTAAGGCCCCGGGGCTCAGTGCCCTAGCATTCGACGTGTTTGATCCTCAGAAGGCTCCGAGTGAAGAAACGCCGGGCCGTTTCACAAGCCCTGTATAATCGACACCGCTACGGTACATTCGACAATAATAATTGAAGTGACTTTTTGTGCACCAAGCCTCGACTCTCGACACGCACGGCTGACTCGCCCCGTCTCCTGCAGCCGAGGAACTGAAAATCCGTCAAGAATATGCCGAAACCATTTACCGAACGGAAACCCTCGGTGCAATCGTCGTTGTCCGCGGTCCTTGATATAGAATTTCAAGAAGACTTCAAACTGACAACTACACATTTCTAAATCTTCGTAATTCCCCGACTCAGGCTTGCGTTCGGTTTAGGCGCTACGGATGCGTTACCGACAGACTGACAGACAGACGTTTTCGGGAATAGATAATACCTGCTATTCCCAGAAAGGAAGGAACATTCCCCTATTGTACTGACGCAAATAAATTTACTTAATGTTAAATTTAACATCTGCATAAATTTCATTGTTAAAATCTAGAGTAAAAAAAATCCTGCATGATCATAGTATACTGCAAAATAATATTTTAATTGACATAAACACAACTGACTTGTGTTGTCAGACAACTGTAAAGAAGCTACGAGGGCCTCTATAACGTGTAGAAGCGCGACTCAAGTCGGTGTAGATTAGTAAATTACAAAACATTTTTGGTTCTTCCGTTCGTCCAAACTCTAATCTCCGAGCCCTAATCTAAAATTTCACCGGACAGGGTTAATTAACGAATTTTCACTGGAAAATGAGTTATTGGAGCGGCCATCATGGTAAAACCCAGGCCAGGGACCTCGAAATGAACACCGCTCTTGACCTCTGCATCCCTTTTTGAGGAGCCGTTACCGTGATATGTATATATATATATATATATATATATATATATATATATATATATATATATACTTCTTCTTTTCTGCTAGGATTATTGTCACTATGTTCAGTATAATGATCTGCCTTCCCTAGCTTCGTCAATTCCACTTTCGTTGACGCGTTTCGGAGAACCTCCATCTTCAAAAACTATATTTATACTCACAGGAGTATATTATATATATATATATATATATATATATATATATATATATATGTGTGTGTGTGTGTGTGTGTGTGTGTGTGTGTGTGTGTGTTTACATATTTAAACAATTAAAAATTATTAGAGCTATTTTCGAGAACATTTATTTACAGTATAAGGTTGTATAGGCCCTATCTATTCATGGGACCCCGAGAACCCGGTTCGATTCCCGGCTTGGCATTTTCATACGCTATAAATCATCCCATCGTCTGTATTAGCCCAAGTGTGCACAATAACACACACACAACAAATCTATTAATGGGCTGGAAAGCTAATTCCAAAAACACCTCGAGGAAAAGTTAAACATGAAATCTGCAAAAAATGTCAAAGTTAATCTCATATAACATAAATACAAGATATTACGCTCTCCGTTAAAATTTAGGGTACACCCGAGCTCCTGCAAGGCTCTGCCATACTTTTATAGTTATAAACCACTTGTTGTGGGATCGTTTATAGTTCAGTCGGTATGATAACTTTATACAAGTCTAGTTACTGATGTTGGATTTTTTCGTGTCGTCGATTCCTCGTTTTCAATACCTTTAACTGGTATAAAGTCTTTGAATAAAAAACAACTGTTATTCCACTGTCCCGCTAATGTTTGTAGCCTCGCTAGTAGCACTCGCTACCAGTAATATCGTAATCGGGGACTAAACTTACACATTGTAAACTTTTAATCATGTAATTTAAACGTGCATGCATCGTGTCACTGTGCCCAGTCTCCGTTACTGAGTGATTAGATTACGTTCGCATTGCGATTAGGCTAATAAAAGAAATATAACTGAAATAACCTAATCAGTACAGGCCTACACATACGCGTATTATCTGTCACGTCTCCGGTCCCGGTGTCATTAATTAATGACCCAGTTCATATCGATTATAAGATATAATTAATAATGTAAGGCCTAAGTCTCCTATCGCACACGACAAGGGGTGGCCTACAGAGACGGGGACGGGGATGAGAACTGAGAACTGAGGATAACAGAAACGGAGGTTCATTAAACTGGCACCCGGCCAAATAACCGAGCCAGTCGGTTGAAGATGTTTCAACGGGGACAGGAAATATAGGCCTCATTAACTCTTGTCTACTTCTGTACATATTAGTTTGTCTATAGGCTATGAACACGTTTTATTGCGTTGCCCAATTAAACAGTCGCTCTCCGTGGAAATGTAACAAATTGACTTGTGTTACAGAAGGCAGACATCTTTCTAATTGGATTTTTACATTAACCAAAAAGCAATTTTCAGGATTGCCGGTGAACCAATAATATTTCCTCATGTAACTGTGCTGGGCACGTGCATTTAAAACTTTTTAAACGATTCGCTATTACTATATATATATATATATATATATATATATATATATATATATATATATTTTATATATATATATATATATATATATATATATATATATATATATATATATATATATATATATATATATATATATATATAATTTTTTTTTCTTTTTTTAACGTCCAACTATTGTGCACACTTGGTCTAATGCAGACGATGGGATGATTTATAGCGAATGAAAAAATGCCAAGCCCTCGCCGGGAATCGAACCCGGGTCCTCGGGGTGAAAGCCCAGTACGCTATCAACTAGGCCACCGAGGCGGCTTACTATATATATATATATATATATATATACACACATATACATATACATGTGTGTGTGTGTGTGTGTGTGTGTGTGTGTGTGTGTGTGTGTGTGTGTGTGTGTGTGTGTGTGTGTGTTTAAAATCTGACTGCAAATAGATAAATACCTAAAACCTAATTAAACAATTTCTGTTTAATATTTAAGGTTACCTTTTACCTTGCTACTCATAGGCATTTTTGTTTCTTGTCTTTTCTATTACCCTATTAAAACCGACAATCAAACCCATAAAACAGGCCCATAGATAGTGATACCACACAGTATTATCAAATAGAAATTCGCAAATAAATTTCTGATACCTACTAAGCACTATGTAGACATTTAGAGTGATACAAGTAACTTACCCCGCAGGGGGGTGCAGACTAGCTGCACCTATTGAGAGGATTTAGACGTCCCTCGCGGTACCCGAGTCTAACACATACTTACACTTACAACACTACACTTACAACCTTAACACTTTACATTCACACTTACATTTAGGGAGGCAATAACAGCCTCAATGTTCTTTTCGCCTTAAAATAAAAAAAAGAAAGAAAAAATTGAAGAAACTTAAACATCTCTTTATGGTTAAACTCGCGATTAAAGAAAAACAGGTAATTCGAAAAGTAAATTTATAGTCTTACAGATCTTGTACGAGAATAATACTAATTTAGCGAAATAATGTTTATCCGTGGAAATAACCTACGTATTCACAGATCGTAAGTCTGTTGAAAAACTCTTCCAGCGCCTATGATATGTTAAAAATTGTGAAACGTAGGCCCCTAAGTGTTGTGTCCGTGCATGAACGAAGGGTTAAAACCTACACCCGTGTTTGGTAACATTAGCTGACAAATCTGAAATGGCGGTAACATTATGCATCCAATACGCATACTGGATGCGAAATTCTGAAGGATTCTTATATTTAAATTTGATGTATATAAAATACTGGAACGATCTTTTTTTAATATCCTAAGGATTTTTTTGAATTATAAGATGTTTGAAAATGTAAAACTTACGGTAAAAAATTATATTAATTAATATATCATGAGGTAGGAAAATTAAAGTTTATAAAATTAATAAAACTATGTGCAAGGCATCAGTTTTGGTCAACAAATTTGAAATATTTAGAAATCGATTCCTATTTGTATCAATAAATCTGCCAGCCTACTCAGAAGTCAAACAAATCCCATATACTGTATAACCTCAATAAATATTTCCCTCGTGCCTATGCCTGATTCATCTCTCTTCCAGTTAAACAAGCCTCACGATTCACGCGTGACAAAAAATTATTTTACTTTCTCTCATATTTAAACAAAATGTCAACCTGTTTTTAATTCCACCTCAGCTGATGCAGTAAACGTCCGATTAAATTGTTTGCATTTCACTTTCCCGCTAAAGCTTACGATTTTGACGGATTGTAGCCGTTTTCAGGACACCAAATTGCCGATTTTGATTAAATTTAGCAAGCAGTCACGGTTTATAGTTTTCCAAAATTTCGGAACTATTTCTTAATGATTCAAAAACATTTTATTTTGAAAGCATTTTTTGACGAAAATCCTTCAAAAATCAGATTTTCAACATTGGATTTAACAGTTTTGCTTAAATGTAATCGCCAAGTGTCCAAACAAAATGTATCATTGCTACAGAGAAAAAACAGACAAATCAGTGCATTAGATTTCCCAAATTTGATCGTACATTCCAAATGTAACAAATTTTTTTTTTGTTCTATAGTAAATTTAAAAAGTCTGACTATTGTCAGGTGTGTTTTGTTTTTACGATTCTTGAACTGCAAACAATTCTTTCTTTCATTTAAAATTTGCCACACTGACTTGTGTTATAGGCTAAATGTTCACAAGACCGGAAACAGTCCGATTTTCCAAGTAGCAACATGTATACACAAACCTATGAAATTGTCATTACTTTCTCACTAAAACAAGTAGCCTATAAAAAAAATTAGTTTAGTTGTAGATTGTGATCATGCAAAAATTTGATTTTAAGATTTTGACATATGTATTGGTTTTTACAAATTCCCAAAAAAGTGTTTTACCTGGGTGCTTGTCTTTCTATAATATGTACACAGACAGAATATGCCAAAGATAAACAGATAAAAATAATAACTTGTAGGTTGCTGGATGTCAGAAACATTTTTTTTTTAATAAAAGAAGTTAAGTTTTAAGCCCGTTTTTACCTAACCTAACCTTTAAAATGAATAATGTTTTGAACATTAACAAAAATATGAAGATATAGTGAAATCTTATACATTAATACTGAGAAATTAGGTTTTATCCTGATCAACAACATTTTGTGTTTTTGTCGGAAGCTCTTGAATGTAACAAAATTCTTTCATGGAGATAACTGCCCAAAAGTTTGGTTTTATTTAACTTTTACAAAAGCTACGTTTTAGTTCTTTGATCAACATATATTGAATTTGAAAAAATCTTTGCACCACTTACTGATAGGTACAAAAATATCACAAGTAAGTATGTTTAAAATGCCTTTGCCCCTAGATGTGTTCTTATAAAATGAAAATTGTTAAAATGTTTGTCTTTTGTAAGAGAATATTTTATTAACACTCACTTTTCTAAAAATTAGTAATCTAGTGGTCAGAGTTTAATATTTAATCTTACACAATCAACACAACTCTTAATGTTGAATAAATTAGATAGGCTCTTATTGATTGTTGATAAAACCACTTTTAAATAATTTTATTATGATTGATAATATTAAGATGAGCGTGTGCTAACTGGTATCACTTCAACTCCCATTGTGCTAGGAATATTTTACAAGTCTATACAGAATGCATGAACAACAGTTGAAGTGGGAACAGTAGCCTACATCCTAATATACCAATAACCCTTGTCTTCACAGGAGTGTCCATATCTATTGTTAAGAACTAAAAATAACTGGTCGGAAATTAGTTGTTTTTTTATTATTTGTGTGTGTGTTATTGTGTGTTCTGACACTAACATAACTTCTGAAAATACAAAAAATACATCTGACAGAGTTTATATTCATGTTTTCAATATGAACTTTTAAACTTCCATTATGCCGTATAATAACTCGTTCAAAATTTTAGTTTTGTTTAAAAAATTTACATAAATAATGTCAAGTATTTTAAATTCACACCAAATGACTTTTCAACCACTTATAGTTTTAATTTGAGAAGTACCATACTAAGTCTTTGTACACAGCTTTTAATAAAATTATCAGTAAAACAACACTGCAAAACAAAGTTATCAGTATTTTATTATAATAATTTTTTAAGTAGAAATATTTAATTTTAGATTTAAATTAAATCAATTTAAACAAACATAAATTAAGTTTTAATTAGTTTATATGTTTCCAAATTTTTCAAAGTGTAGGACTTCATTGACTAAATATATTTGAAATAATATATTTTATATAATTAATCACTTGAGAAAATTTAAAATGTTATATATATATATATATATTTTTAAAATACATATATATTTATTTTATGTATTATTAATGTATGTATATGACATTTTAAATATATATATCCCTGCAGGGCAGCAAAATAGCCAGATTCTCTTTTCGAAAAATACACTGTTTTTATACATTAAGCAATCAATAGTATTGACTAAACAAATAAAATATGTCCTTTTCTAACATAAAACTGTTTCAGATTTTAACCCTAAACAATTAAATTTTATACTCCATATGTGTTAAAAACATAGGCCTTCTCTTAAACTAGATATTTCTGTAGCTTTTATATATTATTTTAAAATGTATTCAATAAATTATAAATGAATTGATAAGAAGCAATACATTCAATGTTTTTGAGAAACTAATTATATATTTTCCAATACTGTATCCTTGTAAGTCTTATTGATAAGAAATTATATGCAATTAAATACTCTTGACAGAGACCTACTTATTACAAAATTATCTTCAAAATAGAGGTACAATAAACTGAATCCAAACCTGATAAATTTAACAACCTTTAGAAAAAGCCATAAACCACAGTATATTTATTGAATATATTTGTGTAAATTGAGATACTGTATGCAAATTTACAACTTTGATACTTCTTGAAAAAACTTTTCAAGTTTAAATGAATTTGAAAGAACAAAAGTTAATTAATTTTGTTTTTCATCAAGCTGGAAGATGAAAGTGTTGAATATCTGGCGCAGCTCTAAAATTTATGATGTCATAAAAATGATCAGGATTACAAACCGCGCCAGACACTTAAAAAACTAGAACGACCAGCACAACAACCACAATGTTCAAAGCTGCAGGCAACATTATAACCCATTCATAAAAAACAGTACTCGTTTCTGAAATATTTCATGGTAAAAAATAAAATAATAATTCGTCTTACCTTACAAATAGTTGTTCTTGATTGTTAACTCTCCATGAAACGACTGTAGCACCTGTAAACAATGAGTTACTTATTGTAACAATTTAAAAACGTCACATAAATCAAAGCATCTGCAAGATGAGCATGGCGACTCTACTTGTTCAGGTTACTCTCATGTAATCGCGAGAAAAATATTTTGTTAACAGGATTTAACATAACAAATGTCTATAATATTTTCCAAATATGTATTTCATTGATTAAAAACAAGCAAGGTCCACTTACCATGTAAATTGATTGTACAAGTGGTGTTATTCCCTCTATCCAGTACCACAACACTTGTCGCCGCTGCCATGTTTGAATCTGAAACCGCCTGTTCGAGTTCGGCATTCGCTGTTCAAGGAACGGAGTGGTGGGGAAAGTACAATCTCAACAAGCATGCCCGAAATTATTGCTAATAATTTTTTATTGTCAGTAAAAACTGTATGGAATAATCCTATTTGAATATGCCTTTAAATATCATAATTTTATTATAAGTAATTTATAGTGAAATAATTATGTCAATAGACGTTGTTAAAAAAATATACAAAAAGTACTTAAATTTGAGTTTTTAGGCTATACTTTTTCTTACTACCTAGTTCAAAGCGACAACTAATTCATGCATAAAAACAGTTATTAGTTAAATATTTGTTAGACTTTTTTATCTTTATTTTAAGAATGGATTAAGTTATAAGTATATATTTTATTGTTTTAAAGTCGATTAAATGTTATGAAACTTGTTATTTCAAATATGTTGAAATGTAGTTAGTTGTTGGTTCAATTCCACAATTCCTAGTTTGATGGTTATTGTTTACAGATACATAAACAGCTGAGTGACTGACAGCCACAGTTCAACCAACAACTGTCGGTGTAGGACTAGGAATGGATACTGTAAAGTAATTATGAATCGTGCACAATTGAGAGGAGCATGGTTATAATAATGTGTTTGTGTTTTAATTAAAGGACATTTAAATGTGTTTCAGTAAATTAGATACAAAATCTTTAAAGTGAAAAACGATACATGGTTTTACAATGCTAAAATTTGGTAGCAAAAGTGACGTAAATATGACTTACAAGTGCACAGTCAGGTTGCTAGAAGATACAGAAATCGTTGAGTGTGATTTTCAGGTAACCATTAATTAATTTTGTGTTTGTCTTGTAATATTTTTACAATTTTTTTATCTTTTATAACAGAATAACCTTAAATATAAAGTTAGCATAAGATATTAATAGAATTTTTCACACTGCTGGACTAACTTCACTGTAGTCAGTGAATATCTTAGGTTAGTTTTAATATAATATAATTTATACGGATTAACTTTAATTATATGCGCCTATTAAATGTGTTAATTCATATAACTACAATTTTAAATATATAGAATAGCTAGGTAGTAGATTTTTAGGGTTGTTATTCACTTATGATTACACAATAAAATTGAGCATCTAAGTTGTTTGTTTAAGTTAATAATTTATCATAACGCAATTCACGTTTTATTCAATAGTTCACTAATGTAGGTTAAATGTTCAGGATGCACATACATTACAAATTTCATCATTATTGTATTAGGCCTAATTTTATTTTGATTGTTTTGTTTAAAATACCTGTCTTACCTAACCTGTCTTAACCTGAATGTGAAATAAAGTTATCTGATTTTATTTCTAATCATATTTGTGCAGGACAGACAAAAAAAAGGCTTCTCATTTTTCTGAATAAAAGTATCATACTATAGGAACACAGTTTGTAATGTAGCTAATTTTCAAATGTTTTAAATTAATATATATTCAAAACACTATTAGGAATACCTGCAGATAAGCTTAAAGTAAATATATAATAGCTTCAGGTTTATTATACTACAAGCAGAGTAAAAGCCGGTTCTGATATGTATTCAGATTACCAAACCTGCACAAAAAATAATTTGTAGCCACAGTGACAGCTGTCTCTCAGACTCTCTCTAAATAGTAATTATACATGTATCAGAGTTACACCACAGACCAAACTGAATTATTCATTCCTATTTCTGATAGTATAAATATGAATGTCACTTTGCTCTGTATTATATATCATACTTTTTTTCTCTAATATAATCTGTAGTAAAAGGTTTGAGTAGTTATTCTTAGCCTACATATTTGAAAATCTTAATTTTATAATTTTAATTTATAACTATGAAGTAGGCCATAACAAAAAGTAAAATAAAGTTAAAATATTTTGTCTGATGAAACCCTTTTTTAGGTTCCCCGGGTCAAAAGCTTAGCCTGAATGAATAGCTTAGCCTATGTGTATGTACTTGACATCAATGGAGACAAAACAAATTTGCTGGTTTCAACATAGCCTAGTTTGCATGAGGCTATAAAATATATAATCATATATTTCAGGACCATTTTTTAAAATTTTCAAATACTAATTCTTCCTTCAAGCCATTTTTTGGTCAGAATGTCTTTAAAAGATAACAAAAATGAATTTTCATCTAACTGGTTTTATCAGTTTTAATCAAATAAAGTCTTTAAATAACAAAACAAAATATTTAGGTCCCTAGCTCCCAAAAAATTTGATTTGGGAGTTATTGACATTAAAAACTGATAAATAATATAATTAGCCTACTCAAAATCAGTTAATTAGCTTTTGCTCGAACTTTAACAATATAAGCCTTACAAGCTAAGGATTCATAATTCAAGTTAATGTAGAAAATATAAAAGAAAACAAATCTATGTTTCCATTTGGTTCAGGGGTGAATGGAAAAATGAAAATAAATCTTGACAAGTTTTGTACTCTATATTTTTATGAGTAGCTTACTCAACCGAGTAACATACAGTTTTATTAAGCTAATCTAAAAAATTGTAAACCTTGCTTATAAATAACTTGACTTTTATTTTTCTTAAAAATATGCAGCCATGAACTTTTTAATACCATTAACTAATTGTGTCTCTTTTTATAATCTTTTCTCATTTTGTTGTAAATGTATTTATAATTTATGGATCAACAATAGCTTTATATAATCACCATCACCATCGCAAATTATTCTTCTTTGTTTAATTTATAATGCTTACTTTATACTTTGTCACCTAACTATATTAGGATATCCATATCCCAGGCTAACTGTAAGAAACAATAAAAACCTTATTTACAATAAACATTAAAAACAGTGTATTGTTTGACCTGTTGAAGACAATATGACATTACATTACTACGATAATAATTATAGCTTAATTAAGCTGTATAGACTTTGTGCATAGACAAGGCGCATAAAAAATATATGCATTCAAAGGAACTGTCAAAAAATTTATCAATCTTACTAAATAATATTTTGAAAATTTCATGACCTTTTGTAGCATCCCCTATTCCACGTAATATAATCACACTTTTTATAGGACAAGGCCTACTTTTTCTTTTATATGTAATAAGTTATGAAACATATAAAAGTAATTATGTATGTTAGAATAAGACTTTTAATAATAACGTAAAAGTCAAAGCTGCAGGCAACATTATAACCCATTCATAAAAACAGTACTCGTTTCTGAAATATTTCATGGTAAAAAATAAAATAATAATTCAAATTATTATTGTTATTATAAAGTAAATAATAAATAATTTATCCACCACTTTTTCAATACTATCAATGCATTAACTATTCCATTAGGGCACTACAATAGTTTATCCCCATAATTATATCTACAAGCTGAAATGCTTTTCTTTTTGTTATGCATTGATAAAAAAAAGCCTAGTTAGTATATTTGTCTATAATGTATTTAAGTGGTATTTGATTTTTGCATAATATTTTACAAGCATATTGGTTTTAAGAATCCTTTGTTCATACCTCACTGACATAGCAGGAAGATTTTCAAGTGAAACAAAAATAAACCTTCACCACCAACAAATAATATATTTTAATAAACAGAGAAATTGAATTTTGAAAAATAAGGTGTTTTCTGTTCTTTCCTGTTGCTACTTTCCAAATGAATTTTTTGGAAAATAATTAGAACTAATAAAGTTTGAATCATATTTAACTTGGATATGCCTGTATTGTAATGTGGATTCATCAGAACACAGTCAGTTTACTGTTCTCGCTTGATAAATTAATGTTAGATCAATCAAAGTGTACCAGGAAGTGTACATCTGCTTTATGATGATCGTTGTTAAGCACTAAGATTGTTAGCTCTAGGCAATTTTATGAATCATTCAAATTAGCCTTTGCAATAATTGATTTTTCTGTTTTTAAATTGATTAATGATTTTAACTACTTAAAGTGATGTGTGATAACTGAATATAGGCTACACGCAAAGGGTCTGCTTTACCTATGTTATTACTAAAATGCAATAACCATTTTTGATTATATATATATATATTGTTGTATATATAAATGTAAATTGTTCACAATTCTGGTCAGATTTTATTCAAACTTGCCGTAAAAATTGACACCATGAATAGCTTGAGCAAATTTGTTAATCAGCAAAATAATGTCAAACAATTTCAAAATGGTAACCAATCTTTAAAAATTCATAACTTTTTTGTCTGAAAATGTGATTACACTATCATAATCTGGTGTTAAAAACTGTGTAAATTAGCATTTTAAATTTTCAAAATCTCTTAACATAAAGAAATTTTTAATGGTTGGTAGGGTTCATTTTCGTACTTTTAAATGTAATTTAAAGTACAGTTTAAAAAGATAAAGAAAAATATTTTTTGAAATTTGCCTCTATTGCATCAGCGAGACAACTGCTTGCTACGATTATTTATTGTTACAACTGGCTAATTTAGACTAACACATTAAATTAGCAAATTTGATGTTTAAAGCATGAGGACTAATGTAAATAAATAATAAAAAGCAGTTACAAAATTTGATCACGGTTAAAAGAATCATGATTTCTTTCTTTAAAAAAAAAAAAAAGGTATACGCTTGACAGCTTTGCATTCCAAACATTTTAGTAAGTTCTGTTGAACTGGTTTTGAGATATTAGGCCAGTCATTTAAATCTGTTTTTAATAATTTAATTAATTGTGTTATGAGAAAGTGTTTGTGCAATGTTTATGCACTGTAATGCATTACACATAGCCTACTGTAATGAGAAATTTACTGTACAGTAGCCTACATGATATTATTTATATTATATTCAGTATAATAACATAGTTTATTTGGATGGCAGTGAAGTTGTTATAGTTGAAGATGATGGAATCTTAATCGATCAACAAAAGACTTGCCACACAACAATAGAAGTAGCTAAAGCACTTTGGATTAAAGTACAATGTCTAGTAATACAGTAATAATCTATAGAGTAGGAAATGTGTTTTTTGTCATTAAGAAAAAAAACCACAATTAACCAGCTTAACAAAACATAAGTTATTACTGTTTTTGGCAAAATAGGATTTTAATTAAGAAAAGGTCAGGAAAGGGATATTGGAAAACTATACCTAGGCCTTTTTGTTTGCTAAATTTTATCAATATGGTGAACTCATTTATCTCCAGCTTTGTACGCTTGCACACAGCCACACTAGTAAATCCTTTTTTTTATTCATGACCTTAAAAATCAAATTTTGTAAATCCATTTTTTTTTTTTTTTTTTTTTTTTTTTTTTTTTTTTTATAATCCGATTATTGAATGTTGTATAATCCGATTTTGAGTAGTTTTGCACCCTTTATTTTTCCTTTGATTGAATTAAAAATCTATTTAATTTAAAGCTGCAAATACAGACTCACAAAATCTAGCTCATGTTTGTATTAAAAGCATTACAAAAAGATTGGTCTTTTGGACTTGGGACAATCAAATATTTCTAACTTTTCTATTGTGGCAGCTTCTTCATTAATATTATATGTAGTAATGGTTTTTAGATGTAATGAAGAAAGTATTTATGCTGTGTCCAAGGAATATTGTGTGTTTGTACTTTTATAGTAGAACAGTAGAAAGCAATTTATTATAGCTATTGAACTTTATGAGCTTGTGTGTGTTCCAATTTGGTTCAGGCTTGACTTGGAACAACAATTAATTTCAGTAATAGCTTGGACAAGTTCCTTACCCAACAAAATGCAATTTGTTATCCTGCAAAATCCAAAATAGCAGCCATATCAAACTTTTAAAATTCATAACTTTTTGGTCTAATTTTTCTGTTTTGAAAATCTTATTTTATTATTGTAAATGTTATAAAATTCATAAATAGTATTTTGAATTTTCTAAATTCGTTGTAATTAAGAAATTGAATTTGATTATACATTCAGATTTAAATGCTTATTATGATGTTGAAATCAAAATTTAAAAAAATAGTTTTTAAATTTGCTTCTATCATGCTGGTATTTTTAATGCTGCCTGCTGTGATTATATTTTGTAAAATACCTACCCATGTATTTTGTTTGAATACTTATCGGCTACCTAAATTTCAGTTAAAATTAATCAAAATCATTTGAACCAAATTTGAGCTTAAACCCCAAAATTTCTGAAACAGTGATTTGAGATTTGTTGAAATAAAAAAGATTTGTGTTGAAAAGAGAAAGGTTTGAGATTTGAGCATTCTGCAGCTATATATAAATTCATTTTAATCTCAGTAGGGAATATGGAAACTTATGCTATATCCATGCAAATTAAAAAATCATATTACTGCGTTCTCTTTTACAGTATGAAAGTGAATCATTATTTTCCTTATCTATCTTATGGTGATTTATCTTAAAGTTATTATAGTAACTTTCTATTGGCAATATCCTTAATACGAAAATAGGTATTGTACAAAATTAACATCAGAATTCATGTTTTAATTCAGTTAGGTCACACTATGTTTGCAATTCTTCAAGCAGATAAATAATTCAGTAATAAGCATGTTAATTTGAAGCAAAGTCATTGCTCCAGATAAATATAACAGTCATTAATCTAAATAGAGTTCTAATAATTAATTATTAATTCAATGCTGAGTCAAGGTTGAGTAATTTGAAGAAATTAAACAGGAAAATGAAAACCTGTATTGCAGCAGTTTTGCTTATCAGTATCCTAGTAAAGAAATTTCTGTATACAATCATTATTTTTTTCTATATATGCTTTTCTGCAAAAATTTAATCATCATCATTCTTTGTCTTCTAACTTTTATGATAGAATATTTTCAAAAAATAATTGCACCCACATTCAATCCCTGCAAAACACAGAAACTGCAAAATTCTATTAGGCAGTTTCCGCTTAGCACAGTTCCATTCAGATTTTACCTGTATTTATTTAGGTGGTGAACACTATTTGAGTACATGAATTTTCTCCATCATTTTAGTTAAGGCTTGTTTTGAATTAGTTAAGGACTATAAGTAATTCTTGTAGAAAAACAGTATCAGACATACCTTCAGATAAAAAAAAATGTGATAATGATGAGTCATGACAAATTGCAATTTAGAGTAGTTAAACTCTAAAAGAAGTAATAATCACTTTGAACAATATAAACATCTTGCCTACTTCGGAAGCCAACCGTTATAACATGTTATATTCATAGAGTTACAGAGTACAGTACTATCAAAGTGCATGACTGTTTTAATTACTTCCTGTAATAAACACGAAACTTGTTTTTAATAGAAAATAATATAGAACATAAAATTGTGAATGTCCTATTTCATGAACATGTCTAATAAATCATATTTTATCACCCTTGAGATAACTCGAACTAGGTCCTACTTAATAAATTAAAATTTAAATGTTCTGTAAGAAAAACAGCATAAAAAGTAATAACTGATCAAATGAAGGAAGTGTAAAATAATTGTAAAATAATTTTAAGAATTAAAATATAATTTTTTGTACAAAATGATAAATTAATTAATTATTATGTCAGATTCCTAAAATGAAATTTCAAAAATTAAATACTAAAATTCAAAACAAGCAATGTTATAATTTAAAAACATCTTAGAAAGAAATTTATTTTTTACAAATAATCCGTAATGGGACTGTTTAAAGAAAATAATTTGCTTTTTTTTTACTGTATGAATTGGCATTTTATAAAAATAAGTTTAAGTTTGATTGTAGGTATAAGGTATGAATGTTCTTAAAACTGATACAAAATACTGCATCATTAAAAGAAAGTATTAATTTTAAAACATTTTGACAGTTTAAAGTCTATTTTAGTTTTTAAAGTTTACTTTTATTTTCTGTGATATGCAGGCACGTCCTACGTAGGCCTACATTGCAAGTAGCATTTCTACTAATAATTTGTATTGCATGATGATCGCATATTTGTTAGTAGTACGGTTACAGTTATAATGTTATTGGATCATGACATGGAACTTCAGTTATGTGGTCATAAAACTGCAAAATGCATAGGTTTATATATTTTGAAGTTATTTCTACATTTATGCCTCAGACTGTTTAGTCTTTTAAAGGTGAAGAACACTTAAACATATTTACTTGGATTGAAGTCATTGATCATTGATCAATTGAGTGAACAGTCAAATAGCGTCTTTCAATGAAACTGATCGATCTAAGTGCGCCTAAATGGTAAAATCCGGTAGCTTATTTGAATCGTGTTAAAGCTGTCTAAATAGCTCTAAACAAAAATTTAATACATAAACTTTTAAAACTTTTTGTTTTAAATTTTAAAACTTTCTGGCTCATTTAAGTTTTGTTATAAACTATATTAACAATAGTTCAAAAATCATAAAAAAATAATAATTGACTGGAAAAAAATTGGTATAGCACATATAATGATTATAATATATTTTATAGAGTATAGATTTTTGTTTGTTAATTGTGTCATATGAAAAGCCGTAATTAATTAATTTTTATATAAACAATTAACCTCATTATTCTTGTTTGGTTATTTTAGTAATTGTATATTACTGTTTTTTTTACAGACACAAATTTAGATGTTTCTCTTAAATTGTTTGTTTATCCTTAACAGCATTTTTCTCATTCATAACATTTCTTCTTGTTTCCTTTTTTTTCTTCCTTGGTGTCCTTTAAAGTTACACTCTATGAGCCTCTTAATCCAGCACAACTCGAGAAATATTGCAATGGCTTTTGAATTGCATACCAACCATTACCATAAAACAATAAAATTCAGATGAAAATTTCACTTTAGTATAGGTCACTTTATCATACCACTTGATAAAAGGCCTGGTGAATTTATCAATTACTATATATTCAAAAATTGGTGCATTGAACTGTACACAAGCAAATAATTAATTGACTGTCTCCCTTTCCTGTCAACTTAAGCTGTTCATTAATTTTCAGTGTAGCCTTTCTAATATCTATGGAATTAGAGATCAGCCTATAGTACAGGTCATAAAACTACCCATGACTATGTTTTGTGCTTTATATTCTGTTATTTAATTCCGTACTTCAATCATAAAACTATACAGACTGATTCGGAACTGTGTTTCAGCTTTGAGGGATTGTCCCTGAAACCCATGACTATGTTGTGTGCTCTATATTCTGTTATTTAATTCCGTATTTCAATTCCTATTTACTGTACTGCATTTGTATAGAAATATAACAAGTATAACATGTTTTCTGATTTAGAGAAACTTTTTGTCAATGGTTTTGTGTGGAATGTAGGTATGTGTATTATTTGTGCAGTTCAGTGTTAAAAATTATGTTTTAAAACTAATTTTAAAATTTTAAATAAAACTTACTTCACGCAAACAAAGCAATTTTTGTAGTGCCTGTCTAATTCTGTACAGTTATAAATTTTTCAAAATCGCTGTGACATCATTTTTTGTGTCTGCGAAGAATTTTTTCACCGTTATATTCAGGAAAAAATATTTTCAATTCTGAGAAATCATCGCTCATGCTTTATTCCATTAGTACTCCAGTTGTAGTTAGTGTTTATTTCTGATGTACTTCATTTGAATTTGAAATTATAAAGTAGTACTGTTAAACGATTGTCACATTACAGTGATGTAACACATTACAGTGATGTATGATGTAGAATACCCAGGAGATTCGCTTGGCCAACCATGTAAGTACATGTAGAATGATCGCAACCGCCATTGTAGGCCGAGAGAAAGAAAGGCATTTAACAAAAGTTAATATAACAAATTACTGGGTGGAGATAAAATTAAAACTTTTTTCTAAAACAAATGTTTTACTTTAACAAAGTGGCTTATACAGAAGTTAAGAGGACAAAAAAATAAATATAAACAAATTTATTTTTAAATTTTAAAGGTCAAGTCCATTTTCAGGTTTGAAAAAGTAGTTTAGATAAATGCATTTTGTCACTCACAAGTCACTGAAGGCTAAGTTGAAGGATCAGTTCCTACTAAATTTGCATGTAGGTTTACTTTGACCAAATGGAAAGATTAATTTTTAATTTTCAAACAAAATTTTGTAAAACCGTTTTTGTAAAAAAACCCTAACAAAAATTTGATTCTCCAAGGCTTTAACCATTTTAATAATAAAAGTACCGAAACAAAAGGACTGTATTTTTGGAAAATGTATTTATAAGATTTTTTCAAATTTTGGTACAGTTCATAACTGAACTCACTTGTATCAAATATTAAATTTTAAAAAATTGATGTTTGAAGAGTAAAAATTAAAAACAAAGTGATATTGATCTTGTGCATCATCAAAATGTACTGATTTTAAAAAATTAATTTTTATCTAGGTTTTGGGATGAAATTATGAATATGAGATAATTAGTGCCTATTTTTGTGTCATTTATTTCAATAATTCTTAAACCAGAATTTTTAGGGGTAGTGTACAATTTTTTTCTATTTACTTGAACAAGAAAGTATTGCCCAGTTAAGCTGTAAGTCAAATTTAATAACAAATTACTAGTTAAGAGGATAAAATTGCATTTAAAATCAAAGATTATCAGATTACAGACCGGGTTGAATCTATACAGAATACAGAGTAACTGAATGTTGGGTTGGGATCTTTTAGCCGCAGTGCATTATTTATTTAGGCCGTGGTTGCGTAACCCCACTGGGACTGGCAATAAATGTGTTTTATTCTCGTTTACTTGGATCAACTTTGCTGTACAGAAATATTTTGAATACATAAAACAATTGAAATTTATGTGACTAGGCAAAGTGTTGATAATTTATAAACAAATATTAATTACCTCCATTCGTGCTCATAATAAATGCTCAAATTTTTATAGGTCCATTAATTTGTATGTATCTTTGCAATCATTCTGTTTGATGTACCAGTTCCTGAATAATGTCTTCATTAGTCTAACTGGAATAAAGTATAAACATTTATTTATTTATTGGCAATAATACGTAAATTCCTGCAAGAAGGAGATAAATGTTACACTATAAAATATATGTGTAATTGTTGTAATTCAGCAAAAGTGAAAAAATTAAGAAAATTTGTCTATGGATATGGTAATGTGTTTCCGTAGTTCCTAACTGTAGCACTGGTTATTAGGTGTGTACTGCATGAGAACAAAAGAAGGTATAAGATTATTGTCATAACCATTGTAAAGGGTGCTAAAAGTGTGCAGTAGACCCGAAACCTTAAAATTAATGCTGATCCTGACCTCAGGAACATTTTAGGGGTTGTTTGAAATTTTATATATTATGTTATTATTATTTAAATTACTACTTTTTTGGTCAGATTTGATTCAAACTTGGCACATAAATCCAAGCTTGGCCAAGTTCATTACCCAGTAAAATCCATTCAACAGTTTCAAATTGGCAGCCACTTCAATTGTAACTGGGATTCAGATTCCGTTGCAATTAAGAAAGTGAATTTGACAGCAGCTGGGCTTCTTTTTCATATTTCCAGTGGAATTTGAAAGTTTATTAAAGTGCATATTTATACAGTTTGGTGATTATGATGAAAAATAAGATTTTTCAAAAAGATTAAAAAAATACTGCTGGAAATCTACTTGCATCACATCGTCAAGACAGCTGTGTGCCGCGACTGTTTAAGATTTCAGTCTTCTTTTTCTTCTTAAATGTTGACTCGAGTTCATCAAGTTACTGAACTGATTTTGTTGAGCAAGAATTTATTTTTTTTTTTTTTTTTTGTTTAACGTCCAACTATTGTTCCTCGGGGTGAAAGCCTAGTATGCTATCCACTAGGCCACCGAGGCGGCTATTTTTTTTTTATATTTGTTTTTATTTTTTTTTTTTTTTAATCATTGCAGTTAGATACTATGTAGATTTTTCCTATCAAAAAAATTAGTAAAAATGAATGAAAAATTCAAAATAAATCATAGAACATGTTAAAATCTTTAGAAGTTTAATACTAATTTTGATTAGAAAGGGTTCATTTTGTTAGTTATATTTTATCCCAATTACAGATTTTCTTATTTTTATTATTGTTGCATATTGCGAATTGGATTGTTAGGTGCCCCATATGGGTTGACTAGGGTTATATCATAATAACCCTAAATTAAAAAAAAAATGTATAATGGAAAAAATATAGTTGTAATGGATTATAAACATTAATAAAAGAGTTGATGGAATTAATTAAAACACTGCAGAGGTTATTTTGGTGATGCATAATTACTTTGAAATTAAGTGGAATTGTCAGTGGCAATTGCATGATGTGGCCTAATGTCATTAAACAAAGGGCAGGCAGTCCCTAGCCGTCAGTGTCATTTACTGTAACTAGTTATGTGGTGCAAATATTGTGAAAACATTGTAATTAATTTCATGATGCATATGTATCATAATCATTGACTGTTTGCACTCTTATCAACTATAAACCTTTTTTGAAAAATTAAGTGTATAACTTATGGTGTAACACAAACAAATTTCTAGTTATGAATATATTTTCAAGCGAACAGATTTTCTAAAAAAATTAAAAGTGTAAGATAAAAAAGTTACTATTTTTAAGATTTAAAATGGCTGATATTTTGAAACATTAAAGAAATTTTAACATTAACATTAAACAAACTTTTGCAAGCTATTACCAAAGTCGATTGTTGTGCCAAGTTTGAATAAAATCGGACCAAAATTGTGAATTTGAGAGTGCTGACACATATATATGTATGTAGATATAAAAAATGTTAAACGATCTTAAAAAAAATTTATAGATGTCAGGATCAGTTCTCATTTGAAGGTCCCTGTAACTTACGGCCGCTCCAATAGTTCAATGGAAATTCGTTAATTACAAAAAAATATACATCTATCAAATATTCCCTTTCCTATGTGCAGGCATTTATGCCCCCTATAGGTCCTTTTTTATAAATGTTTATGTATAAAAGGAATTTGGTAATAAATAAATAAATATAGTGTTTTTTAGGCTCTATGTAACAGAATTTTTGTATCATATAATGTTATTTATTAATATAAAGTGCAAATATTTTAATAAAGTAAGTTATTTATTAAATAAGTAAGTTAAAAAAAATAACTTTGTTGTAAGAAGTTTTACATTAATAAAAATTGATGTTTTAAGAATATTTAATTAAACTTTTCTGAAGTTCATATGTTAATGAATACATAAATAATATAGATAATGTTTTTTCTGTTCACTGCAACAAGAGATAACAAAAAAGAGATAAGTGAAGTGTTAGATGTCTTATTCTGCCAAAAGTATCGAAAACATTTTTAACTGCAAACTTTAATGACATTTTTGTTTGTGTTTTTTAACAAACAACGATTTCAGTAATTGTTAATAATTTTTCAGCTTGATGGTAGCTGTTGTAACTGACAAATATCAGTGGACAAAATCAGGTCTTTCATCATTGTTAACTTTTGTTGATAGCGGAATTTGATTTCCGAAAAAGGTATTATGCTGTAAATTATTTGAGCTAGTTTTCACCGTAGAAGTTACAACAATTTTGAGAAAATTTGTGTATTTTTTATAATGGCAGCTAATTTTGGGATTGCGTAATTAATTCCAAAATCCTTTGGAAAGCTAAATAAACAGTGGTCAGAGTTCATTTTTTGTTTGTGTTATTTTTTCTCCATGACTGTAATTTCTTTTCAGATTTGTTATAATGTTTTATTGTAAATAATTAGGAATATGACCTACTTTCTTCCATCTAGTGGTCTTTTAACTCACCTCGTCAAGTCTATCGCGGCTTCATCTTCAGGCCACAGTACAAATGGTCAAATCCCTCTCTCGAGGTCGTCACAAATTTAACAAAACAGAAACACATGTCACAACATTAAACACAATTTACAATTTTTATTAAAACACACAAATAATATTTGGTTCGGCCAATCACTGCATGTAACTCATATGTTGTTACAGTACAGTAGCCGCCTTGGTGGCCTAGTTGATAGTGTACTAGGCTTTCACCCCCAGGATCCGGGTTCGATTCCCGGCCAGAAAAAAAAATTGTTACAGTACAGACTGTTGTATGTTGTTTTTCTGTTAAATTGTCAGATTGATACAATATATGAGTTGCATGGTAGTGTTTGGCCAGACCAAATCTTAGCGTTATGCATGTATTGTGTTTAGTGTTGTGACGTGTGTTTTCTGTTTTTTTGACAACCTTGACAGAAGAATTTGACCATTTGTACTACAACCTGAAGATGAAACAGTAAAGTTTTGAAACTGCAATAGCCTTGACAAGGTGGGTTAAAAGACCATTAGACAGAAGAAAATAGGTCATAATCCTAATTATTGAAATAAGTGGTCCGGTGGCTATGTTGCAATAATTCTATTGTAAGTATATGAACAAAATATGATAAACCAATTTTGAGAAATTGTGCAGAAGGGGCTTTCCAACCACAATCCAGATTTCTTGGTGATATAGTGACCCATATGTTTTGTTCGAGTTAATATGGACTATATTTAAATACAATTTGATAGAAATAGTTTTGATAAAATTTTATCTTTAACAGTTGTGACCAAAAAAATTTCAAATTTTTTTAAATAAAATGAACATGAGATAACAGGAGAAACAACCAACCCAACATTTTGTGTTGGTAACTGAATATTTATTTTTATACACAGGTTACGTTACACAAATCTTGTGCACGCAAGTAGAGGCGTGTGTAAATTTATTATAAAGATTATTTTATTTTTGATTTCAGCCACATCACAAGGGCAAATACCTCGTCGAACATGTTTGTCGTCAACTGAATCTGTTGGAGAAGGATTACTTTGGGCTCAGATATGTGGACAGCAGCAGGCAGAGGGTGAATATTGTGGTGGTTGTGGGAAAGGGCTGAAAGTTATCTAGCTGTTACTCCTGCCCAGTACGCTATCAACTAGGCCACCGAGGCGGCTTAGATGTTACTCATCTGCATATCACTGGAGATTAAAAACGTGACCAATTTCAATTATATTTTGCGCTTTTGTCTCTCTCTCTCTCAAAACTTCTAGTTAGAAAGCTATTTGCAGAGAAACAGAGTTCATGGTTTTTTCCAGTTAGAGCTCATTTCCAGTTTCTATTTTGTAAACTGTAACTTCCTTTCTTCCAGTTTTATACATTGACTTAAATTGTGATCCTACATATACGGTTAAAATTTGTGCAAAATATATGAAATTGATACGCATGAGTCACATTTTTGTTTTAACAATTTTTTTTTTTTAATTCATTTTTGATTGGGTCCAAGTCACAGTCATTATTTCAATAAATAGATTTTTCCAGATTGACTGTCTGTTACTTTTCATTATATAACACTATCACATTTCAGGAATAATTCCCATTTCCAGACTACAGGCAATTTACTGCGCTTGAATTGAGGTTGTCAGTAAAGACATGTGCACACTACAAATAAATTAAATATATTTTTTCATTCACTAGAATAAGACTCGCCATTCCTTTAGTAATCTCGTCTTGACATTTTTGGTAATCTCTAGCTGAAGATACGCCCAAGATGAGCAATGACTATAGGATATTAAGTATTGATTTGTGAAAGTGTTCAAGACAATAATAACAAGTAGTTATCATCTAACTAGTACTAAATAAGGTAATAATTCGTTAGGGTTCTTCATACCAATATAATTATGTATTAATATTTATATATAAAAAACAATATGCTAGAATGTTTTATAGTCAATAAAACCTGTCTTGCATATTTCTTGCCTAAATAAACTTGCAGTAAACACAACCAGTGTAAATAACCTTTCATCAAATTAATGTACTCGTTATAATATACACATTAAAGAACTAAGCTTTTTCAAAAAATAATAATACTAGTGTTAGTCAACACTTTTTTCTTAGACTTTTTTGAAATTATGATTTCATCATGTGCATAAATTATAATTTAAAATTGCATTGAAAATACAAACAAATAACACTAACCGCCATTACATTAATTTTTGTATAAAAATGTAAGAAAAAAATTTACGAATTTTGAAAGTGGAATTTTTTAACGATCCAATAAAAAGTGGTCCAGTTGTCTGAGCTGATCTCATTTCGAGGTCAACGGATCGGGGTCTTACCGTGATGGCATCTTTAATAAAGTATCATATATCTTGGTCTACCTTACGTAATAAGCCCAGTCAGCAAGAGTTGTTGACTTTAATTGGGGTGACGCACACAATCAGAGGTTCAAGAGACTCTTTACTGTTCTGCCACTTTAAAATAAGACATAGTATTTTTTTCTTGTAAAATAATTACAAAATACAAGAGGCAGATTAGCTGACTACTTCCCTTGTTGCTGTAAATATTGCAATTCCATAACTTAACGAGGAAACTGCAGTTTGAAAATCGGTTGTATGTAATTAAAATAAATGGTGCTAAAATGTCACATAAACTTTGTAGCAGTCAATTATTTTTCAAAATTACAGTTCATATCCTATTGACAAAAACAAAACCTAAGTTCTTAAAATTGATTCACCAGATTTCACTCAGATTTTGATTGCATATGAAGATTAAAAACTGACTATCGAAGTTTTAAAAAAGAGAAATTTTTTGGTTTTGAGAACCAAAAGCATCTCGAAACGGTTGGAAATTCATCTCCTTCTTCTTGAATGGTTGTAGTAACTGCAATCAATAGACAAAGCACTAAAAACGTTACACAGTGGTCATTTCACTGTACTAAATAAATATACTACACATAAAATGAAAATAAATATTTTCTCTTTTTTTAATGTGAATTTCATTTTTATTTTTATTTTTGTGAATTGTTTTATTTACCTGATGATGATAAAATTGTCTGTTTCAGCATTGGTTGGATCCAGCGAAGCTTGTGATGAAACAAGTCAAAGGTAAGAAATTTTGCAGTAATCTTGCTTTTGTGACTGAAGCAAATTTCTAAAAAGTAACTAAATTTATGATAGAAACATTTTTAAATGAAACACTTGCTACTTTAAAATTCATAACTTTTTCCATCTTACTCACTTTTTGAAAATCTAATTTCACTCAGCATTAAAATCATGTAACTCATATTACTTACTAGACATTTGCTGCATTAAACTTACTGTTGTTTTTAACATGCATCATGTTTTAGGGCTGGTTATGATGGATTTTGTGAGACACGTGATGCAAGTAACACGTTTATATTGATCTATAACAGTATATTTTGTGTGCCGCATTTCATATTAAATTAATTATAATTAAAAATTACTGTATTTCCGCCTGGGTACGAACCAGGGATCTTGCACATTTGAGGCGGATGCGATAACTACTACTCTATGGCAACTGCAAAGAAATTTGACCGATTTAAGTATATAAAATGAATCGTTAATTTAATTCTGGTAGTTATATTAAAAGATCAGTTATTTTATATTAATTGGTAAAGATCACCTGATTTCATTAAACAGCTGATAGACTGTAATAAGATTTAGGTTATGTTGTTAAAAACTAGCTGTGTTAATTTGTCATGATTTTTATTTTTGGTTAAATAACAGAAATTTCTTCAGGAAGTAGTTTATCAACATATAATTTAAAGTAATTTACTGTTAAGTAACTTACTGTTATTTTTTCTTAAATTTATAAATTATTTAAGTTCGAATTGTTTCAGAAATGGATCCGATCTTATTTAGTTTTCGAGTAAAATTCTATCCGCCTGATCCATTCAGGCTAAAAGAAGAGATCACCAGGTACCAGATCTACTTGCAACTGAAGAGGGATCTTCTACACGGCAGACTTTACTGTACACCGAGTGAAGCTGCACTGCTTGGAGCTTATATTGTCCAAGGTAAGTACCTTATGGTCAAATGAAGTCTTCAAATTTTTTTAGGCAGAAAAAAAAATTATCTACAATGTCTGCAGTTATCTCAGTTTGTTTACGGTTTGAAGGTCATGTTTGTATCTTAATATATATAATATAATAAATAGTAGATATTTAAGGGGTATAGACCCTAACATAACATATTATACTCAAGTAATATGGTGTGCACTAACAGTGGAAATGTAAATACTCATACTTGGTCCCCCCACACCCTTGTGGGATGTGGGTGTAGGGGTGTATAGAACTCTCATACACTTCTAAGTTCGTATTAGTTTAAAGAAGTGAATTAAAATTTATTATGGCGATGGCTTTGGTAAATATAATAATTACAGTACACAGCAATCTTGCTAACCGACTCTGAAATAATTTCAAAAAAAAGTTTTCCACTTTTTTTTGAAATTCTGATTTCAGCTTAATCAGAATTAAAATCAGCATTTCAGACTTTCACCTTGCATTGAAAATATTAATATAAATCGTATTCAAAATACTAATTTAGACTAATTTTGGAAATCCATTTTTTAATGCTTATTATGATGGTGAAATCAGATTTTTTAAGAAAATATAAAACCAAAAAGTGATGAACTTTTAATGACTTAAAATGCCATTTTAATTTTAAAACTTTTGAACAAATTTTGTTAAGTAAAGAACTTGACTAAGCAATTACCAAAATTTATTTTTATGCAAAGTTAGAATCAAATTTGTGGATTATGATCCAAAAATGTGTGTGTGTACACAGGTGCGCGCGCACACACACACACACACACACACAAAGTAAACCCTGACTGCCTTTGCTTTTTTTATATAGTTTTGTATTCGAAATTTATTTATTGTCGAATTTGCTGTACTGATTTAAGTTGATCTTTATAAGTCACCAAAATGTTAGGAAAATCTAATAAAACAATTAATTGAAATAATTAACTAAAGCTTTTTAATTATTATTATTACTAATTGGGTTTTTGGGTGAAATTGCAATCAGTATTTCCTTTTGGTAATTTTTAACCTTTTGCGAATGTTTATGTTTACATGACTTTAACAAGCTGTGTCCCTTTGCTCAAAATTACAACATTTTATCAATAAAAATCATTTATTTCTCACAGGACCACTTTTATTTAGTGTTATTATATTATTTAAACATATTTTTGTTGATAAATTATGTATTGTGATGCTTTGTTCTTTCCTCCACCACTCCAGTCATAATTTGAGGTGCCCTTCCACCATCCTTTTTCTCCAAACCAACGTAAAACATTTCAAAAATGAAAGTAAGGATATTATGACTTTAAGTGATATATTTTTTGTTGTGGAAATTAAAGATTCATTCAACTAAAACCAATAGTTAATACTTTTTTACAGATTGTAGATAAATAAATTGCTTAAATATGTGTCATTGAGAGTAAACTGAGACGAAACTAAGAAAATGTAATCGTTCAACCTTCAGGAACTGCTTAAATAATAAAATTACATTTAGGTAAAAGTCGTTATAAAAATTGTTTATAATTTTGTGAAATCATATTTTAGATATTGATTATTTATTTGTGCGGCTGTAGCGGAGTTGGGGGACTACGATCCTGAAGAACACATCGAAAATTATGTAAGCGAACTGAAGATTCTTCTGAAACAGACACAAGCTATTGAAGAGAAAATCATGGAACTTCACCAGACACAGCTGAAAGGTCAGGCTCCATCGACAACAGAAAACAATTTTCTAAGGAAAGCTTGTACACTGGATACATATGGTGTTGATCCTCATCCTGTCAAGGTGTGTACATATGAAACTACTTTTAATTTACATTTTTGTACTCCATAAACTTGATATAATTTATTACATTGACTGTTCATATTAATTGATTTAATTTATTAGTGAACTGTAGGATAGAATTTCCGAATACTGAATATATTATTTACATTTTTCAGTAAATGGTAGCCCAATTTTACCTTTTTGTTAATTAACGTACAAATTAAAACATAGAAACAAAATGTATAGAAAGCATAATAATTGTGAAAAATATTTATATAGAAATTTTGATGGATGTATTCAATTAGGAGTCAAAAAACGTGATTTGATGGGTGTCTATGTAAATGTGCTAGAGAATAAATGTATTGAAAGATTTCATATCTCTGAATAAATGTATGAAATGCACGGGTAGTGGGAATAGACTGTGTGAGTGTTCCAGTCCATCCAATAGTTAAGTTTGTATTCAGTGAGCCGTGTGGATTTGTAAGATAAGTTGAGCAACATCTAATGTGGTTTTATCTGACAGGATCACAAAGGCAGCCAGCTGTACTTAGGCATCAACCACCTTGGAGTCCTCACATTTCAAGGAAGTCGTAAAACTCATCACTTCCGATGGTCAGAAGTGCATAAAATCAATTACGAAGGAAAAATGTTTATCATACACTTAACTTACAATGAGGTAAATTGAATATACCTTACATTAAGAATAACTGTTCACACAAATGCTGTAACACGATTGATTAATCAATAAACTTTTTCTTTATTTTCTTATTTAATTTTACTTTTACGTGAAAATGTTATGGAAAATATCAGTTAATAAATTTTTGTGAGTTTATAATTCCAACTGTTCTTCGCAAGGTTAACAAGTTAAAGTATAAAATTTTGAAAAATTTCCGTTTATGGTTTTTTCATAAAACATTTCCTAACTAATGAATTTACATCAAAACTTGCCTGAAATCTTTTAAAATTATTAAATTAATATCATAAAAGAACAGCTATTTAGAAGTTATAAATTTATGTAAAAAATCATTAAATCTCATCTAACTAAAAGTTCATTTATTTAATAAAATTTCCTGTATATCTGTTGTCGACAAATTTTAACAGTGGCAGGCTACTGAGAAATATAGTTTTTTCTTAATTTTTCATAATTGTATTGTGTTACTTAAAAGCAGGGGTGATTAACAGTAAGAAAAACCATGATTTTTTAGTAACTTTTTATGTATTTTTCAATGTTTGTGCTGTCATAGGACCCAAGAACAAAGGTGAGTGCTTCACTGTAATAATTTTATAACCTTTTTCGGAAGTTTAGGACAGCACTTGGTAATTCTTAAAACTGTAACAAATTTTATTCTACAAATTTTAGTTACAAATTTTAAGTCTTTCAGTTGGCGTAGTGGTAACTACTCTTGCCTGACAAAAGTTTCACTCTTCTAAGCTTAGCTCCTTCACATGAAAATATTTACTAGGTGTGTTCAGAAAGTAACGAGAATTTTAATTTTTTGAACAAAATATTTATTCTTCTACATTGATGTTGTCGCCTTCAAAATAGTCCCCATTGGAGATTATGCACTTGTACCAGCACTTCTTCCAATCCTCGAAACACTTCTCAAACTCGGTCTTTGAGATAGCCTTTAGTTCTTTCAGCAATGCGCTTTTAATGTCATCTATGGCTGTAAAACAACGGCCCTTTAAGGTTCTCTTTATTTTTGTAAGTAGGAAAAAGTCATACGGAGCCATGTCTGGCGAATATGCAGGCTGGGGCATCGTTACAGTATTGTTTTTGGCCAAAAATTCACGAACAAGCAATGAAGTGTGAGCTGGTGCATTATCGTGGTGCAAAAGCCATGAATTGTTTTTCCACAGATCCGGGCGTTTTTTTTTTTAAATGCTTCATGCAAACGGCTTTGAACTTGTAGGTAGTACTCCTTATTGACCGTTTCACCTGGTGGCAGGAATTCATGATTTCCGGCGCGAATTCGCTGCTGTTTTTGTTCAAAATTCAACAATTTTTGAACGAATTTTGCTGTCACGCGTTTCATACACAAAACATTGGAAACAATGTCATGACATGATCCATTTGATATGCCAACATCATCAGTGACCTTTCTAATTGTGATTCAGCGATTTTTCATAACCATTTCTTTCACTTTTTCATCGGTTGTTGATGTGCTGGGCATCCAGGGCGTTCGTCATCTTCAGCGTCTTCACAGCCTTCTTGGAAATGCTTATACCATTCGTGAACTCTTGCTTTACGCATAGCAGACTCACTATAGGCCTTTGTTAACATTTCACACACTTTGTTACACTTTATTCCATTTTTTACGCAAAATTTGATACAAATTCTTTGATCCATTTCTTTTACAAACAAAAATCGCCGAGCTCATAAAAACATGTCTAATCTTAATGGCTGTAACAGATAAAGTCAACAATGAAAACAGCTGAAAGTTTTATCATACTTCAAGGGCATGTATACCAACATAATAAAAAAAAAATTTTGACAATCGGACTCTCCAAGCCCGTGAAATTTAAAAATTTTCGTTAATTTCTGAACACACCTCGTATAATTTATATTTATAATCAATATTAACTATTTTTACGTTAAACATTTTATGATTATGAACTGTAAACATTTTTAGCAGGATAATTCTTCCCTTTAAAGTGTATTTATTATAAACTGAATAGTCTGTATATACTGGAACAAAAACTTTAAGCTTATATCTGTACTTTCATATTTCATTTCGAACATAGCTTATAAAGAGTGGTTCAACATCTTGCTGTACATGTTGTATATTATTCATTTCTTTTTCCCATTAACTGCGGGAGGTTGCACTTACCCACTAGTATACAGTAGTAAAATGCAACACTATATTTTTTCAAAGTTCAGACTTAGACAATGAGCAAAATTGCTCTTTTATAATTTTCTGAGTTACTGTTTTGGCAGTAGAAATGACAGATAGACGGACTCCTTTGTTTTGATTGTAAAAATGCTAACTACACCTATTAAGCGAAATGACACAGATTTGATCCCTTGAAAACTTAAATGTTTTCTTAAGAATAACTTTAATAAAGTGAACACTTTGATTAGTTACAAAGAAAAATATATACATGCTAATTGAATATATACATGCTAAAGATGACTGTATTTTGCAGAAGAAACATACAGTGGGCTTCAAATGCCCTACAGGAGCGGCATGCAGGCACGTCTGGCGCTGTGCTATTGAGCAGATGCTGTTTTTTACGTAAGTATTGCATCGCTTCAAATACATTGAATTGTATAAACAATTGATGCACACTTACTTATTACAAGTTGTGTTGCTTTTTTCTGCCCAGATTGCCTTCGAGCTCAGATGCGCCTACAGTGGTGACAGGAGGTAGTTTTTTCTCATGGGGCAGTAAGTTCCGCTATTCTGGAAGAGTGGAAAGAGAAATTCTTGAGGATAATTCATTACGCAGAGATGAACCGTCAATAACTAGAGGTAGCATACGAAGAAAAGCGTCCAGTGTTCCAGCAACGCCTTCTACTCCTATAGCATCAGATCTTGGTAAAACTGCACAAGTCCTGCTTTAGCATCTTCAAAACTGAGTACATGAAAATGTATTAGTATAATTTTTGTAAGTCATATACTTACAGTTTCTGATATCTTTATAGGTTATAGCAGTCTACCTCGGTCTAATCATTCTGCGGATTCAAGACTAGACTCCGGCACTGGGGCAGTTGGAGATCTAACATCACCATACAACATTGATAACTCACTGCTACCATTAGAACCTGTGTCTGAAGACCAGGAGGTCAAGTCACGTATAACCGGTAAAGCACTTTAAAATTAAATGTTCCTTGTACATAAATATATTTAAGGAATCATTCATTTTGTTATTTGTTTTTCTAAGGTAATTTAAAATGTTACCATACATTTAGACTGAACCAAAAAGACAGATAAATATTCATTTCGTACGAATGCACATTTTATTATAAAAATAATACTGTGTATTTCATATACATATGAACGTGGATAAATTCATAAAGAAAAATGTTTATTAGCATTAAACACAGTATATGTTTGGGTCACCACCAACCGTCATGTACTTTTCAGGCCATTTAGGAAAGTATTGTTCAGTTAGGTGATGTGTCATTGTGTCTAGTTAGGTTTTATCACTAGATCAAAATAGAAATGGCTCAAAGACTTCCTAATATCCATTGATCTATGGTGATAGCCGTCAAAGGATTTACCAAATGTTAGAATTTATAAACCTTACAAATTAAATTGGATTGTATACCACAGAATGAATCATGACAGTTCAAAAACCTTACAGATAAAAGAAGATTGTATACCACAGAATGAATCATGACAGTTCAAAAACTTTACAGATAAAAGAAGATTGTATACCACAGAATGAATCGTGACAGTTCAAAAACCTTACAGATAAAAAAAGAGGATTGTATACCACACAATGAATCATGACAGTTCAAAAACCTTACAGATAAAAGAAGATTGTATACCACAGAATGAATCGTGACAATTCAAAAACCTTACAGATAAAAGAGGATTGTATACCAAAGAATAAATCATGACAGTTCAAAAACCTTACAGATAAAAGAAGATTGTATATCACAGAATGAATCGTGACAATTCAAAAACCTTACAGATAAAAGAGGATTGTATACCACAGAATGAATCATGACAGTTCAAAAACCTTATGGATAAAAGAGGATTGTATACCACAGAATGAATCATGACAGTTCAAAAACCTTATGGATAAAAGAGGATTGTATACCACAGAATTAATCATGACAGTTCAAAAACCTTATGGATAAAAGAGGATTGTATACCACAGAATTAATCATGACAGTTCAAAAACCTTATGGATAAAAGAGGATTGTATACCACAGAATTAATCATGATAGTTCAAAATGCTAAATTTAATACAATTTTTCTTTGTTATATTTTTCTGTAAAGTTATGATTGTCAATTCATTTTAAAGTTTACCATTATCACTTCATAATGGATAATTGGGTTATACTATAAGAAGTTGTTATAAAAAGTTTGAAATAAAAGTAAATTTAAGAAAAAATGAAGTAATTGTGGTTCGGCAGTATATGTTTTTTTAATAATAAACAATCAACAATTTTATTGGTATAACAAAAATTGGGATTTAAACATGATATAAATTTTAGCTTTGTATTCCAAGCGTCAGATTAATGTCACTAACTTTACAAATTTATGGTCTAAAACAAGCTTTAATGCTGTTAAATATATTTTAAGTTTTGGTTAGTAGATGAAGGGGGATGACCTTTTTAAAATATTTTAAAATTGTTTTCCATGTAAACATTGAACAAATTTTATAAATTTTCAATATTTGAACACTTTGTATAAATTTAAATTTTAGTTATTTTTGTTGAGAGTATTAAAAGTTTAGTTACAAGAAACAAACTTTTATTACTGTTAAATTTAAACGTTTAAGAAAATTAATTCATAATTTCGATTTTGAGGCAAAGTTTAGGTTTTATCTGTATTATATTGTAATAATACAATATTCCACTACGTGCAATGATACAAATTAGTAAAAATTTATATTAATTCATCAGCTAATTTTAAGGGTATTTATTAGTGAATTTTCATTGAAAAATGAGCTAAAAATGCCAATTGTTTATTGGTGTTTTTGAACCACTATTTCAGATACTTTTTTAGTCAATGTTGATATTTAACAGTATGAATCAAGCGTATTATACATGACTGCAGTAGGTTAAACAGCTGATTGACTGAGGATACTTATTTTTAATATCTCCTTCAAAGTTAGAGTGTACCGGTCATTTTCTTTTATATAAATAGTAATAGGTTCATTTATGAACGTTAGCTAATAACCTGTCCCTTCGATTAAATAGATGACTTAAAACCTCAAGCGAAATCCAGACCTCTTCGGTTTTACTCTTGAAAAGGTACTTATAAAGAGCCAAAAAGCCAAAAATTATCTGTTGCAATAACTTACAATAGATTTAATAATACAGTCTGTTTACTAATGTACAAGTTCTTTTTCCCTATCCTGGTTTACAAAGGAACACTGATCTTTGTATCTTTTAACACTCTGTTTAAGTGTTCAACAATACAAAACTGCATTGTAGTTCCGTAGAATTTTGTTTGCACTAAAAATTTTGCCTATTTTTGCACAGATTTTTTAATATCAACTGGACTGGACTGTACTAAATGTGATTTTATTGAGTTAAATACGTAAATAGCTTTTAGTTTTATGATAAATTGATAATAAAGTTAATGTTGATTCAGGAAAGTGACTCCGTCCAGTTGGTAATGTCACCTTCCATTAGAACCTTCATTATCCGGGTGGGATAAACCTTGGGGCCCAGTGACTTAATGGGCTTGCTATTATTTCATACTTCCAAAGGATGAACTGACTAGTCACACATACACATTAGCTATAATTAGTTTGTTGGACTTGTACCCAAATATTGTCATCACTTTGTTGCTCTTTGCTTGAATATTGGCATGTCTGGTGTGTCTCCGAACCAGCACATCCAAAAGTGACTCCAGTTCCCACCAATCCCTTGTCCTCATCAGTGTAACTAGCATAAAGTATAGACTTAAAAAAAAGTGAAATGGAATGGGATAAACCATTGTTTCAGTCAGATTAGTTACTTTAACAGAAACTAAATCAATAAGAAGAAAAAAACAACTCCTTTTGGTTGTTAAAAACATTGATGGTAGTTTTATGGGAAGCAGTTTGCTACACAGTTGTTATCATGTGCGCAGGATCATGTATGCATTAATCGCCTATCCGTCAGTCTAACTGGCAGTAAAGACATATTAAACCAACCGCACCAACAAATATCACAGAAGACAGAGACCATTTTAATCATTTGTAAAAACAAGTTTAGGTTGGGTTATTTTCATACTTAAGTTATTTCTTTACTTTAAAACTTTTATATCAACATTTCAAACACTTGGCTATACTATGTTTTGTTTGACATTGTACCGGATAATGGAGGTTCTATTTTATTTAAGTTTAATTGCGACTCCACTTTGCTTACTGTTTGAGTTGATTGTTTTCTTGGTTTTTGCTTTGCATGTAATTGTTCTTCCTTCAGCTGACAGTGTCATCAAGTCTGTGTCTGCTTCGGAACCGCGATTGTCCAACGGCAGCTCTTACTTCAGAGGTAGGTTCTGTTATTTCATCAATAAACCAAATTTTACCTAACACTAAACAGTAAAGGTTTGTGACATTGATGTTTTAATAAATTTTTGTTACATTAATATTTGTACATAGAATGGAATGTTTCAGGGGCCTCTGAGATCGACATTCAGGAAGAGGCAAACACATTAAGTACTGTAGAACTTAAATCTAAAATTTCAACTTCCGTTGTTTGCTGCATTTCATGTAATTTGTTTGCTTTAAACTCTTTTTAAATAATTTTTTTTTTAAATACTTTCTTGTCCATTGATTTACTTAAGACAAGTTCTTCTGGTGATACCAGTTTAGTTAAATTAACATTATATCTTTTATTCTTATGTACTCAACTAACCTTTTTTTAGGTGTTTTCAAAAAGACAAACTACTAAAACACATTTTTTTACAAAAACAAAGAATTTAGTTCAAGAAGTAACTTTTTGAGAAATTTTCAATTACTGAAGTATGGTGAAACTTTTGTCAGACACTTGTCTTTCTAGCAAACTTTTGTATTTTTTGATTGCTTCATAACAAATTTTGCTAAATATTGGTAAGGCTTTTTTATACCAGATGAAGCTAAATTATTTTTAACCTCAAAACATTTTCAAAAGATTCTTCTATTGCCACAATAAACATAATATTTTTGCGTAGTGCTACACATGCACACACACACACACACACACACACACACATTCACTGCATAAAAACAGTGCCAGCTACAGTGCAATTTTTTACACTGTAAAGTGCAGCTTTTTGATAACACATCAAAAATCAATTCCATTTACAATATTGTTTTTCATTACATACTTCCACATTATGTAGATAATCTAAAGAGTAGGTTTATTATTTGGATTGCAATGATACATTACCAAGGTTGTGCCCTTACATCACAACTTTTGAGCCAAAAATTATTGATCAAAAAATGTTGTAGTAGCAACAAGAGATCATATTTATATCGAATATCAGAGGGTTACGTTGCATTGCCGCTATTGTGTCATGGTATTATGTGAGGTATTTATAACACATGTTTTTTTTAAAGAATACTGTTTGATGTTATATTAAATGTTTACAGCCGGTTTAAAAGAATCTGAATCAATCGGGATTTGTGGTTTTGGAGATTATTACTTCCGCGATTCCATGGATCATTCATCATCAGAATCGCAACTCATCGGCGCTTCACACAGGTCTAGTCGTAGCCAGACACCAGTGCTTAGAGGCGGAAAGATACCTTTGCCACCTGTACCTGTACCTGCACCTACCCGACCATCTCAGCCTCCTGTTACGCCTTTGAACAAAAGCAGCCGTATCAGCATTCGAACATTCAATCTGTTACGTGTTTTTTTACCGACTTTCGCTTTAACAGTCGTTTCATTACTCTTCGTCGTCATCATTGTTTTGGAAACAGACTATGAAGTATTAGGCAGTATGAGGAGAGCACCTGAAATGATAACCTTACGAAGACTTTACTACGAACCGATCAAAGAGTATGTGAAATCCAAATTGTTTTTACTGTCAAGATCGAAAGATACTTAGTTGACAAAGATATCATTTGCCTTTAAAATATGTTCCATACGTCATAGCAAGTATAACCTATCCGTATTTGCTTCAATGTTTATAACACCATTTTGTGTATTGTCTTTATAATTATTGATATAATGGATCTGACAGAAATCTTTTACAGAATCTTCCTTTTATAAATTCGGTAATACATTAATTGGGTTTGTGAATGATTTGGTAAGAACTCTGCTCGAATCTCATCATCTATACTTATTACAAATATAAAATAATTTTTTCCATTGCACAATGTACTATTAAAAGAAGATATGAATGCACAATTTTATTTTTTTAAACGTAACTAATTGTATGTATGTCATTAACTTTTTGTTATATAATAATCAGTTAAATGGATATTTTCAGAATGGACGAGTATTTGAGCACAGTAAGGTAAATAAATTTGAACTTGCATCGGTACCAAAAATAGCTGATACATTGTAATGGTATTGTTAATGTTGAAGGAACAGAGTAAAACTTGCTGGTAGATTTTTGTTTTAAATTAGCGTGCATTTTAACCATTTCAATAAATTGAGACTGAAGTTTTGAATACTGTGGAAGTACTAGATGCATTTAATTTCATTCATAAAACATGATATGACAATTTTGATTTTTTTTATATTCTCTCCATTTACTTTTAAAAGTAGTTTTAAATCATCTAAAATGTACGAGTTGTTCCCCCAAAACAAATTCCAGTATAAGAGTTATAGGGGAAAAACTGGAAAATTTTTTAGGAAAATTTCTCAAAATTATTTCAACAGAATTTAAATTTACCAGAATTTAGCCAGTGTACCAGTTTAAAAATAACATAAATCATTTATTCAGTTGTAAATTGAAAAAGCAAAACTAACCATATCATTATGTTCTATTCTTTTCCTATTCACTCGTGAATTAAAATTTTCTTTAATTTCAAATTGGTTATACTGACTTAATAAATTTTTGTTTATGTCCAAAATCTGTGTACGTAATTTTAAAGAAATTAAATTTCTTAAATATTTTCCATTGCCAATCTTACAGTGTCTTGTTAATAGCTTTCAAGTGACCGTACCGTTTTATTTAGGTTCTTAAAAGCTACAAATACATTTTTTGACATCAATATTTATTAGAAATCCATCAATAAGAAGTCAGCATTTAACACAGCAATTATGGTTTAAAAAATTCAGTATTACTGTGTTTATGGACCTTAATAACATTCCATTTAAGACTAATTAAATTTCAACAGAAAAATTATTTTGATTACATAGTCCTAGGCCATTGTAGATACAGTATATTTCAACAAAGATTATTACCTGCTTTTATAATTTTTTATAAATTTTAAGATAATGCTAAATTTCTGGAAGTTTTGAATAGTATTTAATTTAATTAATGTGTGTAATTTTTTATGAGGGTCGTCTCAAAAGTAAGTTACAGTATTTTTTAAAAACTTTGCAGTAAATAGGAAGTCATGGAATCACAGGCAAGTCTGTGACAGCACTAAAAACGTTTTTCTATTATTCTTACCTTTACCGCTTGGACAGTCACGCGCCAGTAACCACGACTACACTTACTCCTACTGCCGAATATGAACTTCGTAATGTTATTCGTTTTTCTTATGGTAAAAAATGCAGTTGAAATTCATTGTGATTTGTGCTGTATATATGGTGAAGATGCTACATCAAGGTCAATAGTTTCTTATTGGTGTGTCAGTCATTCATTAAAGGAAGAACAATGTTATATGCTGAACAAAACAAATGGAAATGTTGAGTAAAACAGTTTTTTATTTATTGATAACGCTCACCCACGCGTTGCTTGTGATACTCAAGCTCTGCTTTTCGCCATCCAGTTTATTCTCATGACTTTGCACCAAGCGACTTTAAATTGGAATGTCATGAGCAATATGTGGGCGAGCGTTATCGTGGAACAAAAAAAAACTGTGCTCAACTTTTACCGTCTTTTGTTTTGTTTTATTCATCCTATAATGTTCTTCCTTTAATGAATGGTTGACACCAATGAGAAATCATTAGATTTGACATAACATCTCCACCATTCATACGGCACAACTTAACAATCAATATCAGTTGCACTTTTATTGTTTGCCATAAAAAAAGGAATAACCAATTTTACAATTGGTAGTAGGAGCAAATGGAACTACTACCATGGTTGCTGGCACATGACTGTCTGAGTGGTGAATGTAGAGTTATAAATAAAACTTTTCAGTAGTGCCACTACACTCAAATGGAAGTTCCCTATGACTCCCGGACTTTCCTGCCTACCACACGGATTTAAAAAAAGCAGTGTAACTTACCTTTGTAAAGTAATAGCACACCAGATTAAGTGACTATTGTTTCCTTTATTTCTGCCAATATTGTGTGTTCTGTTCATTTATAACACAACTTAAAAGAATCTTAATATATATTTAAAAGAATGAGTAGCTTTAAATTTTTTCATGTTAAAGTACTACACACTGTTTAAATTAACTGACAGACTTATAAATTGATATTAAATATGTGTAATTTTTATTTACTTTTATTAATTTTAATATGTATTTTACAATGTGTTTTGTGTGATATTAGAAAATTCGTCATTTTTGTATTTACGTTAATGTTTTATATATTCTGAAACTACATTTAGAGCTTTAAGTTCTGCAAGATCTGATTATTAATTTAATTTAAACACCCAGATAACTATATAAGAAACAGTTTCTACTAGCTTTTTAAATTCACTGTGGTCCAACAAAGTTCTATATTTATGGGTTTTCATTCTTTTTTTGATATGCTAATTGTTGAGTTTAAATTTTATACATTGACTACAGTTGTTACCAACTTAGCTTAGAGATAGGCTACAAGGCGTGATTGGAAAGTTTTAAGGTGGTTTATAATTTCAAAGTAGCAGTACACTTCCACTGTGATTATTGTTTCTTTCACTCTGGGAAAGTCTACAAGCATTACGTATACGTCCCTTACTGATTTTAAAATATGACAAACAATTAAGCTAAAGTTACAATTGAAGAGTGTTCAAGTTTATCTTTGACCGTAATGATCAATAGTATTTGAGATTGAAAAACTTTATATTCATGAAATTAAACTTATTATTAATTTAAAACTTTGTATATTAAATTTGAAAATTCAATGATTTAATTTGTTTCTTACTGTAAATTGTATATTTATATAGTTATTTAATAATTTTATCGTATAGTTTTACTATTATAAGTTCAAAAACTTGGATGTAATGTCTGGTAAATTGATGCTTTGAATTTGTATGCTAGAAAATGTTGTTCCTCAAAATGATTTTTATACTTTTATATTTGTTTGTGTTTTAAGTTACATTTTTTTAACAGTCAGTATTTCTGAATTGGATGAAAACAACAGTACCAAACATAAAAAAACAAACATATCTTGTGCATTTACTAGATTAAATATTTTTCGTTAAACCGTTTATTTTTAATTGTATTTATCGATTGACAAATTATGTTTGTAGTTCTGTTTTGAAATATTGTAAATATTGGATAACTAAGTTAGCTTAGAAAGTAGATCATAAAAGTTTGGTCTAGTTTAATTAGCTTGCAGTGCTCATTGTCTGGCGTTCTTAATTATTCAGTAATATCGAAGTTTCTGAATGAATAGCTTAAACTGGTGATATAAAGTGAGATGTCAATTTTGTAGATTTTACATACTTCAACTAGATATTTGAAAATATTTTCTTCAAAATATAAATTTTAATTAATCACTCTTGGATGCTTTTAGTGCATTTTCAATAATTTCAAATTACAAAAAAAAAACATAACTATACAGTGGAATAAATTACAATCATATACAGTAATTAAAATTTAATTATATGTAAACTAGATTAGTTTTTATTCTTTGAATATAATTTAAATAATAACAGTGAAGGCAATCAGTAAAAATTTATTTGCTTATTTATTTAAAATCATGTAACTTTTTTTGTAATAGAAAATGTATTTAATTCAAATCAAACTTTAATATATTTAGCTACTACAAGTACACATTGCAGGTTAAACAGTACCAACCATGATTTTACGGCCTAATATTAAAATTTTATTGTATCTATTTATATTGTAGAATAACATGGTTAAACAGATCAGGAGGAAAAATTGTTTTATTATAAATACTATATGGTAATCATACGAATTACTTTTAAGAACAATATAAAGATAATTAAATAAAGAATACTTAAATAATTCATTTTAATTTATCTCTTAATTGTAATACAATTAAATTATATTTTGGTATAACAATGTTAGCGTTATCTATCTCTTGGTACTAAAACAGCTGGTATGGATGGTCACCAAAATATTTCACAACCTTTCATATTAAACTAGATTATTTAAATGAAACTCTTGAAGTAACTGGCCAAATGTGTGTGTTTGAATTTCTAAAAAAAAAAACTTGATTTTTTTGATAAAAACAGGAAAATTAGCTTTATTTCTCAAAACCAGCTTTCCTGAATTGTGTTAAAAAATTTTAGTCATTAATGAGGATTCACTACACAAATTAGTGTACCAAATGTGAATTATTTTTAAAAATAGCTAAGCATATGCATTGAGAGTCTGTAGCACCATGTTTCAAATATTATATTTAACAAGAATGGATCAGCTGATTTCTGTGTTCTGCACTGTCACAATGTGGACTTTATTGCTTTGATTATACAATTTAAATGCTCCATTGAAACGTATTTGATGCCCAAACATAAAAATTACTTCTGAATCATATTCTATTCACCTTTACCCACACTGAAAAGGTCAACTGATATAAAAATAACCTTAAAAGTTGTGGGTGAATTTATCAAAAGACAATTTTGTTGATGTCTATAAGGACATAATATGTAAATTATGTATTTATGTAGTATGTAATTTTTCAAAAAATCCTGAAAAACAATTTTTTTTGTTTTTATCTAAACTAAGTATATAAATTTTGTGAGATTTTCCAGACCTAACATGTCAAATTTAGAGTAGAGACATGATGATAATATTATATATATATATATATATATATATATATATATATATATATATATATATATATATATATATACCCTAAAGATGTTATTCCTTAACTAAAATTCAAACCTATTTTTGGTCATTTTAGGATCCATAGGCATAGCAAAGAACTCTTAAAATTGGTGTGTGCATTTGTTGTAGCTAACGCACTTCTTACTAATAAATGATGTCATCAAACATTTTAAATATGGCAAAAAGTGTCTTTGTAGCAGCCTGAACCCAAGAAAAATATTTAGGGGTAGTTAGCTGATAAATTCTTTTTAACATGCAGTTCATAGTTGTAACAAGGCCTACGGACCCTCAGTATATTTTAAAATCATGATGTTGCCCATTATATTTTATCCTATATCATAATTTGTATATTTTAAATTATTTCAACAAATATAAATAAAATTTTGCATGCCAATTTAGAGATAGTATTTTAAGATGTTTCCTTTACTGACTATACTATTATTTGTCTGAAGCTGCTAATATAAAAGTTTCTGGACCATAGAGGCCCGTGGGGGGGTCTTTATCCAAATTGTTATAGCAAATGTTTTTTTTTTTTTTTTTGGTGTTTAACATCCGACTATTGTGCACACTTGGGCTAATGCAGACGGTGGGATGATTTTATAGCGTATGAAAATGCCAAGCCCTCGCCGGGAATCGAACCCGGATCCTCGGGGTGAAAGCCTAGTACGCTATCCACTAGACCACCGAGGCGGCTGTATAGCAAATGTTTATACACACAAGAATTATATTAAATGTGTGCCATTTTTTACACCATATATAATTGGACATGAAAGTTGTTTTAGGTTTACACAACTGAAGTTGAGGATTTACTGTAAACAAATAATTTAATGTGTATTTCTAAAATAGCCTATAGAGGTTGGGACCATTGATTTTGTACACTACAGAATACCTATTTAGTAAACCTACACTGTATTGAATTTTATTTTAAAGTAGGCAAGTAAATATCTAAATAGATAGTGGAATTTCAATAATTTGTTTTTAGCCTATTTATAAACAAGATTTGAGATTGATTTTATTTTTGGATGTGAAATACTTATAAGTTTCTGATCACATTAATGAAAGTTTATGAACTGTATTATTTTTGCCCCAATTAATCGAATTAGTTCAACTTATGTTACCTTAATGTAAAGCAACAAAGATTAGAAAACAAAACACTTTTACTGTTCTCCACCTTTCAGTAAATTTAAACATTTTTATGTGCATAAAGACATTAATTAAACTTTTGCACATACATAATTGTGCCAAATTAAAGTAATGTGTGTTGTTAAAGACTGACTTCTTTTATAACATTAAACAACAGTAGGTCTCTGCTAATATTTATTTGTTTTGAGTAACAAGTAAATGTAACTTAAAATTTGAAAATAATAAAGAAATCATGAGATACAAATCAGCTTAAAATTTATATAGCCGATTAATTTAAAGTTGCACAGAATAGTTGTTATGAGTAGAAAAACAGAATTTACCAGAGTTAATAACAAACCACAATTATAATGATTAAACTAGATTGATATTATTTTATAATACTTCAAGAATTTTTAAAATTGGATTGCTATTATTATTAATAAATTTAGGTTATTACATTGCAATTTTCTTTTATTAACTGGCCAGCCAAGATCATGAATGGCCTGTATAATAATACTGTGCATTTAAATAAATAAATTTTAACATTCGTATGTGTTTAACAAAATTTCTGTTTTAAAAATGCCTAAGGGAACTTTCCAATATTATAGGTTTACAAACATATGATTACTATTTAATTACTTTACATGTAATTAAATTTTCATTGATAAATATTATTCTTGCTAAATTTAAAATATTTTTTAAATAAATATAATATATACAGCCTTTTTTAAATGTTAATCTTATATAAAATCAAAACATTTAAATCTAAAACAAAAAATATTTCAAATATAAATTTGAATTTTTCTCTTTTGCAATTCTTTATTTTTAATTCATTGCTTTGAAGGTAAAATAGTTGTAATTTAGTCAGTGTAGTACAAACTGCCGATAATAAAATTATTGGTCAATTAATTTAGGCATTCATGTAGGGTAGGCTAGGTATATATACATATAGGCAAAAGCAATCAATTTTAGTGAATATGAGTAATAATTACTATTTGTTATGAAGTTAATAAGCGAATTGACATTCCACAGAGTCATGTTAATTTTCATTAAATATCTTGCATGAATTATTATATTTTTAAATATTATATTTTGTAATAATTATTAAATAATCAAATTCATTATACTTATTGAATATTTTATTTTTATTGCACTATCAAAAAAATATAATTTATAAAAATATAATTATAATATGCAACTTCTTAGTTATAAATTTATTTATTGTGATTAAAGAGTGCATGTATGTGTTTATGTTGTACATACATATATATATTTGTGTTTGATAGCAGAGTATGGTATGTTTTATAATTATGAAGAGTGAGTACATCAATTACTCAGATGGAATAATAATGAAAAGAATAAAGAAAAAGGTTTGTGTATTTTTTATACTTTTCCTAATGATTTGTCCTTTTAGTTTCCTCATGATACTGTAATTTGTTTTCAATAACTAACTTTATTGCAAAGTTTTTTTTTACCCAAAACTTGAAAAGTTTTAATATTTTTCAGTGGAATTTGAAAATTTCAAGTGCTAGTTTATTCAGATTGTAATGCCGATTACGTTGGCCAATAGAAGTGAAAACTTAAAAAATTGAAGTAACCAGTTTTCAGTGTTTGTCCGTTTATGTAATTGCTAAACTGAAAGTATACATAACTGATATTGAAGAAAATCGATATTTACCTACATACTGTGTAATTACACAAACATAAAACATCAGTCTTGTACAGTATATTCAACTGTTGGTATTTTATGGTGTAATATGGGTTGAGCTTGTACAACGGTGTTTGTTAATAATTTAAATATTTAGTAATGAACTTATTTATTGACAGAGAAATGAGGTTTCTGTTTTAACTCAGCCATTTAGCATGTGTTTATTATATAGTTTTGCCAAATACATTGACCGATTGTTTTTAAATTGGTACTGATTATTTCCTGTAATTCTGCCTGAACAGCTTGTCCTATCCCATCTTTGACTGCATCATGATGAAAGAACATAAAATTTCAATGAAGTTTGTCCAGTGACTACATATTGTGATGATCTGTTCAACTGACAGAAAAGGTTGCAAGAGGTGGACAGGCCAGTAATTAAGAATATATTCTATGAAGTCATGGTTTTTTGAACTACTAGTATACAACCTGCAAGGTATATTTAACTGTAAACGATCTAAACAATTTTGTGCTAGATGGGACTACAGGATTATGTAGTATAATTGTGTTAATTATAATTTAAATATTTATCATAAGACTTACATAATATTAAAAGTAAACATATTTAGTCAATCTCCTTATTACCCTGTTGGTACTTGAGATCTGGAGCACTGCTGGATTTTCATGATTAATAAGCTTCTTAAAATGCTTAATTGCTGTAATTTTAATTTCCTCATTTACTGTGTTCATCTTTAAATCTCTGTGGATGTCATCATTCCTAATATACCAAGGGGCGTTAACAATTCCACGTAGCACCTTGTTTTGGAAGTTTTGTATAATTTTAAGATTGGATTTCTTGGTGCAACCCCAAAGTTGTAAGCCATACCTCCAGATTGGTTGCAAAATCTGTTTATATAATAACAATTTGTTGTGTATGTTAAGTTGGGAACTTCGTCCAATCAACCAATACATTTTCCTATACTTAATAACTAGCTCTTCTTTTTTCTTTTTGACGTGCGCTTTCCATTTTAATTTAGTGTCGAGTGTCATACCAAGGTACTTTGCCTCATTTGCATATGGAATAGCTTGTTCGTTTATGTACACTGTTATCTTCTTGATTTTTCTGTTTGTAAAATTTACATGAATTGATTTTTTTTCATTTAATTTAATACGCCACTTTTTTGTCCAAGCATTAACTTTGTTGACTGCATTTTGTAGCCTACCAGTAGCTTCTTCTACAGTGCTCCCTACGGCCAGAATAGCAGTATCGTCAGCAAAGGTGGCCATTGTGGTATCTTGATTTAATGGTATATCACTGGTATACAATAAGTACAGTACTGGTCCAAGAACACTACCCTGGGGTACTCCAGCAGATATTTCTTTGAAGTCAGAGTATTCACTTCCATGTTTTACTCTAAACAGTCTGTCAGATAAATAAGACTGTAGGATTTCACAGAACTGTTTTGGTAAGTCACGTCTTAACTTGTAGTTTAACCCATCGTGCCAGACTTTATCAAAGGCTTGAGTAACATCAAGAAATACACTAGAGCATACTTTTTTCTTTCTAGTGTGTCTTCTATTATTTTAGCTATCCTGTGTACCTGATCAATTGTAGAATGATTGTTTCTGAAACCAAATTGGTGATTTGGAATCAGATTTATTTCCTTTAATATTGGGTTTAAACAGCTTAACAGCAGTCTTTCGAACACTTTTGATATTACTGAGAGCAGTGATATAGGTCGATAAGATTTTTTGTCATTAGGATCTTTTCCTGGCTTGAGAATCATTATAATTTCTGCTACTTTCCATTGTCTTGGTACATCTTTTAGTCTAACAACAGCATTTATGATATGCAAAAGCTTCATCAATGCTATTTTAGGCAGCTCTTTGAGAATCTGACCTGTTATTAGGTCATAACCAGGAGCTTTTTTTGAGTTTAAATTTTTTTTTCTTGTTCAAGCTCTTTGAGTGTTATGGGTTCAATTTCCATCACATTATTTTGATGGTTTATTGTAATATTTTCCTCTGCTGTTAGTCTAGGGAATGGTTTAAAAGTGTCTTCAAGGTGCTGTGCAAATATATCTGCCTTGTCTTTATCACTTTTTGCCCATTGGTTATTGTCTTTTCTAATAGATGGTACTTGAGATACTGGCCTTTTAAGCCCTTTCGAAGCTTTCCAGAGTGAATAGTCTGTATCCTTCTCTGCAGTTAAATCCTGGAGGTAACGGCTGATGGTTTCATTTTTTAATCATGACTAAGTTTATTGCCCAGTCGATTTAATATAGTTTTGTCTTGAACAAGCTATAATGGTGTGAAATAAATCAGTTGGAGTGAGCTAACTAAACATTGATGCTATCCCACCTTTCTTGTTTTAATATATTTTGTTATTACAGTATTATTTAATTTATTATTAAACTATAATGATTATAAATGGCATTTTTTTGACATTTATGTCAGAGGAGCTTTTCACTACTGATATTTATAGTTATGAACAAATTTCTATTGTAAAATGAGCTAATGCAGTATCCATTAAAATAAAACACAAACTTGGAATTTCAAAATGTGTGTCAATCTTGACTTTTAATTTTGCACATACAACATATAAACATATATCCTAGTACTCTGGTATACATTTAAGTTTAGTCCACTAAAGTGGTATACTAAATTTAGTCTAACTTGTTTTAAACTAAGTAGGGAAATTATTTTCTGTTATAGTTTTAATAAGTTTATTAGCAATATCAAATTGGAGGCATTTCAAACTTTTTGAAAATCTAATTTCTAGTCTGCAATATGTTTTACAGAGTAGAATTAATTATTATTCTAAATTAATATTAGTAATCTGAATCAAATTAGTATTCCAAATTTAATTAAAACTATAACATCGTTTAGATTTCATTTGAAAAATTAAATCCTTAAATTATGTAGATTTTTACACTGATTACTACTATTAAATCAAACAATTTTTAGTTAAAGGTTATAAAAGCATGAACTGGTTTTACTGATGATAAAGTTGTCTGAAGTACTAAAAAGTGAATTTGTTTACAAGTATGATTTTTGTAAATTGAAATGTTCATTTTTATTTGTGAGGTGTCTTTAGTTTGAAAAATTTTCTTCTATAACAATCAGGAAGAATCATTATCAGCAGTGAGAATTCTATAATTATTTCATTTATCTGTTAATATATTAAACAATTATTTTTAATTTTTTAATTGAGTCAAAAAGTGGATTTGGAATCAGCAAAAATAAAAGCATAAAAAAAAGTAAGTTGTTATCATTATTTTTTTAATGAATATAAAAATTTAGGTAACCTTTGATTAAATATTAAATTATAAAAATGAAATTTAATATTATATTTTAATTAATTAAATATTTTGTGTTGTAATATTATAGTTATGATATACTATTTTTATTCTGTAGTATATCAATTTTAAAAAGATAAAATAGAAGCATATTTAATAAAATTAATTAGTTATAAATAACTTACTTATAATTAATATATTTTATACAATTTTTCTGGTTTCTGGTTGTGATATCATTTAGTAATTATTGCGATATATATATTTTATAAGTGTTAGTTATAGTACTTACGTTTCCCATAACTTATTATTTTAAGCATTATTTTAAAAAAACAATATAACATTAATTTAACGTACGCTTTATAAAAAAATATTATGATAAACTAATTAGGCTATTTTTCTTATTATTAGAAATTATGCTTTATGTTTTGCATTCAAAAGTGTATTTCTTCGAACGTAATAGTTTATCTATGATTTTCAATTTCAAATTTGTAATGTATTTTAAATTCGTAACAAAAACAATATTATATGTGTACCGGTAAAATCTATAGATAGATATCAATGGCCGTGCTAGCTCGTGCCCGCTCGTGTCTTTCATGATTTTAACGAGTTCTCTAAATACTGGATTTTGACATGTGCGTTGTAGTTTAAACTCTAATACAATTTTGTTGAGCATTTATAACATTAAACAAACAAAATTTCTATTTAAACTGTATATTAAAAGTGCGGCTTGTTAATTGTCTGTATAATTTAAGTTAGAATTATTTATGTCTTAAGTTTATTTTTGATTTTCCGAAGGAGCTCCATGTGTCACATTGACATCTAGAGCTTCAAAATTTTGTTTGCAGATTTATATGAACTTTTCATTAAGAAGATGTTAAGAACAAAGACCGGTAAGTCAATAGTTTAGTTTAACTTTTAGTTTTAATTGTATTTGATATGCTTTCATTTTGTGAAATCAATTGTATTAGTTATTTTCACGTAAAGGTCAGTCAAAGTGACACCACGTGGTTTGAATGGGGGGATTGACTTGACAATTTTACAACGGCTAGGCCTATTTTATGTCGGCGTTGAAAGTATAACTTCATTACATGAATTGTATTTTGTATGTGGAATATTGATAAAATTAAATGACTTTTTTTAGTCATGATGGCAATTTTGTCAAACCATTTGTTTATTGTAAAACTAAAATGAAGGTCTTTGTTCCTGGAGAATGACAAACATAAAACATGTTATACATCTAACCTTAAAAATTGTCAGTTGACTAAACATATAAGCAACAACAGTATGAAATAATTTGTAGCAATAATTTAAATTATAATTTATTGTATACTAAATATTTTCAATGCATATTAATACCTATGATTAAAGTAATGTATCCTTTAAATTAATTTAAAAATAATTATTCTAAATGAGAATTGTACATTGGGGTCTGCTTTTGATTATCTTGACAATTAATTGTTAAATATATTAGAAATTAATGCATCATTTCTTTTAATACTATAATAAATTATTCTTGGACTTAAAAAAATGTTCTGAACATGGTTTTTACATGTTCAGTAGCTTTAACCTACCCTATACTACAAAAAAAAAAAAAAAAATGGTAGAGTATTATAGCTTTTGTAAATTTACTGAAAATTGTAAAAGTTTTTCTACATTTTAGTGTAAGCCAACTATTTATCATGTTAAGGCAAAGGACAACAAAGTTGAAATTATTTAAACCTTATATTTATTTTAGTATATTTTTATTTACATATCCTGATAGGAATACAAACATGTTCTAAGATGCTTTGAAAAATACTAAGTCTTGCTTAGAAAATTGGTTATAATTACATACACCTATACAAGATCAGCAAGGTTCTTTACCAAGTTATACAAAACTATTTTTCCTTAGCTTACATAATGTAGAGATAACTATGCAATTGACGAGACAATTCTCTAGAACAGAGTGATCTCAAAATCATTACTTTTCATTTTCTAGAAAAATATTTTTATAAGTAGGTTAAGAAAAAAATGAAACTTCAAATTTGAAAGCACTGTTTTTTTTTAATTTGAATTTACCTGTACACCTATTAGATAATCTTATGTAGTGAACCATCTCAGGTGAAAAACACTGTTTTTTTAAACTATGATTTTAGTAACCTTATTACATAAAGGCCCTACTATACTTTCGCTTCATAATGTATTAACTAAATGATTTATTGTTCTTATAAAATAAGGAGTAAGTAGTAGTCTTACTTAGCTGCCACCGTGATGGTTTGTGTATATAACTCCAGGCCTAAATCAATCTTACTATTATTAAAAATGTGTTTTTCCTGAACAAAAATTATGTAGTGAAAATGTTTAAATATAACTTAGGTTAAGAATACTGTGAGCACCAAGGTTAGGCCTAATTTTTTTTAAGGTTTTGACTAACCTAACATGGTTTTTTGTTGAATGTTTATTTATTTGTGCATTAGAGTTATAAAAATTATGGCAACTATACAGTTCCTGATTTTTGAAGTGCAAGAAATTTTTCTACCCTATTACTAAGACAAAAATGTAATATATATATCTTTGCCTCAACTTACACAACCCTGCAGCACCTTGGACTAGCTGCACCTGTTGATAAGGTTTTGACGTCCCTCGTGGTACCCGAGTCTAACACACGCACGTAGGGAGGTGATAATAGCCTCAATGTGCTTTTCACCTTAAAACAAAAAATCAACTTACACAATATCAATATTTTGCATTATCAGAAAAATTTATTGGCCTGCACATTAAATGTCACAAATTTAAATAAACTTTTTGAGCAAAAAAAAATTTGGGATCTTTTTTTTTCTAAATAAAGTAGAAATGTCATGATTACATGTTATACTAGAGTCCAGACAAATAATAATTCTAAGGCAATACGTATATAATGAACCTAACCTTCAGTTATTATTTTTCCTTTGAATTACTGTTAGCCTATATGAAAGCAGAATTAGTATATATTTACATTTTCCTCTTTTTCATTTAAATCTAATCAAATATATACAAGTTAGCTATATTCATAAATTGTGATATTTAAACTTGTAGGTAGGTATTCTTTTTGATTTGTTCTTGTGCAGTTTATAGAATTTTTTTTTAGATGAATGTTATGTAGCACACATTTCCATAGATTTTTCTGTATTTGTGATTTTTTTTAAAGATGTCTTTATGCAACTAAAACCATGTCAAGTTTGGTATAAAATCCATGATATAATTGTACAAAACCGAAGCTAATTGATGATACATTAAATATTGTTACATAAGTTTTACTGAAACCTGGTTGTGTAAGTTTGTTTGTGTGATGGATATTTGTATCTTACTAAAACAAAGCAGAATCATTGCACAGACTTCCTCACATGTTGCTATACTTTAATAAAGCAAATTCAGGTGGTATAAAAAAAAATTGGCTTGATACCTCAAAATTGGTTCATTAGATTTTATTCAAAATTTGGTCGCTTGAAAATTCATAACTGAAGTTAGTAGATACCAAATTTGAAAAAAAGAAAAAGAAATAAGTGTTCTTAGGTAATATAAAACAGTTGGTTTATTTTCATTTTTAATCTTCACTTTAACTATAAATTTCTTTTTACGATTTAGTAGTTAGCTTCTTAAATTGAAAAAAAAATGTTTTTTTGTATTTTAATTAAATTTACTGTTGAACCATTTTAATTTATTTTATTTTAAATTTGTTATTTTTACTCGACTTGTGGTTTTTTAAATGATTATAATTTTAGTAAAATCTGATAAAGTTTATTACAGCTTTCTTTTCTGTTTTCTTCTTCTCTTTGTTTCACCCTCTTTGGGGTACGCTGAATCAATCATTTCTTGCGCGCTGTACTTTTCTTTGTTCCCAGTAGCTCTTCATTCTTTCCGATCTTCTTTTCCTCTCATCTTCCGAAATGACAGGTTTAGGTCTTATTTTGGTTTTATCTTGGAATCTTTTTCTTTCGTTCTTGGTACTTATCTTAGCAGTTTGGTCAAGCAGTGAATTTTCTGTAATTTTTAATTCTATTAGGTCTTTTTCAATTTCTTTAAACCAGTTCGGTTTTGTTTTACGATTATGGAAAAAATCAAACACCCGTTTCGTCAATCTATTGGAGTTCATTCTAAGAAGATGGCCGTAAAAATTTATTCTCCTTTTTCTCTGTATTCTCCTTTTCTGTTTTATTGTATTACAAAAATTTTTTTTTGTCAGTAGCTTTTGAATTAGATTTTTTGGAAATACAGTATAGTGATGATTTATTGGCATACTTGATTTATTGGCATAGGATTGTAGGCTGTTCAAATCTTTAAACCCCGCAGCGGGGGTGAGACTAGCTGCACCTATTGGTAGGATTTAGATATCTCTCACGGTACCCAAGTCTAACACACACTTACACTTGCAACACTACACTTATAACGATAATAGCCTCAATGTGCTTTTTGCCTTAAAATAACAACAAAAATCAAATCTTTAAAATTTATTTTTGAGATAATTTGGTTTTTGTTAATTTTTTTACCATACAATTTAGCTTGAAAACTAGAATAAAATAGGAATGATATTAAGAAGAAATAATTCTAAAAATATGGGAAAATTACACTTAGACCTGCATGTCTGATCTTTTGGAAACAAATCATTTTGTTTTCAGTCAAGGGATCTGAAAACAAGGTTATGCCATACTTTCCTCAAGAATATTAATTACGTAGTAGGGCTGTGTAATGAGATTATAAAATGTTCAAAATTGTTTTTTAATTCTTTTAATCAATAGCATTCCATGAGACTAGAGGTTGTCTGAATTAAAATAATTTATTGAAAAAAAATGTACTGCTTTGTAATGTTGATACTTCACTAAGCTTGTACTTATTTTGAGTACCGTACTTGTGATTTCTATTTTTAACACCTTTGGAACAGGGACCTTATTGCTGTGCAGCACAATAGGCTACTAAAGGCAATATCTGTCAGTTAGTAAAAAAATTCTTGTCAAAAATAGTTTTGTTAGCTGTTACAATTTTTTAAAAAAATTTGTATTGAATTACAGTAATTTACAAGTCTTATAAAATAACTGAAATTCATTTCAATTGAATTTGAAGCATATGTTTTTCTTGGGCTCATAGTAAAAAGTATTGGGATTGTGTAAAAAATTAATTTCATATTTTGATGAATATAGTAGACTGTTTTCAGGTCTTTTATTCCAAAACATGTATTTTTATTTGATGTTTGTGTATAGGTGTGTATTTGTGCATTGCTGTACAAAATGATTTTACTAATTTTAAAATTTGTAGTTTCAAACCTTTTCTTATGTAGGTCTTAAGATATTATTCTAAATTTCTTAAAAAGTGACTAAAACAAGATTTTCTCAAAATAGAATGACTGATCAAATGCACCCTTTTAAGTACAGAAATAAAAAGTTGTGTATGTACTTATAACGTGTTAGTTACCAAAAATCAGATTCAGAAGTTACTGAGAAGAAAAAATAAGCATGCTGGTCAAAGTTTGATCATTACAAAATCATAATTCCAAGTATTGTATTGCCTATGTACTGATTCAATAGTAAATTGTTCTTTAAGTGCCCAAATAATGACAAGTAGATCACTCATGTTATAGAAAGATAAGACCTTTACTTTCAATCTTATTATAGATTGAAGAATGTCAGACAGGTCTGTGAGCATGCTGTCTCTGTTTGACAGGTACCACATTCAGACATGTGCGTATCGTTTGCCAAATTATTACTTTGCTCAGTTACTGCTGTAGAGTTTTAAGAAATTAGCTTTTCTTAAACTAAAAAAAGTTTTTTTTCTTAAAAGTTTTTGGTTTTTATTTTTCCTTAAAATTGTGTATCCTGGGTACTTATCTGGATGGAATTGCTGGCATCTTACAAATACATTTCTTCTCTCCTTTTTTTTCTGATTCTGTTAACGTAAGAAAAATAATAAATTGTGTGTCCTTTTCATTTAATCTGAATGACAAAGTTCAGTAATGTAGATAAGCCAGGTTTGGTTTTAAATTTTTGGCAGTGCTGTATCATTAAAAAAATGATAAACATAAAATTATAGATTCCAAACTAAAGGTTTTTGCCGCAGTTATAACACAACATTCACTTAGTCCAAAAATTTTGAAATAAAACCTAAGCTAATGATTTTTTCTAATTTAATAAGCTAAACATAAAATATATGGCAAGCGTAAAAAATAAACTCTAAAATGAACAAGTCTATTGCGTAGTTTATATTAATAGTGTTATAAACCTCTAATATGTGGTGTCAGTACGTTCTTGTTATATTGTTCATCAGTGTAACAAAAAGTTGAATCTTAAGGTTTAAACTGATTTTAGTAACTGAGAGCAGAGAACTTAATTACATAGCCTTCTATGCGGTGTATTGACTTTTATGCCTGCATAGAATGATGTCTGTCTTAATAAGTTAGCATATGTAAGAAACAAAAGGCCAACATTATTATGTACCCAGAATATTCATGTTTGAAATCTGGTTAATTTACCCGATCTTTGCAGAAATAATTTGCTTTTAATATTGAACAAAATTAAGGACATAGTCATAAAAAAATTAAAACAGGTTTTAAAAAAGTAAATCATTTTTATAAATGAAGGAGTTTGTCAAACATTTTCTTTAATACTTTATTAGTTCTTGTATATTAATTATAAACATTGCTACCACATTAAAGAAGTAAATAAAATTTTGTTTGGTAGCTATTGTATAGAGTATACAGGTGAATATCAGTTACAATACAAGTGTGCTGCAAATAAGTAAAGCTCGCTGTGCTGAGATGCTAACGAGCTGGAGGACCAGTTGTCAATAATATGGGTTCTGTTTACAGCCGAAGATGGAAGGATGGATGATAGAGATCATTCGAAAACAATGATAATAGAATTGCAGCACTCGAATGGTCATGTACTCAATTCTCGCCTTCAGCCTAGGCCTTCTATTATGGTATCAGGTAAATATTGTTTTACATTTAGCGTTGAAAAATGTTTGTGTATCCTATTCTTTAATTTGTTACAGCATGAACTGGATTTATTATACTTGTTACTTTCTGTTTATACATGAAAAGCAAGTTATATGATAGGCTGGAAATTTGGTATGCAGATATTGACAATTTTTTAAATAGCCTATGATAAAACCACATCATTATTCATATCATGTATGTGTCCTGTATTTTATCTGTATTTTTAGACTTTTATTAACTTGTTTAATTAATAAACAACAATTTTGGCAATTGCTTAAACACTACAGTCCAGTTGGAGAAAATAAAAGAGATATTATTTCTCAAGTTTGGCTTTACATGTATTGAAGAGGGGAACGGATACCAAATTGTAGCAAGCAGTTCGTTACGACTTAGATCTGCACAAAGTTCCAAATCTTGGCATAAAATAAATAGGTATTGCATATTAGAAATGTTATTAGTGATGTGTCACAAAGTTGTAAACAAATAATGTACCTACAGTAATATAGTTGTTTAGTTCCAAAGTGTTTTATCAAAGAATATTATCAAGCAAATTTCAGTTAGAAAAAGTTATTGTAGCATTCAATGTGGCTAAGACTTTGCGCTTCTGGTAATGAAGTGAGCACAGATCATAGCCTCTAGAAAGTGTTTTAAGGTGTTTTTAATAATAAAATTTTTTGTATACGAGTTTTAGCACTCTAATGTTTTTGATTTTGGCCTTATCTGATTCATCCTGGCACAAAAATTGATTTCAGTTATAGTTCGGACTCGTTGGTTATACAGCAAAATCCATTTCTTCATTTCAAAATGGCTGCTGTTCAGACATCATAAAAGTGTGTAATCTTGTATGGTGCAGTTTTTAAAAAATTTATTTCACCATCATTAACTAAATTTAAATTTCTTGATATTGTTTATATGATGTCAATTTTTTTGAAATTTATTCCTTTTATGCCGCAAGTGTCTACCACAGTTATTTTAGTTTGTACATTATGTTCAAAGGTAATATGATTTATATTTTATAAACTTATTCCTTTAATTTGAAAAAAAAAGATGTGTTATCATTAGTTTGAAATAAAATATATTTTGATTTCCCATTTTATTGCAGGACTGTTTATTTATGAATTGGATTTAATAAAATATCACGCTGAACGTTCTAAATACATTTGTAATATTAGTTCAAGAATTATAGTGCAGAGTGCATCAGAAAGCAAAGTTTTTGTAAAGTCAAATAATTGGTCGTGTCAGGTGCTTGGCCGGCTGTCTGGCTGTTGACCTAGTTTGGCCAAGCATGAGTCTGACATTTCCCTTCAAGTCTGAGAATAGAACTCTAAGCTGAAATAGCTCTGCACTCTCCCATCCAACATCTCTACATACCTACAGCTCTACATGTCCCTTATGTATAAAAATATTCTTTATCTGTTGACAGTATTGTGTGTAAATTTAGAATATTGCTAAAATTCTGTAACCTTGTATTATTTAATAATCTGTTCTTGTATGTATGTGTGTTGTATGTATGCAAATTTTCATTGTTAAACTGTAACTACAGACCAATGATTTCTTGGTAGAAAAATCAACCAAGAAAAATCTTAGTGCGTCTAATAGCTGATTATTATCTGAGGCTTTTCTAACCATTTTTTTCTTTGCTCAGAAACATTTTTTATGCTGAAAAATACCTTTTAAAAATTTTGGTTGCATCTCAAATTTAACCTTCAAAAAATAAACATTTTTTCTAAAATTTTCACAATTTTATTCTCTCTAAAAATTGTGTTTCTTAGTGTTCAAAAAATTTTGTTTTGTTAACTGCCAAAATCGTTTTTTAAAGGCTCGTAAATTAATGCAAATCCATCCGTCTGATAAGCACGCATCTTAACACACATCTCTTACTACCCAGAAAAAATATAGAGGATGCAAAAAATATTTAGGGAGTTTATTTATTTTTATTTATTGTATCTAGTTTTATTTATTTGAAACTAGAAATGATATTGATTCCGAATACATTTGTTGCACACAAAAAGTTTGTGTAGACATCTTCAAAAGTTCAAGTTTTCATGTCTTCCCCTCTAATTTTGACGTGTTAGGTCAGAAAATTTTTAAACCTAATTTAGACAAAGTGAAAAATGGCTTTTTGAAATTTTACGTATTTTCGTGCATACATATTACATACGGACCTCAACAAAAGTATTTTGTAAATGCCAATCAATTTAGAAGGTTTTTTTATACTGCTTGTCTTTTTGCAGTGTGTATAAGAGCAAGTAGAATATGACATGTCATTTTATGTTTCAAAAAGTGCACTTAAATCATACGGTACTTTATCATAGGCACTTTAAAGTGCCTAAGTACATGCTTTCAAAATATGTGTTTGGCCATTTTATTTGAAATCTTGATCAAATGAATATCTTTAATCTTTATTGGAATTTTTGTAAAAATCTGTTATTATAATCATAACCAGAAAAAAATCTGTCAATTATTATTTTTCTTGGTAGAATTCTGTACAACTGAGATATAAGGTGTTACTAAAAATTTGATTTATTTGGTAAGAATCTGTTGTGGTTAGTGTTTAGACAAGTTGACAAATAACCTCAGAATACAGCGTGGCTTCACTAGCAGGCGTGCATGTTTGCTATTTAAACAAATTCTTGTGGTTAATTGTTCAGATAAATATTGTTCATAAGATAGCAGGGGAGCCTGAAGTTTCTTATCTCAGTTTACCTGCTTCTCACTTTACTGTTATCAGTGTGTTATTAGTACCACTTGTACATACCATAATTCATTTTTGTAAAACAAGAATTACTTAAATTTTAATTTCTGTATATGTGCAGTTTTACAAACTTTTCCTTGAACTTAAATAACAGTTTTTGCACTTAGTAAATAAATACAGTAGTAGGTATTTTATGTGTTCCAATTTTTACAATTTACCGAACTTGTAGTTTTTATTATATTGAATGTAAAATAACACGTTGTAAAATATTGTTAATAAGAAATAACACGAGATTTTTTTCACCTTATTTTTAAAAAAATGCATTTTTTAGCAATTGTACAAGATTTTCTTTGCTGCTGGACTGTAGATTAGTAGAAAACAGCAAATTTCCACTGGAAAATTAACTGTTTTAGCCGCCATAAATGTAACACCCACACCCTGGACCATAATATAGGCATTAATTCTGAAGTATGGATCATGTTGACTTTGACTTATATAATATGTTTGCAATTATGTTCCTTTTTGATTTGAATATGGCAATTTTATATTTCTTTAATATATGATTAGTAAAAGTATAAAGAAATCATTGAAATAATTTCTAAAATCTGCACATAGACAGATTATTATTATTTCACATTTCTTTGACAATACTAATGTGTGCATAATTTAAAGCTGGCTAAAAGAGACTAATTAGTGAACTTAATGTTTCAGCTCGTGACAGGTTGGCTTCCTCTAGCAGTACTGACGAGTCCAGTTCCGAGCCTGAACACGATTCACACACTCATGGCCACAAAGTTCAGGACAGATTCAATAGCTTAGGTACGGGTTCTGTGAGAAAGCGCCGTGGAAACCTACCCAAACATTCAGTGAAGATACTCAAACGATGGCTCTACGAACACAGGTTCAATGCATATCCGAGTGATGGTGAAAAACTGACCTTGTCACAGGAAGCAAATCTTACAGTGTTACAGGTAGGCCTACCCATTCTGCTTTAGAGTTATGTTAACTTATTTATGACTTATCTCTGTTGTCTAAATAGTTATTTGGCAATCTGTTTCAAAATGGTGGTCATTTGAAGTCTTAAAAAATATGTAAGGTAAAATACATAATTTCTAATCTTGTTCTTGAAAATATGATTTCACTATCATTTCATTAAGAGTTTTAAATACAATGATCGCTAGTTATTGTGCATACTTGTGGTATCGAACTAAACACTGGGTTGTCATGTTTCCTCCTTTTGAACATGTGATGAATACATAGCTATAAGTAACATATGTAAAATGTTACTAGACAAAGCGATAACTAATTCTTTGGGAAAAATGCTTCCAAATCAATATAATCAAGGATAATCTGTTTAGAGATGATATGTGTTTGTCTTCAAGTCTCTCTTGGCCCCATTCTTGTAATATAAATACACATTATAATAAGCCTGTGCTATCAAACATAGCTTGTAGACATGGCAGCCTCAAGTTTATATTGCCTTATGAACAGTGTTTCTGTTGTTCAGTACTAGAGGAAAATATAGATAAATATTCCATAGTAAATGTATAGCTAATGTGTTTTAGTTTAACTTGTGTAATACTGTAGAACCTTTTTCCTTAATTCATTATAATGTGGGTCTTTTTACTTGTGAAAATGCATATTATAACCGGTGACAGCTGTAAAAATTTTATTGTTGATGCTGTAATCAACATCAAAGGGAAAAGACGCTTTGAAAAAAGAAAAAGTAAAACAGATCAATTTTTTTTTGAATGATTACCAATACATTTTCCTGAGGAGCAGAGTTGTCAAAGCTACTAGGAACCACCATGTCAGCGAGACACTATTCAAAAATATAAATTGTTTGCATTTGTAGGTTTGTAATTGGTTCATCAATGCCAGACGGCGAATCCTACCTGAGATGATTCGACGTGAAGGCCATGATCCTCAACAATATACAATATCCCGTCGGGGGAAGAAAAGTGGTATAGGTGTACCTGCTCTAAGGACTGATAAGGTAGAAGGACATGAGAGTCCAGAGTACGAGAGCAGTTCACCGAGTGAGGAAGAGCCTCCTGCACTGACTGTGTCCCAGCCTTGGCATTCTATTATCGTTTCTTCCTATGACTGTACAACACCCACCTTCACTACCGACATCAAGTAAGTTGCATCAACAAAGTAGGCAGTAACGCCTCTAAATAAAAAATTATGTATAATATAAATTTTAAAATAACATGTATTATCAGTATTTGCTAATTACCTAATATTTAAACAGTTGATAAACAGTACTTACTACAGTATAGGGTAAAATCAAGTGAGATGTGACATGTGTGAGTAACACAACAGACCACTTCTTGTTTCAAGTTATAAAACAAATTGCACTTTTGATAAGTGAGTGCTCAAATAATAGTCAAAACTACGACAAAATATGTTTTTCATTTTTAAAATGTTTAATACTATGACCATTCTGATTTTTACACAATTTTTAAAAAATCGCCGCAACTAAAACACACAAATGCACGAAACTCATAGTCACAATTGTTGGCACACTAATTCACAAAGAGTTGTGTTAACGTGCGGAATTCAAATTCCCTCATAGTTTGTGTGAGAGAGAGACAAGTACAACTCTATATCTTTTACCATTAAATATATGACTTTTTGTTGTTAAAAACAAAATGGTGGAACACATAGTGTCACATTTAGTGACACGAAATGTTTAGGTTATAAAATTAGTGGGCTTGTGTGTTCTTCAGGGGACTTCTCTTTCACAGAGGTTATTGGTCCCCTATAAAGGGGGTTATCAGTTGACATAGGATAGAGTTGGTGAAAGGGAGTGGTGTTTACTGGTGACAGACTAGAAATAACCTACACTGTAAACATCTGTTCTTCACTTTCTGCTGACATTAGAGATTTATACTAAACATTATTTTTGTTTTGTGATGTAGTCGTGTCCATCACTGAAATATCTTTTTTAGTTTTATTTTTCAGTATTGTGTTAATCTGATTTGTTTTAAGAGTTTATTAATTTCTGACAATGGATTGTGATTTCAATGATGTAATATTTAAGCATTTATGATATTTTGCAATGAATAAACAAAATATTTTTTTATTCTTTTCAAGTTGTGTTTGTCCCACATCCCTTACTCCTTAACAGATCCAGTATTATAACTTTCCAGAATGTCAGTACTGTATTGTTTATTGTATATAATAAACTTTTTTCTTTAATTTCACTAGTACAACATGTCCTAAAATTCTTTTTGTTTCTTCATGAAACGTCTGTATATATGTACAAAATCTCTACAACATAGACTTATCTAAAAGAAAAAAAAATATCCCAAGTAGTAATTAGAGTATTTTTAGTGCATGAAAATTTCAAGTATTATAAATGTATTTTAGAATTCAAAATTTTCTTTTTAAATTTTCCAGAAATGAAGAGTTTTGGAGTGCTCATATAGGTAGTGAAGTAGCTGTACGTAGTGAAGAGAGCCCACCTGAAGAAGAAGAAGATCAATTCAAGTGCCTACGCTTACTTGTCGAAGCCGCAGTTGCTGTCCGCCAAAGGGAACATGAACATGGTTTCCAAGTATAGCACTAGATGCAAACCCTTGTGACATTAGTACAATAGTAACTCAGAGGAACTTAATGACCTGTACAATCTTTAAAACTCTTGGTTGTGTAAAGATGTTTGTAAAAGTACAGTTGTAATGACAATTACTTGTTATTGTTTATGTAAAGTAGAAATAAGTGAAGAAGGCAACTGAACCCCTTTGTGCTGCCATACAATAGATTTATAAAATGATGTGATTTGCAGTTAGTTATTGGCGGGTATTTTTACCTTTTAGATCAACTGTTTATTAAATTTTAAAAGTTAAATTGTATATTTGTATTGTTTATTTATTTCTTATCTCCTTTGCCCTTTTACAGGTTTCCTGGTGTTATTCATCAACAGATCTGTTGTACCACACAATTACTGTCTTACAATTGTAACGTTTGTTTATGTAACGATAATTTTGAGGGAAAACTTTACGAAAAAACTAAATGTTTTTTAAACTCGTTTATTTTCAGAAGATTTTATTTGATCATATGATTGTGTAACATGTACTCACTGAAAGCGCTCATTGGTTCATCTCAGAATACAGCACATACAATTGTTTTATTCCCAGTTGTTTATACAAATATAGATAAAGAAACAGACATGATATCCCACTAATCAGGAGTGTAGTCATAGTATTTCAAGAATGGTTTTTAAAAAAAAATACATTTACAGTTTTTCAATTATAGGACAGTATTATGTGCTTTAGATGTTACACTTCCCTCCAATGCTCTTTTCCTGTCTGCTATGGTTCATTCTAGATTAATTAGTTAATATTGTGTCACAACAAATGGCTGTGTCATGGATGGAACATGCCCCTTGTCTGTGTGTATGTTCAAAACATTGTTGCCATTATAACACTTCCTTATGTGGAAATCTAATAAGGGATAATCTGAGTGGAATGGAAAGTGCCATTTGTCATTCTGCTAGAATGCATATTTGACTGAGCTGCATGGTGTTTTTAGTCTATTCCACACACATACAATACATTATCATTTCTTATTTTCAATACTGACTTAAATTATACCTATACTCATTTTTGTTTTATGCACACACACACTGATAAAGAAAAACATATCAATGTAATGATAACCTTTTTTTACCCCTTACCAATGTTTAAAAATTGTTTTTTTCTATAACATCTTATCTTGCTTCCTTTAGGGCAATTGTAACCAAGTTCTATTCCTTCAAAATTACTTTAGCATTAAGTGTTCGGGATTAGGATTTGTTCCAATGTTCTACAATAAGAATTCTACGAAATCAAACTATTATTTGAACAATTTTTACAATTTACCAGCAACACAAAAAAACAATGTTTAGACTATTTATGTAACTCTAGTAGCTGTCCATTTTAGGTGGAGCTGCATAACGTTCTTCTTCACTTAGTTCTCCAGATTTATATTGTCTTTTACGTTCATTCACCATAATGTTCATTCGTTTTATCTGAAAAAAAAATATATACAGTAGGTTGCTGAACTTTCGACATAAGCCGCCTCGGTGGCCTAGTTGATAGCGTACTTGGGCTTTTACCCCGAGGACCTGGGTTCGATTCCCGGCCAGGGCTTGGCATTTTCATACGCTATAAATCATCCCATCATCTGCATTAGCCCAAGTGTGCACAATACCAAAAATAGACGTTAAAAACAAAAAATGACAAAAACATCAAAAAGCAAGTCTAAAATTTTTTTGTAAGAGGGAGAAAAATATAAACTCATGACAGTGTGAATGTCAATTTTCTTTTAATAAGTTCCACTTCTGTTGGCCAACCCTTTACTGCCACTTTCTTTTTTGAGAAAATATTAAAATTTAAACAGGACCTACATCATTTCTCTCATATCAGTGTTTCTTTTATAATATATTTCTTATTTTGTCTGATCTTTTATTTTTCTAACTAAACTTCTACATGTGCATTCACTTCTGAAAAGCTATATTTATGAGGACTAAGTAAATTAAATGCCTTAAAGAAAAATTTAGAAATGACTAATCCCTCCTTGTAGGGTTTCACTTCTGTTGGCCGATGAAGGAAGCGACTACACAGTTGGGAATGTGCGAACTGACATTCTGGATCTACGGAGACATCACTTTTATTTACTACTGTTTTATTTTCATTAGCCGGCGGAGGCAGCTGAAGTGAGCAGTTGATGGGCTTAGCGACCCCACCATACCTCTAGCTCATTCTACTCTCACTCATTTACTCAAAATACACACAACACCCACAAACACACTCTCTCACACAAACACTTACACACCCGCAGGGGGATGCAGACTAGCTGCACCTAGTGAGAGGACCTAGACGAACCTCGCGGCACCCGAGTCTAACACACACTTACACTTATGATTTAAACACTTTACACACACACGTACATTTAGGGATTTGCTGTACTTGTTCCGTTATGTTTGGGAGTGGCGATACTGCTTGGTTTCGTTTGGCGGGCCACGTATGTGGAACCTGATGTGTGCCTAGCACTGCCGAGGACCTCTGATAGGATAAGTTCTGGGACCGAGCAGCCTATAGGCGCCTGGCAAGCACATGAATGTTGAGTTATGGGTGTCGGAGCCCATAGCTGAGTCTATCGAAACAAGTGGTTGCATTCTGTGAGTTCAGAGGGCGGCTGCCAGTGGTACTTGGGTTTGGGGAACCGTAACTGTGTACCGGAACCCATTCCTAAAATATTCTGGTGTGCTGACAGACATGTATTTCAGCTCCAGGATATTTGGAGGTCCCCCCAATTTATTGGGGATTCTCGCTTTAGTTCGAGTATCCTGGGCTACTGGTGACGTCTGGGTGCACCCTGTGCCACTTGCTCGAAACATCTTCGTTCATGAATCGCTCGGAAAACAAATTATGGAAACTACAAACAAAATCGCCAAAGGTCTGTTAAAGAGGTCTCATTCAATTTTGTCAAACGGGTCTGTTGGTTCAGTGGAGAAGGATGAAAATGTGGGAGGCAAGGAGATGAGTACTGAAGCACCATCTCCTAGATACTTAATTTTTAAAAACTATGTGGAAGAGGCGGACTTATCTAAAGTATCGCCCTTTTTGATTAATAAGGCAATTGTGGGAAGAGCAGGTCCTGTTGCTTCTATTAAGAAGCTGCAGAACGGGACCTTGCTAGTGCAGACTAACAGCGACAAGCAGAGCTCATCACTCCTAAAGATGACAACATTTTTTGAAACGGTCAAGGTTTCTGTGGGACCCCACAGAACCTTAAATTCTGCTAAGGGAGTGGTGACTTGCAGAGATCTCCATGTTGACCTAGAGGAGATTCAATCAGAGTTGGCACAGCAATCAGTTGTAGATGTGTGCCGTATTTTTCATAACGATAAGGGGCAAAAAATACCCACGGCATCATTGATTTTGACTTTTGGTAAACCGACTGTCCCAGACCATATCTATGCTGGACACCAGCGCCTTTCAGTTAGGCCGTACGTTCCAAACCCAAGACGGTGTTTTAAATGCCAGGGTTTTGGACATGTTAGCTCCACATGCCGAAAGGAGCTATTACAATGTATGCGGTAATTGTAGTGGTCATGGTCATGATAGTGAGCAATGTATAATCCAGGATATGTAATCGGTAAACCCTCTGGTTCAAGATGTTCTGTGTTCTGTCCATAGACTTGAACTACGAGGTGCAAGAGTATCTTTTATCTGGATTCCTGGTCACTGTGGAATATTTGGAAACACTGTAGCGGATAATGCGGCAAAGGAAGCAACTTTTCTGCCGCCATGAACTCAACGTGTAATCTTGTCTGACTTTCTTTGTCACATAAAACATTTAATTCATCTACAGTGGGAAAATGAATGGGCAGCTACAAGCAGTAACAAATTGAGGGTAATTAAAAATACTGTTCGTCCTTGGGGGTCGTCAATACGTGCAAGTCGTAGAGAAGAAGTGGTGATCACCCGCCTTCGCATTGGTCACTCCATGTTAACGCATGGATTTCTGATGGAACGCGGTGACCCACCTGAATGCGAGATCTGAAACCATCACAATAAAACATATATTGCTCGATTGTGATGGTTTCCAAAATGTGCGTGTTATGTGTGGTCTGAGCAACTGTTTGCAGACGATGTTGGGAGATAGTGATTGGGCCGTTGATTGGGTTCTAGACTTCCTTCATCGTCTGAATGTTTTAAATAAAATTTAATTTATATATTATTATTTATTGTTATTTTATCTAAATAACTTTATTTCTGTTATATCTATATATACTTTTACGAATTGTTATTAAATTTTATTCATTATTCCTTGTTCTTAAGTATTCGTTATTTTAATATAGTTATACCTGTTATTTAAATTTTGTTTAATTTATTTTTACTGTTATAGTTTGTTGTAGTTTTATTTTCTTATTTAAGGAATTTTTGTTATTTTTTTTTATGTACTTTCATTTTGCATGACGACGATGATAATCTTAACGGTTTTTCGCCAGAAAAAAAATTATTTTCATTAAAAAAATAATTTAAAGATTTGAATTTTTTATTACTAAATCATAATTTGTTACAATACAGCTGTTTTACTTTAAAAATCATGATGTAATTCAATCAGAAAATTTATTATTGCATATATAAACAAGGTTAGAAATCATGATGTAATTCAATCAGAAAATGTATTACTGCGTATATAACCAAGGTTAGAAATATAATGCAAAAGTATTTCTAAGATCTCTGTCTGATATTTCATTCACTGTTCAAGTTTTAAACATAAACAACCATGATGATAACTAAATAAAGACGAAACAAATGCCATGGATGCTCTAAAATATTGAAGTTCTAACTATATTGTGAAATAAGTATGTTTTATTAACACTGAATTAGAGTAACAAAGCTACGCCAGAGTTGTTAGGCCTGCTACATTAAGTCTTGATTAGCCCTCGTTCTTGGGACCATTGGGGTGACGAATAACAAATAGTCCAACCATATTTTTGGCTATGAAAAATAATAGTAAACAAATTTTCTATTTAACTCTGATTATTTACTACACTAATTGTATGTACTTTACTACACAGCCAATTACTTGTATTTAACCTTTTGACAAGTATTCACATGATATGTGCAAGCCGCTTAGAGTAGCCTACTCGCATATCAGTATAAGTTGATGACTGTTACTGATCAATTTTTAAGCTGAATGATATCATAAATAGTGTATTTATATTTCAGTAGAAACATTCATACAATCTTTCAGAATTTATTTATATTATCTGAAGTGTTTCTACCTCATCCCACTAGATGATAGGATTATTTATTTTTCGATTACCAATGTTTGCTTAAGCTAGCAATTCATGTCGGCTGCAATCGCCTATGCTACAAATACGTTGTATTGAGTTACAATGTTCTGCGTTGTCTAGAAGATTACTTTTGTTATTTATTACTAACGATTTACTTATGGAAGGCTGATAACAGATATTCATGCGTTGACAGCACCAGTGTATTGTCCGTTGCTCTATGTAAATGGTATTCGGTAATGATACTACAAAAAAAGTCCTATTATAAATTGCATAAGATCACAACTTATTAAATGTTACGTGAATTAATGTTTACTTTGTTTCATAAAATTAAAATATTACATAATAATAAGTTGAGATATATTGTAAACACAAATATTAAAGAACCTACCTGTTTTGTCAAAAGGCTGCATTCATTAAAATCCTCAATAATATCTGAACACTTTACTTTTCCTCTCTCTGTTCCATATGCTTCCAAACAAGTCATCATTTTCATTTCAAGTTCAGGGCAGCGGCCATAAAACTGATGAGTGCATATGCTGCCTACAAGGTCAGTAAACGGGGTTTTGACAAAAGGTGTAATGTTCATAAGCATCTAAAAATGAAAACAATAATTTTAGGCTACTATTTCGACATTGGCTGTTAATGCATTTTTCTCTCTCAATAACTTACCAAAACAGTAAAGCATTCTATAAAATATTTTTAGTTGTCATGTCTAATTTAGTTAAACGGAGCCATTAATTGTCAAAAATATGCTAATAATGAAATAAAGCATTATTAAAAATGATTAATTAAAATATTGTGTGTGCACTAATAAGCATAAATTAATTTTATTTTGCTAATCTACATAACCTATAATGGTTAAGGTTAGGTACTTTTATTAAACGTCTACAACAATAAAATAAACATATAAATATAAGCATTGTTTCTTTTCTACAAATAACAAGTATTTACTTTTTTGACCAAGTAAATCTTAAAGTGATTTTAACAAAATAATATTACTGACCTTGGAAAAACAATTTATATTTCTTGCTTCTTATTCTGTCAGCTGTTTTTGCTTTTCTTAGTTGCAGTGTTAATGTCGTAGTTGAAACAGTTGGGAGTACAGTCTTTTTAACGTGTAAATAATAAGTTTATGTTATTCACATCCCTAAAATTATTTGTTGATCGTAATTTAATTCGTGCATCATTACATATTCAAAACATGAAAGATTTTTTGCAGTAAATGCAAGATTTAATGAACTTATATAAGTTTTATTTGTGAATAACTGTACAGTACAACAGCAAAATTAATATACTTTCGAAACATACTGCACTTAAATGAGCTAAATTTGTTTTATTAATGTCTGGAAGATATTTAATTTTTAATTAATAGTAATTTTGTATAGACAATTTTAATTGTATGTTTTCGTATTACGCACTAATTTAGGTCTTATTACAGTAAGGAGTATTTTGCTGATATTAAAGTTCTGTTAATATTTTTTGTGACTAAAAAAGCTCTCGAACAATGATCAGAGAAATATGATCATTCAGAGCAAAGGTATGAAGTTATATTTTTTTTAATTCATTTTTTTAAACATTCAAAATTAGTGATAAGCGACAAATGAACGAAACTGTTCATTTCGGTGATTGTTCTGAGATCTGCTAGCTTTTTGAGCCGGATCACTTGGTGAACCAAATTCGTTACCGCTCCCGTCGGTCAGATCCTACCGTTACAACTGAGCCGAAACAGTTAATTCAGATCATTTAAATTGGTCATATGTTGAAATTGATATTTTGTGTCAAAATAGTATTATAACTGGTTAGATATAATTATTAACCAGTATATATGATCAAACTTGTATATGATCAAAATTTTTTTAACTTATTAGTTTAAATAAAACTGACCTAATTTAATATTAATTGCAGTTAGGGTACTAAAGTTATTCAAACAATGTTATCACAACAATTATTAAATATTGAATAATTGATGTTAAAAATTTAAATATATTATTATTGTTATTATTATTAACTCATTTGGTTTATTAGAAATTTTTGATCATTCGAAAGACCTTTTTATATTTGTCATTTACTAATTTTTCGCTAATTTTGGAATTACTCAGTTTTAAAAATTAATAATGTACACCTACTTCTAAACACATATTTATTAGACAAATTTGAGTTAAAATAACAACTCTTGTCAAAGGAGAAAATGTAAACATGATATAAATAATAATAAAATATAATAATTGATTTTCAGTAAAATCATAAAAAAGGAAAACATTAAAGTAGTTCACAAGGAAATTTTTAATAATACAGATAATATTGTAAGGTTGTATTTTATTCACAACTTGAAAGCAGATGACATAGGCACAGACAATAGAAAGACAACTCTCCTCATCCATTTACAAATTTGCTGACACTTCAATTATCACAGCTCAGCAACAAGCACCTGAGCTTATTAGCGTCAGCCAGCTAAATGATCTGAAGATCCAGGTTTTGACCTGGATCATTTCAGTGATCTGAGCTGGATCTTTCAAAGGAATTGTCATTCAGACTTAATCATTATTCAGAAGTCTAACACAATTCATAAATACTATAGTTTGTGATATGCAACAGTTGTGTAATTTGTGGGAAAGTAGTCCTCAAAAATTAAACATTTCTGTAGAAGCAATTAAAACCATACTTATAAACCTGAGGGATTAAGTGTTCACAGTTGAAATTAATAAGAGTAATTTTTAATGGGATGCTCTAAATCTTCAATCATCTTCCCAGTTTGACACTGTTTATTACTGTTGCATTTTTATTTGTGTTCTGTTTTTTTAGATGGCAAAGAACTGAAGATTAAAAATGTCATTGCACAATATCGTAATGATCTAGTTAAGGGCTTAGTAAATATTTCTGCATAAGAAATTTTTACTTGTCTTTCATTCAAAAAAAATCTTGAAGCTATTCAACTTTATCCTAAGAAGAAATCTTGAGGGCATATGCTATTTGTTAATTTTTTTTTAAAGAGCAACATAAACTATTTTGTATCTTAACAAGTAACTGTGTTTCAGTTTGGCGGAGGCAGCTGAAGGGCTTAGTGACCCCACTGTACCTCTAGGTCATACTACTCTCACTCACATGTGCGCGCACACACAACATAAACCATTTTGTATCTTAACAAGTAACTGTGTTTCAGTTTGGCAGAGGCAGCTGATGGGCTTTAGTGACCCCACTGTACCTCTAACTCATACTACTCTCACTCACATGTGCGCGCACACACACACACACAACATAAACCATTTTGTATCTTAACAAGTAACTGTGTTTCAGTTTGGCGGAGGCAGCTGATGGGCTTAGTGACCCCACTGTACCTCTAGCTCATACTACTCTCACTCACATGTGCACACACACACAACATAAACCATTTTGTATCTTAACAAGTAACTGTGTTTCAGTTTGGCGGAGGCAGCTGAAGTGAGCAGCTGATGGGCTTAGTGACCCCACTGTACCTCTAGCTCATACTACTCTCACTCACATGTGCGCGCACACACACACACACACAACATAAACCATTTTGTATCTTAACAAGTAACTGTGTTTCAGTTTGGCGGAGGCAGCTGATGGGCTTAGTGACCCCACTGTACCTCTAGCTCATACTACTCTCACTCACATGTGCGCGCACACACACACATGCACTACTCTACACACCTTGGTTAACTAGTGTCAGTGATCTGACTGACTGATGGGATTGACCTAGTGACATAGCCTGGCAACCTTCCAGTGTAACTTTAGTTTTACCCATAAATGCAGGACTCTCTATGGGCAGACATTATTTCTCTAGCTACTCCTGAGAAAAAATAAGCTAGAATGTAAAATAAAATGAGTGGGATCTCATTACACAACAAAACCTTGCCAAATGTAGAACAACCTCCATGATAAGGGTAAAAGGGAAAACAATGAACGTGAATTGGCAGAGGAAGCATCTCAATAATGAAAGGGCAAGTCACCTATCACATATTCTCTCCAAAACACTGGCAGATCCAGGGGAGGGGCTGTAATTCCAATTTCCCCTCTTGAAATTGGAAACAGTTTGAAGAAACATGATTTATTAGTTGTCTAATAAAGTAAAATACCTGATTGGTTAACTAAAATAAAAATGCGCCAATTATTGGTATAATTTTACTCTTTATATTAAAACGTATATATTATATATATTACTCTTTATATATATTTCTCTGAATCTCCCGTACACAAGTATAGCAGGACAGGTTAAAGTTTAACTTATCTTTGAAGAGGAAGGGGAGGAGAAGAAATAAGTATGTACATGCACTAGTCAGAAGTGGACACATTGTTAGTCAGAAGGTTTTTTTTTATTTTATCATAAATATTTATTTATTACACTTAAGTAGATCTAGTTGAAGTAGATGAAGAAATTAATAACAAATTTATGGTTAATTATAATTTCAATAATTACAAATAACTGAAATTAATAACAAATTAATTTTACTTGATGTTATTTAAGGGTTTATCCTTGGGTCAGACCACCTTTTAAATTGGCCAGATTTGCCCATGCTACAATAAATATTAGACTATGAAAAAGCTAGTGCTGGAGAAAGTGTCATAACTGAGCATCTCAGGAATATAGAAACAGGGTAACTGTTTCTCAGACTAAATAGTCCTTCAGTACATACATGGGAAAGGAGTTTGATAGGTCAAAATTGTCTTAATCATGTAAGCGTAGAACAGTGTTGGGTCGGCAACTACTGGGGTGTTGGCAAAATTTAGCTATTAACATGCCCCTCCCTGTTTTATAGAGAAAGTTATAGACTTAATAAAAGCTTTCTCATTATTCTGTAGAAAACCCCTTTGGAAGGGGGAAAATAGAAAATCAGTTTATTAAATTTTTCTCATATTTTGGTTATATTTGCAGATTAACTCCAGCCTTAATTAAATAAATTAGTTTGAATTTCAAATGTTTTATATTGGTTTCATTTAAATTATATGTCGTCCAAAATGTGAACCAATTTTGATGAACAATTATTTGGGAATAGAACAACCATAGGTTTTGTTTGGTTATTTTTGGACTACGAATGTACAAAATTTAACAAAAATTGTAAATGCCAAATTTGAGAATATTGGATATTTAACAGTTTTTATTCAAAATAGGTTTTTAAATTTTTTAAGAAATGGTCCTGAAATATATGTTAATGTAAATTGAGTTATGCTTCAGTGAAGTGCACAGATGGTTACATATATTATTAATATACATTTTTCAATTCATGGGATCTGAAAAAAGACATATCCATCAAAATCACAACTAATTTTTTTTCATGGTTACCATCAGTACTTTACATAATAAGAAAGTAAAGTATGGTGTGAACTTCAAAATATTACAAAAGATGAATTCTTGTTATATTTGTATTGAATAATATGAAGGCTAACTGATGTATATTCAGGATAGCCTATTAATCTTAAACTGTTACTAAATAACCAGATAGTTAAGCAATAGCTTAGGGTCTTACATCATTTCATAAATTTTTTCTGCACAAAAATGGATATGGCAATTTTAATAGTGTAATGAAAATATTCTTGTGTCTGTTTCTCCATTTCTTCCATGAAGTTGATTTTGGATGTCTATATACAAAAGCCTGGACCAACTTCAATCAAATTTGTTTCATTGTACAAGAATATTTCTTATCTAAAAAATTTTCTTATAAATTTAGTGCTAGTTCTTTAGCACCCTTAAGCAAACAATATAATGTTGAATTATAAATAATCATGACACACAGTAGTCTTGCTGACGTAATGAAACTTAATTTTCAAAAGTAATAAAATTTTGTCTTGTTTTTTATAAATTCTAGTTTTACCATCATATTTAATGAAATCTGCATACTATACTAGCATTTTAAACTTTCAAATTTCAATGATAATATTAAAATGAATCCTGATGCATCAAGTCTATTTTGTTTCAAAACTGAAAAATTTAACGCTTATTTATTTAATACTAATTATAAAAACTTATGAATTTTAAGATCTAAAATGGCTGTAATTTTAAAACTATTGAACAGATTTTGCTGGCTAACAACCTTGAAAATTTGATTTTCAAGAATCTAATTGCGTGTGCGCACACACTACAAACAAACACAAGTTTTAATGGCCCTTCAAAAAGTTATATAGAGATCAGGATCATGCCCTCATTTCAAGATCCCAGGTGTGAGCACTAAAATGATAGCCTTTCTACTAACCTATTTTCTACCCTAAAAAATTTACTAAAGATTTTGGCAAGGAAAATCTACAATACAATATAGCACCAATATCTTAAAATTGTATTTGTATTGAAAAAATTACCATAGGAAAAAGGCTCTAAGAGAGTTTACAACAACAAGTAACAGGTAAAGATAAATAAATTATACAATAAGTAAACATTTAACTTTATTTTAATTTGGTCTCGTTGTTTCACACAGATTAGAGAGATCCTTGTAATCTGATATACACGCACACGCACACGCACACAAGCAGATCTTAGAATCATTTAATAAACATACGTATATATCATTATAAAGTTTTGTTGCATGGAACACACACGTTTAAATAATAAAGGCAGTACAAAAAAAAGCAAAACAAATTCAGGATCATATATAACTACACAGATGAAAATGTTGCTTACAACAACAATAAAATCTTAAAATAAACATGACATGTTTGGTTTTGCATTTATATTAAAATATTATATAACATCTAATAAGAGTAGTAATAAAGTGATAGACATCTAATATACTTTGTTGAGGATATACTTAAACTTGCTCAAGCTAAGGCATGATAGAACTAACTTTGGTAAGAAGCTTAAACACAAATTTCTTTTAATTTAGCGCTGCCCAATTCTCTGCCAAGCAAAAAGTTCTATAAATAATATATCTTGGTATCATCAATAATAATTAATTATTAATTATGAGTCCAATCCTTTAAATAGGCTACTAAAGTATTTTTGTATTTTTTAATATATATATATATTCAATTGCAATAGTAATAATAATATTAATTAATAGTATATCAACAAAGTATTATTTTCTTTACAATTTTATGCTTTTTTATAATTAATTTTATATATTAAAATTATAACAATTTAATAAAAACCTATATTTATAAAATTAACGATCATGATTAAATTAGTATAAAAATTCACAATACTTAAAATAAAAAATAAATTGATTAATTTGCTTCGATCTTATGTTTTCAGACATTTTGTAAACTTATGGAACATACAGTTTGGGAGTGAAAAGCGAAAAAATCATTTTGCTTCCTACTTTCACGAAGCTGCCACAAATTTCAAGTTAAACATTGAACGTTTTATTTTATCAAGATCTAAATCAGTTTACTATACACAAATTGAATAGATTACAAGGAAAGTCTGGACGGTCGACCAGAATATAAAAGTAGAATAGACCTAATCGACTACTTTTATGGAGAAAAGTGCTAACGTAAAAAACTAGATCACTCTTTCTTTTTTTTAGAAAAAATATCGATCGTGTTGACAAGTAACTGTGTATGTAAAATATATGTAAAATTTATATTCTCTGCATGGCCTGCGTAAACATTTGTCAACTAATGAAATCCAAGGCAGAAGATTCGAATTATATAAAGATTTGTTCCCATCTGTGCTTTAGCAGTTCTAATCTATTGGCAAGGCCTATGTACAAAAGTATTTTACACAATTGGTTAAAAGAAAAATACACTAATATAGAAAACAAACTTATTTAGAAGTCTTTACGATTGAAACATTGTATACCCTTTTCTAAATTCTCTCAGCAGCAGAATTTACAATTTTTAGGAACAAGGTAAACTTTTTGTAAATTATTTTTTTGTCCACAAAATATTTTTCAAAAATACAATTCAAAATATTCTACACAATTTAAGAAGAATCAAATTAAAAAGGGAACTACAATGCGTCATTCATAACGAGCAACAGTGCTGCTCTCTTTATAACAATAATATTTAAACGATAAAATCTAATAAGCAGCACTAGCAAACAAATTTATAAAGTTTTGGACTAACATTTTGTATAAAAATATCAATACTCAAACTAAATACAATACATTACCTATTTAAACCTCATCATCTGAAAGTGGTGCAGTATTTGATAGTGCTGTAATAGTTCTCGATATCACAAGTTGTATTTAATTTAATACTCACAGACCATAAGGTGAACTTTCTAATACACAATTTGTGTTTGGGCATTGTTTTCTTACTGTTGCAAATCTTGTTCATTTCTAAATACATCTATTTGACTATGAGATATCACAATTAGCTTGGTATGTGACTGTTTTCTGTGAAAAACAAACGCGAAAGCATCGCGCAAACATCACTTATAAAATAAAATAATAAGAAATATGTAATTAGCCCTAATGACCATTAAAACTGTTTACAAATATATTATTACTTAAAATATATTTTAGATTTGTTTATCTGTTGTAAAAATTAATTTAAAATACTTAATACTAACAGCATATCGATTGTTCAAAGTGCAAAATTTCTATTGTTAAAAAAAAATAAATATTGTGGCCAGAAAGTGTTTTTTTTTAGTTAACTTTGTTTTGAAATTTGTGCATCAAATAATGTGGTCACAAATAATTTCTTCATTTGGTTTAAAAGGCTAATCCATTCTGAAGAGCAAATGAGCATTTTTGCTGGCATTTACTCAGTTTCTTCGTCTGATGTTCAACTCGACTCTTTCTCCTTTTCCTTCTCTTTTTCTTTTTCTGAAACAATTGTTATTTTGATTTTAAAATATTGTATTAATTTACTGAATTATATATTACATTACAACTATACATTCTAGATTAACTAGTATTATTATTACTGTGTACAGCAGAACACTCATTGAGAGAACTTCAGTACAAGACAGTTACCATTCACATGCTACTGTTGGGTATGTCCTCTGGTCTACCACACGTCATGATTTATCGCCCTGTTCTGAAGTTTACCTTTCTAGTGTTTGTCCTTAGTGTAGCATACAGTCAGCTCTAGCTATAGTAGTTTTTAAGCAACATCTGTGCTTCAGACCAATAGCAATAGTTTTTTGAACACTACTCTGATTTTTGCATAAATAATTTTGTTAGTTCTTTCAAATTAATAAACAAAATGTGCGGACAGGACATTATTTGCTACTTCTGGCCAGGGAGTGCTAGGTGCAACGACTGACGAGGAGTCAGGCAGTTAGTAGGGGTTCTACAGTATTGGAAAGTCAATTATATCCATTGCTCTGATACAAAGAGCATAAATAATCAGGTTTAAACTCTAATTAATTTTTATTTCATTATAATTTTCTTTCAGAAATTTTATTCTATTCTTATTTTACTTATCCATGTAAAATTAGGTCTAATGTCAGAGACCTTGACTGGTTCAATAACCTTACTATTTATATTATCCAAAATTATATAAAAATGCAAGATATACTATAACATCACACACACATTTTGTGAAAAAATAATCATCTAGCGAACAATGTGAGAACATCACGAAGATCTACAACCCTTATATTATACTAACCCGTGTATATCAAGAGAAAAAAATAGATAGGGAATGACCATAGCAAGCATCCGCAAGAACTTCAATAATGAACTGGGAGGTCACCAACCTTGAATCCTCTCTATATCCTAAACTTTATGAACAGACTAGAACTGGAGGTGCTGTAACTGAGGATATCAGAAATACAGAAAGGCAGAGTAGTTATCTGTGGCTAATGGAGGAGGGAATCGTTGACTTTTCTACAGATATACAAAGGTCACAGTAGATAGTATATCTACAGATTTACACTGTAGGTCTTTGCACTCTTCTACAGATTTACGAAAATCCAGGAAAACAGTAACCACAGTAATTCATTCAATCCTTATACAGATACCTGTGGCAGATGGTGGGGGTGAATCGGATTCTTCTTCTTTCTTCTTTTCTTCCTTATCGCTGCTCTTGGCTTTTCCTTTAGCAGGTGTCGCTGGTTTTGGCTTGGGCTCCATGCTGGGATCCAACACAATTTTTCCAATATTCTTACGATCGTGCATCTTTTGCATGGCTTCAGGAACCTAAAAATATCAGTCAGGTTAGGTAAAGTGAAAATTGTGCCTACAAACATTAAAGTGGTTTATTTAATACATATAAATTTATATAAATTAAGTGTTACTTTCTGATATGTGAACTTTTAATAAGGAGAACTAAAGGAAAAGATTATGTCAAAATATCCAAACTGCCATTAGGGCAAGAAGAATGCGGGTTAATGAGTACTGAATTATACTAAGGGATGAGTACTGAAATGGTTTAGGTCCTTAATGAGCCAGATCAGTAATGATGATGGCCTCGATGTATACCAGTCTGTAGAAGACTATAAAGGTAGACCAACCAATCACAAGTCCAGCATTTAAGGGGGGGGGAGGTGTCAAAAGGCAGAGGGAGCTGGAGTAAGCAGCTGATGGGCTTAGCGATTCCACCATACTGCTCTCAATCATCTACTGCAGAAGAATTGGTAAACAATTCTGATTCAACAAACTCTGATCCATCAACAGGCTCACTTGAATTGGACAACTTAGAATAGCCAATTTCAGTGCACAGATCCTTTATCTGACAATGACATTCCAGCTAAAATTCTACACAAACACATCGATTTTTTCAAAATAACTGATCAAGTTTTTATTTAAATTATGGTGTTTTTTTAATTCAAAGGGTATTATTTAAAAAAATATAATTTCAGACTGCTTGAAAAATCAAAAAGGCCAAATAGTGGTAAGGATTTATTTTAGTTTTTACAATTTTTAATTAAATTAATACTTACATCTTCAAGGGCCCAGGTTGAATCTAGAACAGGTTTAATCTTGTCTTCCATCCACAAATTAATAACTTTATCAAAAATCTTCTCCACATAAGATGAACCATTCTGTTGATGCAACAAATGCCGCAAATTTAGTCCAGACAAAGTTTTGTTTTCGTCAAAAAGTTTGATAGGTGAGACTTTGTCTACCTGCCACCACTGGAAATAAATAATTTTATATTTCTTTAGTTGTAGTAGAATCTTCATATATTATTATGCTAAGCATTCTGATCAGTTTTGCACCAAAAATAAGGACCTGCATTATTGGAACTACATATATAGGGTAGTTACTCTACAGTTTCATCAAAACAACAGGGAACTCTCATGGCTCATACTTTCCTATTTTAAGGCTTTACAATAAAATAAAATCAAGTTTAAACCGATAAAAAGTTTTTAAACAAAATTCCAGAAACATATATAGTATCCTCATGAGAGTGCAACACAATGCAGGCAATTGTGTGTGTGTACCAAAACAGCTGATTGCTAGAAAACATTGTTAAAAGTAATCATTAAATTATTACTGTATCAAAGACTTAATTAATAATTGATTGAATCATTTCTGAGAGTAGAGTCAGTAATATAATCTAGGCTACTTCTAATATGTAAATTTTATTAAATAAAAGACTCTCCTTTAGTAAACAGTAAGTATTGATGTTCAATTAAACATAGCAATTTCACAACAAATACAAGACATCCTAACCTCTTTTCCTTTTCATTCATGTAATAACTATTGACTGAATCAGTTTTGAAAGTAGAATTTATAAGCTTTAAGCCAGTTCTAATACATAAAACTTAAGACTACTTTTAGTAGATATGTAATGTAAAATCCTGTTATAGTGGGTTTCATTGTAAATATTCCAATAAGGTACAATGTTAGAATTCAATCATTAATTTAGTATTAACTACAAAAGTAGAACAAAGTAAGGCTTACTTTGTAAATAAATTAGTAAATAAACTAAATATAATAAATAACAGTTCATATAAGTATAAAGTGTAACTGTAACTTCTTTTTAACTAAAGTTCAAATTGACAAGAAATAGTAGGCCAACTTGGTTTTTCAATGATTTTACTTTGGAAGATACGTATAGTAACCTTAAAACACAATTATTTAATTAAACATTATTGTATTATACATAGTAATTACCAATAGTATTATTTGAGGCGCTATAAAACTGTTCAACTTAAGTCATGAAAACATATCAGTTTCTGTACAAGTCAAACATTTTGCTGTACATTCATGAATAATAAATATACATTATTCATTTTTTTTTCCCATTAACTGTGAAAGGTCGCATGGGCCAACTAATATCAATTAAATTTTTTAAATAGGATTTGGATATTTGGGCACAAAACATAAGAAAACTTTCCAACATATCTAATAACTGTTTGAAAAATCCCATTAATGGTAGTGTTTATACAGGCAAAGTCACCATTGGTCATCCTTTTTTATTTTGATTATTTTTTGGGTCTGCTGTGTTAGGTCATGCTGGGCATGGTGATAGGACTTATCTTGTCTGTTTAGAATTATAGTACTTTCTCTAGTACAGTAATTGTGATTTTTATAGAATGAGTGCACAAAGACACTATGGAATAGAAACTAAAAACAATAAAAGGTTTAAATAACAGTAAAGCAATAAAACTTTTAACTGATGAGCTCAGTGTTATGATAACAAATGTTAATTACTGGTTCTGAAATTACTTAGCAAGTCTCTCAAGATTATTGCAAACAAATTTAATTAAAAAACTGGTATTTCTGACTTTCTGCGACTTTTATAAAAGTGATGGTTTTAACAATTTTGTTGTTTTATTATGTGCCATATTATTTCCTCAAGAGGTAAATAACCCATGGAAGGTAATTACCTTTAGTACGTTTTATTATGTACATAGTAAAAACCCAGTAGTTTTTATTACGGTACATGTACAATAAATTACTTTAAATTAAGGGAAAATATTTAGGGGTAGTTACGGGAAAAAATATTTGTATTTTTTCATTTATCTAGTGTGTGAGAATAATTATTTATTTAGTAATTAAAAATGACACCAACTGTGAATATATACAGTCTGTATGTGTACAGTCTATACAGAGCCTTCAAACATTTCCAAAAGTTCAATTTAAAGACCTCAATAAAAAGTGTGTTTTTAAAAAATTTACCAACAACTTTAGAAGGTTATGTTTACACTACCTTTTTCAATGTGTGTAACAAAAAAATAAGTAGAATTCGATTCATAAAATATTTTTATGTTTGGGCATCAATTACATTTCAAAAGAACCACTTAAATTGTACGCTTCATTTCATGGTACAGTTCATGTCATGGCAGTATAAACAACTTGGAAGTTAGCTGATCCGTTCTTGAGTCAGCTTTATAATTCATAAAAACAAGACTCAAGTTTACATTTTAACAGTGGATACTAATTTTTTTTGTTCTGAAAAAAGACCCCCTGCGGACCTTAGCATAATGCTTAAAAACATATGTTTGCCTATTTTATTTAAATGATAAATTTTATATAGCAACTTAGTATTTCTTCAGCTAACTAGTTCTATGTAACTATATATCTGTATTGTGTACTTGGACTGTTTTTGCTAAAAAAACAAGGGTCTGGTCCGTAAGTAATTCCACTATGATAATGTTCACTAAAAAGGAAGAGTGGACAAATCACAACACTTCTTGTGTTACTATAACTTCTTCAACCGTGCTTTAAATTTAGTTTCCCTGAAATTTTATCAAAATTACTAAGTATGTATTATAAGCAAAACACTTTTTGAATAAGTTCAATTTAGAGTATCACTTAAAGAAATCACAAATTGATAGAATAGTAAATACACAATGAATCATACAGCGCTAAGATGTACTGCATCGGTTTTGATTTTTTCTAAAATTTGGATTGTCACTTTAGTATCAAACGAACTAAGGTCGACTATAATTATTTCAATAACAGGTTATATAAATCAACTTACTGATCGAGCCGCACTGAAGATGCTCTTCGTTTCTCCAGTTACAACATTCGCAGATCCTAGAAGAAATAACACATATCATTTTGCTGACCTATAATTAGGATTTCACACACTGATAAAAGTTTTTCACTTTTACAGAAAAAAAAACAAAGCAAAGAAAAATATTTAAAGTGGTACCTTAATACACAATTGTACAGATCTACTTAGTATTTGGAAAATCAATTAAGAAAAAATAGTTTTTGTTGTAAATTTTAAGGATTTTTTTAAATAAGTATTTTTGAAAAATTGCTCCAAAGATAATATCTGCTAACTACAGCTGCACGACAAATTTCATTAGAACCACTCAGTTGGTTTAGCTTCCAGCAATTACCACAAGTAGGTAGATTTCTTGATGAAATCCACTTTTTTGAACAAAGAGGTTTTCGATACAAAAAATTCAAGCAAATGAAATTTTAAAATCGATTTTTTTACTATCTACTCATTTTCTACATTCTTCATCAATACAAAAGGAAAGAACAAAAATATACAATCCCCCATTCTTAATTTTGCTTCTTATATTGCCTGCCTCACTGATGTGATAGAAACTAATTTTCAAAAACTAACATCATGTGAATAAACTTTTAAATACATTATTTTGGTAATCTGTTTATCCTTTTTAAGATGACGATCATTTGAAATCTTTTAATTGGAGATAACTTTGAAAACCTGGCATATACAAAATGAAATGTAGTGATTGCCTAAGCTTCTATATCGGTCAGACATCTCGCTCTTTTAAGAAAAGATTTAAAGAGCACATACCCAGAAGTGCATTATCGACAAACGCGACTTTCGCAGAACATCTTATGAACAAAAACCATAAATTCGAAGACATCCATACAAACATGGAAATATTACATTTATGTCATAAAAGCAGTTATATGGATGCGATTGAAGAGTGAGATTTACAAGAGCAAAAAATCTGACCCTTGCAACATCCTTAATGAAAAACTTTCATTTAAATCAAATTTAATATATGACATGGCTCTAAGGATAAGTGATTTGAATAAGTAACAAAAACCAACAGATGCACCGTAACTGATAACAATGATGGACGCGCTACTAATGATGGAGACTCCGCAGTCCGGAATTTAACAACGTAGAGTCGTGTGTGTAGCTTGGCCAAGCCGAATTTCATCATGAATATTTTAATCGTGTAATTGTGCTCAGTGTTTGTGATGTATGTTTTGTTTGACTTTGTGACGACCTTGCAGAGGGATTTAACATTTTGTATCAAGGCTTGAAGATGAAACGATAGAGTTTCGAAACCGCTGTAGCCTTTACAAGGTGAATGGATAGACCACTGATGGGAAGAATAGGTCATAATCCTAATTACTTAAAATCTTTTGATCTAATGCCTTAGTTCAGGCACCAACTCTTGTAAAGCCATCTCTACTGGACTCATTTTCCTCATTTAATTATTTTAAATTAATTTAAGATATTTAAATTAAAACATTTAAGATATTTTTATTGAATTGGCACAGATAAACCACATGCCAGTATTAATACTAGTACTTCAAGGAACTGTAGACCTCACAGCATATCCTTAGTTAACTACCTGGCTCTCGTGCCTCGACAACATTCTGACAGGCTCACAATCTAACTAGTAGCCACAATATCTACAAAACCATTAATACATAACATAGTAACATAATATTTACTACAAATATTAGTAAAACAACTTTTGTTAAGAACTGTATACACTTTCTTGACACAACATTCAAAATTTTGATAGAACGAGGCATTTAGCCAATATTCCAGGGAATTCCCAGCACCCCTAGGCTTGTCACTGTTAAATATTAGTCCTTCACCTTGTGACGGAAGTGAATGAACAAAAAGTCTTACACACATTGTTGGGGCTTTATACAAGTTACCTTTGTACTAAATTACAAACAATCAGTTAGTGGTGTCTAATAAACACACACAAAACTGAATGTTAAACAGTCGAGTTGAAACAGAGACCTCACCTTAAATTGAAATGTAAATGGCTGTCAGTCTATTGTTAAGCTTACCGTATAAAACATATTTGCCCATTGGTTTCAATAAAGAATAGCCTCTGTTACATTCTTCACCACACAAACAGTCCAGCACAATGTCAACGCCTTCTGGAGAGATTCTGCAACAAATTTTCATTACAATTAATTGCTAAACCTTAACTTTTCTTTACAGACTACATGTTACAATATAACTTTAGAAATATTGTATGTCTAAAGTTATAAAAATGTCAGATGCTTTCAAAGAAGAGGTCAATAAATTAGTGGGTTTTTAATCTTACTCACTTTACATTAAGGAACAAATTGCCCACAATGCTGTGTTTTTTTACATAAAGCTAATAATGTGTTAGCAGTTCACTATAGAAATAACACAAATATTTTTAATATAGTTTTTATTAAATGAATTGGAAACAATTTTCCAAGCTAATAATCAATTGTTTTTTTCTGCAAATTAAGGTATCGTTCACATACAGATCACATCAGATAAGTGTTTCAGCATAAAGATATCAATTAAAAGTTTAACCATCAATATAACCAGACATTAAAATATTTGGTGGTTTATTATATCCCAAAAAGATCTATTCTTTGATAATGCTTTCACCTACAAAAACATTTTTTTAGTTATATAGCAACTACTCGCACAATTCATTATAAGTGATGTGCACAGCCAAGTCATTTAAAAAATTATCTCTGGATATCTTTAAGTCTACAATACAGTACACCTTCTATAAATCATCTTTAATTTTTATTTCTCCTTCAGTTTTCAAGTTGAGTTTTCATACTTATTTGCTTTTATTTGCTGAAGTGGTAACTGCTGTTTTATTTTACAAAATAAAATATGTTCTCGTGTTTTGCCTATTTTCTTCAACATTTTAAAATTTAGTAGTAAAAATATACACATTTGTTAAAAGCTTCACACGGCTAAAATATAAAATACAGTATTCAACAATATTCTTCAAATTTTTACTCAACTTAAAATATTTGTAACTTGACCGACGTACAAATAAACAAAATAATAAAATAATACAAGAAAAATAAACAAAACTTTTAAACATACTTGCGAACTTCACTAGCATAATCTGTTCCTCTCTCTAACAGATGGTCAATACTGTCCTTGATAGCTTCATGTTTGCTTTTGGAAGCTATACCAAAGACAGTTATGTTATCTAACGACTTGCACAACTGTGCGACAGCTTGACCCTGCAATCAAAACAAACATGGATTGAAACTAAGAGCCATATTCAGAAATATAATTTATATGCGTTCCTAATTTAACGAGTTTCTTTTATATTATATATAATTCTATTGTGCCGATGATGTTTACAGCTTAGCAATTCTTATTTCTCCTTTTTAACACAATATTCCAGGTGTTCAAGGCTACAGGCTAAATGAGTGAGAACAGTCCACGAAGCAGGCAGACATAAATACTTAGGCACCAGATACTTAGGTAAATATAATTGAAACAAAAATAAAATAAAAAAGAAGTAATTACATAACCATAATAAAAAATGTTTATAATGCAGTATAAAAAGTTTATGAATCAAAGTTAAGCATTTAAATACTGGAAATGAGAGGCAGAGATTTTGGAACTTAGACGTTTCAAACTGCATCATAAAAAATCAAGATATTTACATTCTACATTTCCCAAAGTGGTTATAAGAAGTATCTGAATTACTGATTTTTCATGTCTATAAAGCTTTCCTACTACACATTATGATACAGTATAGTATAGCTTTCCTGTGAACTTTATCATTCCTTGTCTCTCCAGAAGGCACTTTATCCATTGTTGCTTTATCAAGAACACAAACAAAAACAGTTATTGGGGGGAAATTGGTGAAATTAGTTTAGATAAGGTTTATAATACTATTAAAAATATTTATCATTTTATCTCTTGTAACTATTAAAGTAATAAGAAATGTTAAAAAATCAATATAATATATTTGTGTAACAGATAGATATCGCGTGAACATTAAAATCAACAAGAGGTTATCGACTTGCTGGATAGAGCAGTCTATTGTAGTAAAGAAAGTATAGGGAAGTTCAAGTGAAATACATCAACTGAGAACAGCTGATTAGACAAGCTTTCTCCAAATTACATTTCATTTTAAACAAGAAAACTAGTCAAATCTGTTGCTTCCTACTTTAACACTTTCAATTACGATGTAATCTTAACACTTATAGTGTCCAAAATAAAATTCTTATAGAATACTGGTTTTCTTGTTGATCTAAAGCAATTGATAAAAGCTCAATCTATATTTTTTGTACAGTAATTGTTTTAAAGTAATTGTATATGCAAGAAGTTAGGAAAGGATTCAGATCGAAAGCAAGGATTAATTAAAACCAAAGAAATCTTGACTTTAAAGTCTTTTGTTTCATGATGTACCTTACTTAGGACAGGAAAAATGCAGGAAATCTCAAGTTTTTGCAAATAGCAATTTTTTTTATTTGACAACAGAAAAAGGAAATTCTCAACTGTTAGTTTAGGGTTAAGTTTACAAAACTACTTCCAGGAGGTTAAAATTTCTCTTGTAACACTTTTATACTTGTTGATAATTATCATTTCCTCTTTACTCACCTATATTTTTCTTAGCTCCGTTCAAACCTATGAATACTTCTTGGCTTTTTCACATCACAAAGATTTATAATTTGCACTTTTGTTCAAACTGTATGCTGCGTTCAAACAATAGGTTACTCCGTTCCTCTTTACTCTCGAGCGGTCATTAATTTCTACTTTACTTCATCTTCAGATTGCCCAGAAATTCCAAAAATATGTAACTTGATAACTATTTATGACACCATTGTAAAAACTAGTCACAGCAAATTTTTAAATAATATTTTTAATGAAAATTTAAATCCCAACACAATTATCAATATTGAAATGAACTGTGACCTCTTGCTACTTTAAACTAAATAATGCTGGATAATCGGATGGTCTACCCTGTTTTATATGATACAATCTTTGTGGAAGTCAGCACATTGAGCAGAAGGTGATACAGGATGTGGCCTCAACAGTTTCACACAGGAACAAATAAAGAAACAAACATTAATTATGTCTAGAAGGTAGATTTACTGAACACAGTGTTTAATTATCCGAACTGGACCACAGTGAAACTCAACTTACCTGTGATGAAACTCGCCGACAGCTTGTTCACATTGGAAGGTATAATTCCAACTTTCTGGTGTTGTGTTCATTTTTATATATTAAATATATATACCTAGAATAGTTATGTCTGACATTCTTAATGAAACACTAACAAAGGTTTTGATGTGTGTAACTCACCACTCCACCGCCAGCAGAATGTACAAGAACACTTTTTCCTTCAGAAAGGCCTCCTAGTTCAAACAGCAATATGTACGCAACAATATAGTTCATGGTAAGGGTGGCAGCATCAAGGAAGGTGAGATCATCTGGCAACAGGAACACAAACTGAGCCGGGACCGCAACTAACTCAGCCCAAGCTCGGTACTCTGGAAGAGCCACCACACGATCCCCGACCTGTCGAAGGAAATAGTAACAGATTAGAAAATATAGAATGTTAACAATCCAAACATATGAAACAAACAAAAATTAAATATCAGTCCAATTTGTTTTGGAAATTATGTGGTATATATTTTGTTTGAAATAAAAACTATAGCATATATGTTATACTGAAATATATTTTTAAGTTGTAGAATATTTTCAGCACCAAGTTAAAATTTAGCATTAAACTAACTCGTTAATGAAAGTTATTATGAAAGTTGATTCAATTTTAAAAATAATGATTCAATATTATAAATTTGGAATCAAGAAATAAAATAAAAACATAAATAAGAGCATTTGTAAGGTTTGGTCTTCCATATAAGGGGCCACTAGGCTAATATAATAAAATCAGAAATCAAATAGCGTATTCGAAATATGCAGACATATTTTTAGGATGGGATTTAGACATTTAATAATTCACAGTAGTAACAGATCTTAATAATGTAGATAATGCAAGGATAAAAATATGTGTTCAATGGAGTTTCATTTGTGCAGTGGTAGACCTACAGTAATTAAGATATTTCATTTAAAATGAAATACACTTAAAATGCACTACAACATTTACAGATATGAAAAACAAATAATTTTGTAACATACTTTAAGCAACAGGAAAGTTTGTTTATTCAAATAAATGACAGCAGAGATAAAAATTAATGATTTAATAACTGCATGACAAAGAAGCATGTGACAAAGAAGGAATATGAATCAATTTTTAAGTATATTTCACACTTCTGTCCATAACATTCAACCATGCCTTGTACAAAAGTACAAAACAGTTTGTTTATTTGCGTGTTTATTGTTTTGTGCAAGTTGTTGTTAGTAACACAAACCTAACACAAACTGTAAATTGTAAATTAGCGACTTTTGTATTGTTACATGCCTGGGCTCAAAGCTAGGGATATATATATGTTATTGTTACAAACATTTATTTACTGGTTTTCCTTCAAACAGGTAACAGGGTCTGGTTTATTTCTGTTAGGATTTATTCCCCAACAACAATCTGCTTTAATTTCAAATTTGCTGCACAGACAAGAATCACATCTGTATCTTCATTTATATGAATAAAATTTGAACAAAATCTCATGAACTGATTCTGAGAAATTAGGCTTTTTCAGTTGTTTTATCAATTACTCTCAAACAGGATTTTTTTGGGATATAGCAAACTATTTGTTTTTGGCTTGGCTTATGGACTACAATAAGAACAAGTAATATACAAAAAAATGTAAGTCAGTTCCTACTTAGGTGAACAATTTTTTCCTAAATTTATGTCCTGCTAATTATCTTATGTAAGAGAATTTTTTTCCTCCTATATAAAACTAAAATAATTAATTTAATTTAATTAATGAATTAATATTTGAACAAACTATATTAATATAAAGTGTCATCCACTACAAGTTTAAAAAAATGTATTTGAACTTGAGTGGATGAATAGAAAGTATCATATGAACGATTGAAAATTTGAACAAGATATATAAATATATGTAGGGAAAGTGTGAACTAATGGTAGGAATTGAAAAATTTAATTAAAATTGTTATAGCTACCTTTGAGCCTAAACTTTTGTATCAAAACAGGTAGAAAATTATTTTTTTTAAATTAAAAATGGGTTCATGATAAAGGCAAACATAGGCCTACAGGCAAATTTCATAAAAATTTGCCAATTAGTTTAACCATCAGCCTATGTGTACAGACGGACAGACATTCAAGTCAAAACCACTTTTTCGGGCTCTCCTTACCTTACATGAAAACAAATAGATCATTAAAATCTCAAAATCAATTTTTCCATGAACACCTACTTTAAGTTTCCATGAAACTTTCTTTATGCTTCTTACAAAAAAATAAAAACTTCATCATGTTTTTATTAAGTCACTATTGGTTTTGTTGTCCGGGTGGAATTTTGCAATCAATTTTAAAATAACTTCCCAATGAGCTAGAGGTTTGAAATTTTGTATACAGCTCTACACTCGATGACTGTGCCATGGGCACTATTACTGAAATTGTTTGGCCATTATTCGGTATGATCAAATGTATTGATAACAGCATTCCATCTGTTTTCTTGCTATAGGTAGTAATGCTGTACTTATTTAGTACAAGCCAGGATGGCCGAGTGGTCCAAACTGCCAGCTTTAAGGTCTGGTTCCTGGTTGGGAGTGTGGGTTCGAACCCAACACCTGATCAATGTTTTTTTATAGCATATTGGCAAGTCTAATAGAAACGTAATTTGTTTTTGTTGTGAAGCCTCTATTTTTTACAAAACATATATTTTTTAAAATATTTAAAGTTGCATTGACTTGTCAAGGATTTGGCAGTACGCTAATGTTCAATTTTACTTTTGGAAATTCAGAGTTTACAGTAAATAAAAAAATATACGATAATGACATTCCGTTTTTTTTTTGGTATTTTAAAAATAATTAACAAGACTAAAAAGTAAAAAATAATTATATAAATAAAAAAAACTTTTTTTAAAAATCATGTTTTTAAAATAGACTAAAAAGTATAAAAAAATTCTCATAAATCCATCTATCTATTGAGATTTATAAACCTATACAAATTCATAATTACACACATATTGTCTTAAAAATTTGTGATAGTGAATTTTTATAGATATTAAAATACTTGTTCAATTAAAAACAAAAAACGTGGGGCACTTACAGGCTAATAGATAATAGTAGTTATCTCATTTCCAAGCGCCCCATGTTTTTTGTTTTTAATTGAACAAGTATTTTAATATCTATAAAAATTCACTGTCACAAATTTTTAAGACAATCTGTGTGCGATTATGAATCTGTACAGGTTTATAAATCTCGATAGATTGATGGATTTATAAGATTTATTTTATACTTTTTAGTCCATTTTAAAAACGTGATTTTAAAAAAAAGTTTTTTTTATTTATGTAATTATTTCTGTTAAAAATAGAACAACAGCTTGTTTGTGGCCTATACAGAAACATAAATAATATTTATCTTTCCCATTATGTAATCCTGATAGGAACAATTCCACACTTGGTACAGGAACTTATAATGTGTTTTCTATTTATAATGGGAACATAAAGCAAACAAATCAATGTTTTAAAACATATGGACCAAATTAAAACTGACATTTGGCTTTTTTAAAGAGATAAAATCTCTGGTCTGGCCGATGTGTCAATCATTAGACTAAGTTTTAATTAATGCCATCCTGCAACGGGCAGTGATGTCATCTCAGATACCTACAACACATGTTCAATAGTTGCAGCAGTATTGCTTGCTCAAACTTTCTCAGGTTCAATTTAAAAGTGCTTCAAATTCAAGCTTTAAAACCCTACTATACTAGTTGTAAAAAAAAATCTGTTTGGATATTATAGACAAAACCAATATCTTATTTCACTATCTTTAGTTTTACTTCAGTCTAATATCCCAAAATTATCTCATCAAATTGCAATCACTATATCAAAATTCATGTCAGTGTAGCAAATATCAAATAAAATAAATTTATGATTTCAGAATAAAACAAAATTAATCACTGACCACAAGATCATTTTTTTCTTTTTGAACTTAACTTAAATTTTTATACACTAAGTTAAATCACGAATGTATACGTAAGATTAAAATTTAAGTGAAATCTAGCAAACCGATTTTAAGAAATCGGATTTCTTAAATTGTTATCATTGCTGATACACTGTTTTCATGTTTCAACTTCAGCTGTCAAAGCATTGGTTTAGCTACCATTATGTTGGACTTTTTTAATTAAACTGAGAAAAGTAATGAATGTAAGTTACAAAATATAACAAGTGATTCTATATTCTAAATTTTAATCTGGTAAAACTTATAATTACATTCAAACTTTTTAACATTTTTCTACTTTAAAATTTGAAAGCTGCTCTGTGCAGATTTCTACGAGAAACCATCAAAAAGTATTGCATTGTTTTATTAGCTAACAAAAATAATGATCACTTGAAAATGAGGCGTCGACAGTGTCATCAGTGGGTTCAGTATTTATTTGCTTGTTACTGTCCCAAATGTAGTAACACACACACACACACACACACACACACACACACACACACACACACACACACACACACACACACACACACACACACACACACAATGGATGAAACTGTCAAAAACTAAAATCAAAATCACTAAGAAAAATAAACTGTACAAAAATATTACACACATTTTTACATTGAATTATTTTTTACAAAAAACACTGTTCGGATACACTGCCGGCAAACAAGCGTCCTGCAAACATGGCAGGAAAATCGGTTTTGTAAGATCGGATAAGCCGTCTGCAAACAAGGCAGGAAAATCAGTTTTGTAAGATCGGATAAGCCGTCTGCAAACAAGGCAGGAAAATCGGTTTTGTAAGATCGGATAAGCCGTCTGCAAACAAGGCAGGAAAATCGGTTTTGTAAGATGGATAAGCCGTCTGCAAACAAGGCAGGAAAATCGGTTTTGTAAGATCGGATAAGCCGTCTGCAAACAAGGCAGGAAAATCAGTTTTGTAAGATCGGATAAGCCGTCTGCAAACAAGGCAGGAAAATCGGTTTTGTAAGATCGGATAAGCCGTCTGCAAACAAGGCAGGAAAATCAGTTTTGTAAGATCGGATAAGCCGTCTGCAAACAAGGCAGGAAAATCGGTTTTGTAAGATCGGATAAGCCGTCTGCAAACAAGGCAGGAAAATCGGTTTTGTAAGATCGGATAAGCCGTCTGCAAACAAGGCAGGAAAATCGGTTTTGTAAGATCGGATAAGCCGTCTGCAAACAAGGCAGGAAAATCGGTTTTGTAAGATCGGATAAGCCGTCTGCAAACAAGGCAGGAAAATCGGTTTTGTAAGATCGGATAAGCCGTCTGCAAACAAGGCAGGAAAATCAGTTTTGTAAGATCGGATAAGCCGTCTGCAAACAAGGCAGGAAAATCGGTTTTGTAAGATCGGATAAGCCGTCTGCAAACAAGGCAGGAAAATCAGTTTTGTAAGATCGGATAAGCCGTCTGCAAACAAGGCAGGAAAATCGGTTTTGTAAGATCGGATAAGCCGTCTGCAAACAAGGCAGGAAAATCGGTTTTGTAAGATCGGATAAGCCGTCTGCAAACAAGGCAGGAAAATCGGTTTTGTAAGATCGGATAAGCCGTCTGCAAACAAGGCAGGAAAATCGGTTTTGTAAGATCGGATAAGCCGTCTGCAAACAAGGCAGGAAAATCGGTTTTGTAAGATCGGATTAGCCATCTACAAACAAGGCAGGAAAATCGGTTTTGTAAGATCGGATAAGCCGTCTGCAAACAAGGCAGGAAAATTGGTTTTGTAAGAATTTGTTCACATATATGCTTATTTATAACTCATCACTATACCAAATTTTATATTAAAATTGGACAAAAACCAGTCAACGGTTATGTAGGACTTAAGTTATTATCTAGTTTTATTTCCAAACCATAAATTTCTAACTGAAGAACCAGATTTTTTTATGACATTTAAAGCAAAATTTTAACAAACTCAATAAAACAAGTTGAAAAATTTTGAAATGTCTTACTTTTAAAGTAATCTTTTTGTGACAGTAACAGAAATAAATAAAAACAAATAAATAAATAATGGCTATATGTCAGGTAGTGTAGATTCACCTCAACAATTAATGTGATAACAAACATCAACCTTGTGGAACACATTAAACACATTTAGTACACTATAAATTATTTAACTAATTAACCCACTTAGTACATGACAATGACATTATAAATCTGTTGTATGCACACATAATATTGGCATTTCTCATGGAATTTCCAAAAAACTATCTAAAAACAAAGAGTAATTTCTTTTGAAACTTGGCTCTCTCTCTCTCTCTCTCTCTCTCTATATATATATATATATATATATATATATATATATATATATATATATATGAGAGAGAGAGAGAGAGAGAACAGGACTACCTAAAAAATGGATAAACCATAAAATCAATGTTTCTTGATTTATCAACAAAAAAATTAAAAAAAAACGAGGTCTGATTTCTCAAAATAGATTTCTCTCAACTTTGATAATGCATTTTATGAAGATTCATAAGTCAGTGTTTCATATTTCAGTTCTTTCTCAACATATTGAAAGTTCTTTCTTACACAAATGAAAAAATTTGTGCTAAGTTTGTTTTTTTACTGGGTATATATTTTAAATTTGAAAAATATTACTTTTATGATGTCCAGAAAATGAATGTATCCTACATACAGATTTCTTATGTGGGAAAAAAGTCAACATCTTATAACAGACCTGGTATTACGAAATTAAAATGAAAGCAATTAATACATGTATTAGACAGTAGATACTACTTGGGTGGGAAGGCCCATTTTAGCAATGAATGAAATACTTTCTTAAAACTTGCCACAAGAAATCAAAAGCAATGTATAACACAGTCTACAGACTGAGCCTCAATGTCCAGCCCTAATCTTTCTCTTAATTATTACTTATAAAAATATCTCAGTGATGAGTCATGTAAAATACTTCACAACAATTTATACAGAAGGCACTGTTTCAAGCTGCTGTAGACTAATGGTTATCTTCTTTAATTGTTGTAGGCCTAATATTGTAACCTTGAAACTTCCTACTTCAAATTTTGTTACAACAAAAATAGAAAATAATGTTTCATCTCAAACAAAACGCTTTGTATAACTGAAACTTTCAAGCATCCAAATAAACGGATGTCCTACTATGAAGTATGAATATTCATAATTCCAAGTAAGTATAACAATTTTAATAACCATTATGACCAAAATTTGAACTATGATACCCATTTTGAGTAACTATAGGTACTAAACCAGATTTTTGAAAATAATATAGGAACAACTGTGTTTTTTTAGGTTACATTTAAGTAAATTTTGATTTAAACCCTTAAATGCAAGTGTTAGAACATATTTATAGTGGCTATTAAACAGACTTGTTTTGTTTAGCAATCATCTGTTAACTAGATTAATATGAGACTTGCATCTTTAAATGTGTACTATACAACAAAAACATATACTCTAGAATGCTGAAACTAAATGTTTCAATGTTTTGTACTTGCAAAACAAATAGAAGTTTAGTTCTTTTTTCAATTCCTACTATTTCTACTATTAGCTCACTCTCTCTCTCTCTCTCACTCTCTCACTCTCTCTCTCTCTCTATATATATATATATATATATATATATATATATATATATATATATATATATATATAATATTGATATATAATATATAATATATATGGGTGGGTGTGTGTATGTGTTCAATTTTTCAATCATTAATAAAATACGTTCTATTCATCCTCTTAAGATTTTTTTTAACTTGTAGTGGATGACACTTGATGTTAATACATTTTTTCGAATCTTAATTCATTATAGTACTTGCCCAAGCCCAAAATTGATATATAAAGTATTTATTTTATGCATTACTACCATTCATCATATCGCAATGAAACTTTGGGAAATTGTTTATTACACTCCCGCGAAGGTTTCTGGGATAGTATTTTCAACTACACGCCATTATAATGCTTGCCCATGCCCAAAATTAATATAAAGTATTTACTTTTCCGATCACCATGAAACTTTGGGAAATTGTTTATTACACTCCAGCAAAGGTTTCTTGGATAGTATTTTCAACTACACGCCATTATAATGCTTGCCCATGCCCAAAATTAATATAAAGTATTTACTTTATGCATTACTATACCATTCATCATATCGCCATGAAACTGGGAAATTGTACATTCCCGTGAAGGTTTCTGCATAGTAGTTTCAGCCACATGCCATTACAATAACTGCCCAGGCCCAAAGTAAAATACTTTCTATTCATCCCCTTAAGTTCAAATATTTTTTCTTTAACTTGTATTGGATGACACTCGATGTTAATACAGTTTTTTTCAAATACTAATATAACATATTTGTACAGCCTATACAATAGGATTTGACTGTGTTTGATTGTTTACATGTGTGTACTTGTTTTAAGTAAGTAAATTTCTTAAAAATCCAAAACAATATAACAAATGCATTTATGAAGAATTTTTAAGAGCAGCGTATGACCTAAGTAGGAATTGACTTCAAAAATTTTATTTTTATATTACTTGTTTATTATTGAAGTAATAGGAGTAGAGGGACGATAAACTCCTATTACTTGAGATGTTCATGTTCTGTTGCCTCCACATTATTTTTTTTCAGTCAAAATACGAGTTTGTGGAACAGCAAATTATAATAACACTTTGAAGAGGGTTACAGAACCTTTCATATTTTTTGAAAAACTTTCTTTATTTTGTTTTATAATTGAATAGAACTAATAAAATATTTATTCGTCATTATTATTCAGCTACGAGTGAACGGACTGACCTGCTGAACAGGCAGAGATTTTGTGTAATTTTATTAGAAAATTGTAATAAGGATTAAAACTTATTAGGGAGTTTTACATTTAAATGTTGTTCTATTGCGACTTATAGAATAATAAGTTTATATACTTATATTGCGTTTTATTATAGCACAGTGGAGTGTATAGCGTGTGTATGACAGTATGAATTTATTTAGGTGTTTATCTATTACCAAAGTTGTGTTATATTAATAGTCAAACATTTGGTCTCATTTTTAAAAATTATTGTACAGCTGTAATCACGTGGCGTGTTACACGTAGGAAGGCTACTGCAATATCTTCGTCAAGTAACTGTTTCGCTGCTGAATTGTATCACGTAAATAAACATCCCGATAAGCGGAAATCGCACAACACAAGAACTGGAGAAAATCGTTTCACAACGAAATCGATCTTTCAAAATCTATAAAAAAAGTTTAGCTTTAAAAATTTGATTACATCGTCGAAGTCAAAGTTAAAACCGGCATAAATTAGCATTTAAAATTATCACAGATTTAAATTTCATATGATTCAAAACTTTATACAAAAACTGGAAAAAATATAATGTATGTTCACACAAATTAGTTTCGTTTGTTTATTGCTTGACGTAGTTATGTACTGCCATTGAAAATAGG